>JAVIAB010000145.1:2329913-2364913 GCA_032433765.1 Megaustenia siamemsis | reverse complement strand
GATATACATAACAACAAGCTATACAATAGGTTAGGTTTGTTAAATATACAAATGGTAAAAGTAATCATATGACATAAAGTAAACGTGAAAATACTGCGGTAACTTGTATTCCTTGATTCATGTAACTGTAGTACTGAATTGTCCCTTCTCCTTCCTTCAGAGAACAGCCATTATTTGACTTTTTCCTTTCTTTTGACTCTAGAACAATCATTCCACGACCGTTTCTCAATCTCCTTCAATTAGAGCAATGATTCCACGACCGTTATCTAATCTCCTTCAATTAGAGCAATTGTTCCACGACCGTTTTCTAATCTCCTTCAATTAGAGCAATGATTCCACGACCGTTATCTAATCTCCTTCAATTAGAGCAATTGTTCCACGACCGTTTTCTAATCTCCTTCAATTAGAGCAATGATTCCACGACCGTTATCTAATCTCCTTCAATTAGAGCAATTGTTCCACGACCGTTTTCTAATCTCCTTCAATTAGAGCAATCATTCCAGGACCGTTTTCTAATCTCCTTCAATTAGAGCAATGATTCCACGACCGTTTTCTAATCTCCTTCAATTAGAGCAATTGTTCCACGACCGTTTTCTAATCTCCTACAATTAGAGCAATCATTCCACGACCGTTTTCTAATCTCCTTCAATTAGAGCAATTATTCCACGACCGTTTTCTAATCTCCTTCAATTAGAGCAATTATTCCACGACCGTTTTCTAATCTCCTTCAATTAGAGCAATCATTCCACGACCGTTTTCTAATCTCCTTCAATTAGAGCAATTATTCCACGACCGTTTTCTAATCTCCTTCAATTAGAGCAATGATTCCACGACCGTTTTCTAATCTCCTTCAATTAGAGCAATTATTCCACGACCGTTTTCTAATCTCCTTCAATTAGAGCAATTATTCCACGACCGTTTTCTAATCTCCTTCAATTAGAGCAATGATTCCACGACCGTTTTCTAATCTCCTTCAATTAGAGCAATGATTCCACGACCGTTTTCTAATCTCCTTCAATTAGAGCAATTATTCCACGACCGTTTTCTAATCTCCTTCAATTAGAGCAATTATTCCACGACCGTTTTCTAATCTCCTTCAATTAGAGCAATTATTCCACGACCGTTTTCTAATCTCCTTCAATTAGAGCAATTATTCCACGACCGTTTTCTAATCTCCTTCCACTAGATCAACCATTCTTTGATCATCTTGTAAACTCCGTCCACCAGAACAAGCTTATCTACACTGAGTCTCAATAAACTGGCTCTCATAATGTCCCAGCTGGATGGCAGGCATGGGGCATCTCTAGCGATGAGAGGGCAGGTTAATCACAGCCTGCCAGAATGTTCTAGACTGTAGGAAGACCTTCGATAAGTGGAAGATGTATAAGATGATTGTCAATGCAGGGGGATGTAATTGTTGATTAGTTGATTCTAGAGGAGTTATGTGATAATTAATGTTGATAAGTTGATTCTAGAGGAGTTCTGTAAAACTTAATGTTGATAAGTTGATTCTAGAGGAGTTCTGTGATAATTAATGTTGATAAGTTGATTCTAGAGGAGTTCTGTGATAATTAATGTTGATAAGTTGATTCTAGAGGAGTTCTGTGATAATTAATGTTGATAAGTTGATTCTAGAGGAGTTCTGTGATAATTAATTTTGATAAGTTGATTCTAGAGGAGTTCTGTAAAAATTAATGTTGATAAGTTGATTCTAGAGGAGTTCTGTGATAATTAATATTGCTAATTGTAAGAGGAACTAGCGTTGATAATTGTAAGAAGAACTAGTGTTGATAATTGTAAGAGGAACTAGTGTTGATAATTGTAAGAAGAACTAGTGTTAATAATTGTAAGAGGAACTAGTGTTGATAATTGTAAGAGGAACTAGTGTTGATAATTGTTAGAGGGAACTAGGATTGGTAATTGTTCGTGGGGCTAGGGTTGGTAATTGTTAGAAGGGCTAGGGTTGGTAATTGTTCGTGGGGCTAGGGTTGGTAATTGTTAGAGGGACTAGGGTTGGTAATTGTTAGAGGGGCTAGGACTGGTAATTGTTAGAGGGAACTAGGGTTGGTAATTGTTAGAGGGGCTAGGACTGGTAATTGTTAGAGGGAACTAGGGTTGGTAATTGTTAGAGGGGCTAGGACTGGTAATTGTTAGAGGGAACTAGGGTTGGTAATTGTTAGAGGGAACTAGGGTTGGTAATTGTTAGAGGGAACTAGAGTTAGTAGTTATTAGAGGGAACTAGAGTTGGTTAATTTTTAGAGGGAACTAGAGTTGGTAATTATTAGAGGGAACTAGGGTTGGTAATTGTTGGGTTGAACTAGTGTTGATAATTGTAAGCAGAACTAGCTTTGGTAATTTTTATGGGAACTAGCGTTGACTGTTGTAAATGGAACTAGTGTTGATTGTTGTAAGAGGAACTAGTGTTGATTGTCGTAAGAGGAACTAGTGTTGATTGTCGTAAGAGGAACTAGTGTTGATTGTTGTAAGAAGAACTAGTATTGATTGTTGTAAGAGGAACTAGTGTTGATTGTTGTAAGAGGGACTAGTGTTGATTGTTGTAAGAGGAACTAGTGTTGATTGTTGTAAGAGGAACTAGTGTTGATTGTTGTAAGAGGAACTAGTGTTGATTGTTGTAAGAGGAAATAGTGTTGATTGTTGTAAGAGGAACTAGTTCTGATTGTTGTAAGAGGAACTAGTGTTGATTGTTGTAAGAGGAACTAGTGTTGATTGTTGTAAGAGGGACTAGTGTTGATTGTTGTAAGAGGAACTAGTGTTGATTGTTGTAAGAGGAACTAGTGTTGATTGTTGTAAGAGGAATTAGTGTTGATTGTTGTAAGAGGAACTAGTGCTGATTGTTGTAAGAGGAACTAGTGTTGATTGTTGTAAGAGGAACTAGTGTTGATTGTTTTAAGAGGAACTAGTGTTGATTGTTGTAAGAGGAACTAGTGCTGATTGTTGTAAGACACAAATTATATTTGTGTAACACAACAGACACAAATTATATGCGAATACTAGGAGGAATTGTGGAAAAAAATACAGTCAAATTGATCGAGAAACCACTTTCCAGATAAAGACAATACTTCAGGCGAATGATGGATAGACACAAACAGTGATTTCAAAGGAACTAGTGTTGATTGTTGTAAGGGGAACTAGTGTTGTTTGTTGTAAGGGGAACTAGTGTTGATTGTTGTAAGGGGAACTAGTGCTGTTTGTTGTAAGGGGAACTAGTGTTGTTTGTTGTAAGGGGAACTAGTGTTGTTTGTTGCAAGGGGAACTAAAATCGACATTTATACAGAATAATTATGTTCAATGTTGAGAGCATTACAGTTTTAGTACGAACAAACTGTTGAGTGTTGTTACAGACGTGAAGTGCTTAGATATCAACATAATTGTGAGTGTTGTTACAGAGGTGAAGTGTTTCATATACCAACATAATTAGGGGTGTTGTTACAGAGCTGAACAGTTTCATATATCAACATAATTGTGAGTGTTCTTACAGAGGTGAAGTGTTTCATATACCAACATAATTATGGGTGTTGTTTCAGAGCTGAACAGTTTCATATATCAACATAATTGTGAGTGTTGTTACAGAGGTGAAGTGTTTCACATATCAACATAATTGTGAGTGTTGTTACAGAGGTGAAGTGTTTCATATATCAACATAATTATGGGTGTTGTTACAGACCTGAACTGTTTCATATATCAACATAATTGTGAGTATTGTTACAGAGCTGAACTGTTTCATATATCAACATAATTGTGAGTGTTGTTACAGAGCTGAACAGTTTCATATATCAACATAACTGTGAGTGTTGTTACAGACGTGAAGTGTTTCATATATCAACATAATTGTGAGTGTTGTTACAGAGGTGAAGTGTTTCATATATCAACATAATTATGGGTGTTGTTTCAGAGATGAACAGTTTCATATATCAACATAATTGTGAGTGTTGTTACAGAGGTGAAGTGTTTCATATACCAACATAATTGTGAGTGTTGTGTCAGAGCTGAACAGTTTCATATATCAACATAACTGTGAGTGTTGTTACAGACGTGAAGTGTTTCATATATCAACATAATTGTGAGTGTTGTTACAGAGGTGAAGTGTTTCATATACCAACATAATTATGGGTGTTGTTTCAGAGATGAACAGTTTCATATATCAACATAATTGTGAGTGTTGTTACAGAGGTGAAGTGTTTCATATACCAACATAATTGTGAGTGTTGTTTCAGAGCTGAACAGTTTCATATATCAACATAATTGTGAGTGTTGTTACAGAGGTGAAGTGTGTCATATATCAACATAATTGTGAGTGTTGTTACAGAGGTGAAGTGTTTCATATATCAACATAATTATGGGTGTTGTTACAGAGATGAACAGTTTCATATATCAACATAATTGTTAGTGTTGTTACAGAGGTGAAGTGTTTCATATACCAACATAATTGTGAGTGTTGTTTCAGAGCTGAACAGTTTCATATATCAACATAATTGTGAGTGTTGTTTACAGAGGTGAAGTGTTTCATATATCAACATAATTGTGAGTGTTGTTACAGAGGTGTAGTGTTTCATATATCAACATAATGTTGAATCTTCTCAGAACTCCAAAGTGAGTAAATCTGTGTGAGTGATACTTAACGATGAGTTGTGAGTGATACTTAACGATTGGTTGTGTGAATGATACTTAACGATGAGTTGTGTGAGTGATACTTAACGATGAGTTGTGTGAGTGATACTCAACGATGAGTTGTGTGAGTGATACTTAACGATGAGTTGTGAATGATACTTAACGATGAGTTGTGAGTGATACTTAACGATGAGTTGTGTTTGTGATACTTAACGATGAGTTGTGAATGATACTTAACGATGAGTTGTGAGTGCTACTTAACGATGAGTTGTGAATGATACTTAACGTTGAGTTGTGTGAGTGCTACTTAACGATGAGTTGTGTGAGTGATACTTAACGATGAGTTGTGTGAGTGATACTTAACGATGAGTTGTGTGAGTGATACTTAACGATGAGTTGTGTGAGTGATACTCAACGATGAGTTGTGTGAGTGATACTTAACGATGAGTTGTGTGAGTGATACTTAACGATGAGTTGTGTGAGTGATACTTAACGATGAGTTGTGTGAGTGATACTTAACGATGAGTTGTGTGAGTGATACTCAACGATGAGTTGTGTGAGTGATACTTAACGATGAGTTGTGTGAGTGATACTTAACGATGAGTTGTGTGAGTGATACTTAACGATGAGTTGTGTGAGTGATACTTAACGATGAGTTGTGTGAGTGATACTTAACGATGAATTGTGTGAGTGATACTTAACGATGATTTGTGTGAGTGATACTTAACGATGAGTTGTGAGTGATACTTAACGATGATTTGTGAATGATACTTAACGATGATTTGTGAGTGATACTTAACGATGAGTTGTGAATGATACTTAACGATGCGTTGTGAGTGATACTTAACGATGATTTGTGAATGATACTTAACGATGAGTTGTGAGTGATACTTAACGATGAGTTGTGAATGATACTTAACGATGCGTTGTGAATGATACTTAACGATGATTTGTGAGTGATACTTAACGATGAGTTGTGAATGATACTTAACGATGCGTTGTGAGTGATACTTAACGATGATTTGTGAATGATACTTAACGATGATTTGTGAGTGATACTTAACGATGAGTTGTGAATGATACTTAACGATGCGTTGTGAGTGATACTTAACGATGATTTGTGAGTGATACTTAACGATGAGTTGTGAGTGATACTTAACGATGAGTTGTGAGTGATACTTAACGATGATTTGTGAATGATACTTAACGATGAGTTGTGAGTGATACTTAACGATGAGTTGTGAGTGATACTTAACGATGATTTGTGAATGATACTTAACGATGAGTTGTGAATGATACTTAACGATGAGTTGTGAGTGATACTTAACGATGAGTTGTGAGTGATACTTAACGATGATTTGTGAATGATACTTAACGATGAGCTGTGAGTGATACTTAACAATGAGTTGTGAATGATACTTAACAATGAGTTGTGAGTGATACTTAACGATGAGTTGTGAGTGATACTTAACGATGAGCTGTGAGTGATACTTAACGATGAGTTGTGAATGATACTTAACAATGAGTTGTGAATGATACTTAACGATGAGTTGTGAGTGATACTTAACGATGAGTTGTGTGAGTGATAATTAACGATGAGTTGTGTTTGTGATACTTAATGATGAGTTGTGAGTGATAACTTAATGATGAGTTGTGTTTGTGATACTTAACGATGAGTTGTGTGAGTGATACTTAACGATGAGTTGTGTGAGTGATACTTAACGATGAGTTGTCTGAGTGATACTTAACGATGAGTTGTGTGAGTGATACTTAACGATGAGTTGTGTGAGTGATACTTAACGATGAACTGTGAGTGATACTTAACGATGAGTTGTGAGTGATACTTATTGATGAGTTGTGTGAGTGATACTTATTGATGAGTTGTGTGAATGATACTTAACGATGGGTTGTGTGAATGATACTTAACGATGAGTTGTGTGAGTGATACTTAACGATGAGTTGTGTGAGTGATACTTAACGATGAGTTGTGTGAGTGATACTTAACGATGAGTTGTGTGAGTGATACTTAACGATGAGTTGTGTGAGTGATACTTAACGATGAACTGTGAGTGATACTTAACGATGAGTTGTGAGTGAACTTATTGATGAGTTGTGTGAGTGATACTTATTGATGAGTTGTGTGAGTGATACTTAACGATGAACTGTGAGTGATACTTAACGATGAGTTGTGAGTGATACTTATTGATGAGTTGTGTGAGTGATACTTATTGATGAGTTGTGTGAATGATACTTAACGATGAGTTGTGTGAATGATACTTAACGATGAGTTGTGTGAATGATACTTAACGATGAGTTGTGTGAATGATACTTAACGATGAGTTGTGTGAATGATACTTAACGATGAATTGTGTGTGTGATGCTTAACGATGGGTTGTGTGAGTGATACTTAACGATGAGTTGTGTGAGTGATACTTAACGATGAGTTGTGTTTGTGATACTTAATGATGAGTTGTGAGTGACACTTAATGATGAGTTGTGTTTGTGATACTTAATGATGAGTTGTGAGTGATACTTAATGATGAGTTGTGTTTGTGATACTTAACGTTGAGTTGTGTGAGTGATACTTAACGATGAGTTGTGAGAGTGATACTTAACGATGAGTTGTGTGAGTGATAATTAACGATGAGTTGTGTGAGTGATACTTAACGTTGAGTTGTGTGAGTGATACTTAACGATGAGTTGTGTGAGTGATAATTAACGTTGAGTTGTGTGAGTGATACTTACCGTTGAGTTGTGTGAGTGATACTTAACGATGAGTTGTGTGAGTGATAATTAACGATGAGTTGTGTGAGTGATACTTAACGATGAGTTGTGTGAGGGATACTTAACGATGAGTTGTGTGAGTGATAATTAACGTTGAGTTGTGTGAGTGATACTTACCGTTGAGTTGTGTGAGTGATACTTAACGATGAGTTGTGTTAGTGATACTTAACGATGAGTTGTGTGAGTGATACTTAACGATGAACTGTGAGTGATACTTAACGATGAGTTGTGAGTGATACTTATTGATGAGTTGTGTGTATGATACTTAACGATGAGTTGTGTGAATGATACTTAACGATGAATTGTGTGTGTGATGCTTAACGATGAGTTGTGTGAGTGATGCTTAACGATGAGTTGTGTGAGTGATACTTAACGATGAGTTGTGTGAGTGATACTTAACGATGAGTTGTGTGTGTGATGCTTAACGATGAGTTGTGTGAGTGATACTTAACGATGAGTTGTGTGAGTGATGCTTAACGATGATTTGTGAGTGATACTTAACGATGAGTTGTGAATGATACTTAACGATGAGTTGTGAGTGATACTTAACGATGATTTGTGAATGATACTTAACAATGAGTTATGTGAATGATACTTAACGATGAATTGTGAATGATACTTAACGATGAGTTGTGAGTGATACTTAACGATGAGCTGTGAATGATACTTAACAATGAGTTGTGAATGATACTTAACGATGAGTTGTGAGTGATACTTAACGATGATTTGTGTGAGTGATACTTAACGATGAGTTGTGTGAGTGATACTTAACGATGATTTGTGTGAGTGATACTTAACGATGAGTTGTGTGAGTGATACTTAACGATGATTTGTGTGAGTGATACTTAACGATGAGTTGTGAATGATACTTAACAATGAGTTGTGTGAGTGATACTTAACGATGAGTTGTGAATGATACTTAACGATGAGTTGTGAGTGATACTTAACAATGAGTTGTGTGAATGATACTTAACGATGAATTGTGAATGATACTTAACGATGAGTTGTGAGTGATATTTAACGATGAGCTGTGATGAGAACTGAAAGCTACACAGAGACTTAATTGTTGCTGTTGTCAGCAGGCATAATGATGGTGCTGGCAGGAATATCTACGTCTGTTTGTTTTGGTGGTAGACGACGTCACGTTAGTAATGACAAAACAATAAAAAGACAGGAACAAACAAACAATGACATGACGACAACTACAGGTGGCGATGGTGAGTATTACTTACTTCTATGCACCGACACTCAATATCTGAAGGTGCCCATCACAGAATTAGACTGATGTGACTATTCACACACACATTATTTAAACTGAACTATACATGTGAATATACCCGTGTGAATCTTCACATTGTTTGTTGTCTTTCTGGTAAATTAGTTCAATTTTCAAAATACATTTCTTGAAATTGAAGCTCTCCATTAAAGTTAGTGAATGTTCTTATTGCGTCTCTTTGAAGTCAAACCGTTCCATCAGCGCGACTGAATGTTCATATGATACTCCATCAAATCATATCACTCCATCACGAAAGTATGGTAGCATCAGTTTTTTGAGTAGGAGTGGCAGTCTACCAGTGTTGAGAACAGACAGTTTGGTAGACGTCCCAGTCTACCAGTGTTGAGAACAGCCAGTTTGGTAGACGTCCAGTCTACCAGTGCTGAGAACAGACAGTTTGATAGACGTCCCAGTCTACCAGTGTTGAGAACAGCCAGTTTGGTAGACGTCCCAGTCTACCAGTGCTGAGAACAGCCAGTTTGGTAGACGTCCCAGTCTACCAGTGTTGAGAACAGACAGTTTGGTAGACGTCCCAGTCTACCAGTGTTGAGAACAGCCAGTTTGGTAGACGTCCCAGTCTACCAGTGCTGAGAACAGACAGTTTGATAGACGTCCCAGTCTACCAGTGTTGAGAACAGCCAGTTTGGTAGACGTCCCAGTCTACCAGTGCTGAGAACAGCCAGTTTGGTAGACGTCCCAGTCTACCAGTGTTGAGAACAGCCAGTTTGGTAGACGTCCCAGTCTACCAGTGTTGAGAACAGACAGTAGGATCGACGTCCCAGTCTACCAGTGTTGAGAACAGCCAGTTTGGTAGACGTCCCAGTCTACCAGTGTTGAGAACATCCAGTTTGGTAGACGTCCCAGTCTACCAGTGCTGAGAACAGACAGTAGGATCGACGTCCCAGTCTACCAGTGTTGAGAACAGCCAGTTTGGTAGACGTCCCAGTCTACCAGTGCTGAGAACAGACAGTAGGATCGACGTCCCAGTCTACCAGTGTTGAGAACAGCCAGTTTGGTAGACGTCCCAGTCTACCAGTGTTGAGAACAGACAGTAGGATCGACGTCCCAGTCTACCAGTGTTGAGAACAGACAGTAGGATCGACGTCCCAGTCTACCAGTGTTGAGAACAGACAGTAGGATCGACGTCCCAGTCTACCAGTGTTGAGAACAGCCAGTTTGGTAGACGTCCCAGTCTACCAGTGTTGAGAACAGCCAGTTTGGTAGACGTCCCAGTCTACCAGTGTTGAGAACAGCCAGTTTGGTAGACGTCCCAGTCTACCAGTGTTGAGAACAGCCAGTTTGGTAGACGTCCCAGTCTACCAGTGTTGAGAACAGACAGTTTGGTAGACGTCCCAGTCTACCAGTGTTGAGAACAGACAGTTTGGTAGACGTCCCAGTCTACCAGTGTTGAGAACAGCCAGTTTGGTAGACGTCCCAGTCTACCAGTGTTGAGAACAGACAGTAGGATCGACGTCCCAGTCTACCAGTGTTGAGAACAGACAGTAGGGTCGACGTCCCAGTCTACCAGTGTTGAGAACAGACAGTAGGATCGACGTCCCAGTCTACCAGTGTTGAGAACAGACAGTAGGGTCGACGTCCCAGTCTACCAGTGTTGAGAACAGCCAGTTTGGTAGACGTCCCAGTCTACCAGTGTTGAGAACAGCCAGTTTGGTAGACGTCCCAGTCTACCAGTGTTGAGAACAGACAGTAGGATCGACGTCCCAGTCTACCAGTGTTGAGAACAGACAGTAGGATCGACGTCCCAGTCTACCAGTGTTGAGAACAGACAGTAGGGTCGACGTCCCAGTCTACCAGTGTTGAGAACAGCCAGTTTGGTAGACGTCCCAGTCTACCAGTGTTGAGAACAGCCAGTTTGGTAGACGTCCCAGTCTACCAGTGTTGAGAACAGACAGTAGGATCGACGTCCCAGTCTACCAGTGTTGAGAACAGACAGTTTGGTAGACGTCCCAGTCTACCAGTGTTGAGAACAGCCAGTTTGGTAGACGTCCCAGTCTACCAGTGTTGAGAACAGCCAGTTTGGTAGACGTCCCAGTCTACCAGTGTTGAGAACAGCCAGTTTGGTAGACGTCCCAGTCTACCAGTGTTGAGAACAGACAGTTTGGTAGACGTCCCAGTCTACCAGTGTTGAGAACAGCCAGTTTGGTAGACGTCCCAGTCTACCAGTGTTGAGAACAGACAGTTTGGTAGACGTCCCAGTCTACCAGTGTTGAGAACAGACAGTTTGGTAGACGTCCCAGTCTACCAGTGTTGAGAACAGACAGTAGGGTCGACGTCCCAGTCTACCAGTGTTGAGAACAGACAGTAGGGTCGACGTCCCAGTCTACCAGTGTTGAGAACAGACAGTAGGGTCGACGTCCCAGTCTACCATTGTTGAGAACAGCCAGTTTGGTAGACGTCCCAGTCTACCAGTGCTGAGAACAGACAGTAGGATCGACGTCCCAGTCTACCAGTGCTGAGAACAGACAGTAGGATCGAAGTCCCAGTCTACCAGTGTTGAGAACAGACAGTAGGATCGACGTCCCAGTCTACCAGTGTTGAGAACAGACAGTAGGATCGACGTCCCAGTCTACCAGTGCTGAGAACAGCCAGTAGGGTCGACGTCCCAGTCTACCAGTGCTGAGAACAGCCAGTAGGATCGACGTCCCAGTCTACCAGTGTTGAGAACAGCCAGTAGGGTCGACGTCCCAGTCTACCAGTGCTGAGAACAGCCAGTAGGGTCGACGTCCCAGTCTACCAGTGCTGAGAACAGCCAGTTTGGTAGACGTCCCAGTCTACCAGTGTTGAGAACAGCCAGTTTGGTAGACGTCCCAGTCTACCAGTGTTGAGAACAGCCAGTTTGGTAGACGTCCCAGTCTACCAGTGTTGAGAACAGCCAGTTTGGTAGACGTCCCAGTCTACCAGTGTTGAGAACAGTCAGTTTGGTAGACGTCCCAGTCTACCAGTGTTGAGAACAGCCAGTTTGGTAGACGTCCCAGTCTACCAGTGTTGAGAACAGCCAGTTTGGTAGACGTCCCAGTCTACCAGTGTTGAGAACAGCCAGTTTGGTAGACGTCCCAGTCTACCAGTGTTGAGAACAGCCAGTTTGGTAGACGTCCCAGTCTACCAGTGTTGAGAACAGACAGTAGGGTCGACGTCCCAGTCTACCAGTGTTGAGAACAGCCAGTAGGGTCGACGTCCCAGTCTACCAGTGCTGAGAACAGCCAGTAGGGTAGACGTCCCAGTCTACCAGTGCTGAGAACAGACATTAGGATCGACGTCCCAGTCTACCAGTGTTGAGAACAGACAGTAGGGTCGACGTCCCAGTCTACCAGTGTTGAGAACAGCCAGTAGGGTCGACGTCCCAGTCTACCAGTGTTGAGAACAGCCAGTTTGGTAGCCGTCCCAGTCTACCAGTGTTGAGAACAGCCAGTTTGGTAGACGTCCCAGTCTACCAGTGTTGAGAACAGCCAGTTTGGTAGACGTCCCAGTCTACCAGTGTTGAGAACAGCCAGTTTGGTAGACGTCCCAGTCTACCAGTGTTGAGAACAGCCAGTTTGGTAGACGTCCCAGTCTACCAGTGCTGAGAACAGACAGTAGGATCGACGTCCCAGTCTACCAGTGTTGAGAACAGACAGTAGGGTCGACGTCCCAGTCTACCAGTGTTGAGAACAGACAGTAGGGTCGACGTCCCAGTCTACCAGTGCTGAGAACAGCCAGTAGGGTAGACGTCCCAGTCTACCAGTGCTGAGAACAGACAGTAGGATCGACGTCCCAGTCTACCAGTGTTGAGAACAGACAGTAGGGTCGACGTCCCAGTCTACCAGTGTTGAGAACAGCCAGTAGGGTCGACGTCCCAGTCTACCAGTGTTGAGAACAGCCAGTAGGGTAGACGTCCCAGTCTACCAGTACTGAGAACAACGTCAGAACTAAGGCAGCAATATCAGCGGTTCTCCTCTTGTCAAGAAATGTGGTCCACTTGACACAATCCCAACCTTGAGTGTGAGTCTCTGTAGTTTCCACTTCGCCTACCACACATAGCCGACAATCATGAGCAAAGTAGTAAGTAAAGTGCCAAATGGTACACCCCTTGAACCTGTGAGAAAGTTCACCTATCTCGGTTCTATGCTCACAACCAATGTATTCCTTAAAGAAGAAGAAATACATTCCCGAATCGGAAATGCAGCTTCCACATTTACAAACGTAAAGATAGAACATGGGCCAACACCAATTTAACACTTAGGAGTAAGATTCTAATTTACCAAAGTTGTGTGATTAGTTCACTTCTATACGGATCGGAAACTTGGCCAGGCACCACAAATACATCTTGTTCGTTCTGCGGTCGAATCTGTCTGTCTAATATTGGCAGATTGAGCCACGAGAGAAGCTGTTCAGCAAAGCAGCATCCAGAATATGACACCACACATAATATTTTTACCAAACTGCTGACTAATGATGATTGCTTGCTACCAGCCGTCTGCCAATGACGTCAGATCTTATATATAAAAAACGTGACACAGACAAAGAGAGCAATTTTCAAGCAATTTTGCCGGGTTCTGGTCAGCGACCATTGAGACATTTGACGACTTGCCATGGGAGTTCTGCAACATTCACATGGAGCTTGTCCATTAGCGAGTACTGTTTAGAATATCATCGTTAGAATATCATCTTTACAATATCATCTTTAGAATATCAGCTTGAGACAGACCATGGGGTCACATACAAGTAAGAACCACACACGTGGATGACTGTATGAGTTAATTTTGATCAAAACATCTTGATGACTGTATGAGTTGATGTTGATCAAAACATCTTGATGACTGTATGAGTTGATGTTGATCAAAATATCTTGATGACTGTAGGAGTTGATGTTGATCAAAACATCTTAATGACTGTATGAGTTGATGTTGATCAAAATATCTTGATGACTGTATGAGTTGATGTTGATAAAAACATCTTGATGACTATATGAGTTGATGTTGATCAAAATATCTTGATGACTGTATGAGTTGATGTTGATCAAAATATCTTGATGACAAGATGAGTTGATGTTGATCAAAATATCTTGATGACTGTATGAGTTGATGTTGATCAAAATATCTTGATGACTGTATGAGTTAATGTTGATCAAAATATCTTGATGACTCTATGAGTTAATGTTGATCAAAACATCTTGATGACTCTATGAGTTAATGTTGATCAAAATATCTTGATGACTGTATGAGTTGATGTTGATCAAAACATCTTGATGACTCTATGAGTTAATGTTGATCAAAATATCTTGATGACTCTATGAGTTAATGTTGATCAAAATATCTTGATGACTCTATGAGTTAATGTTGATCAAAATATCTTGATGACTCTATGAGTTAATGTTGATCAAAATATCTTGATGACTCTATGAGTTAATGTTGATCAAAATATCTTGATGACTCTATGAGTTAATGTTGATCAAAATATCTTGAAGACTGTTTGAGTTAATGTTGATCAAAACATCTTGATGACTGTATGAGTTGATGTTAATGAAACATCTTGATGAATAAGTCAGAACATATGTTGATGAAACATCAGCTATTGTGTATGTTATTCCAACTGCTTTTGTATCTTTAGATTTATGTCTTCTGGTGGTGTTTACATCCATAGACTAGTGACGTGTTGTGGTGTTTACATCCATAGACTAGTGATGTGGTGTTTACATCCATAGACTAGTGACGTGTTGTGGTGTTTACATCCATAGACCAGTGACGTGTTGTGGTGTTTACATCCATAGACTAGTGACGTGTTGTGGTGTTTACATCCATAGACTAGTGACGTGTTGTGGTGTTTACATCCATAGACTAGTGACGTGTTGTGGTGTTTACATCCATAGACTAGTTACGTGTTGTGGTGTTTACATCCATAGACTAGTTACGTGTTGTGGTGTTTACGTCCATAGACTAGTGACGTGTTGTGGTGTTTACATTCATAGACATGTGATGTGGTGTTTACATCCATAGACTAGTGACGTGTTGTGGTGTTTACATCCATAGACAAGTGATGTGGTGCTTACATCCATAGACTAGTGACGTGTTGTGGTGTTTACATCCATAGACAAGTGATGTGGTGTTTACATCCATAGACTAGTGACGTGTTGTGGTGTTTACATCCATAGACAAGTGATGTGGTGTTTACATCCATAGACTAGTGAAGTGTTGTGGTGTTTACATCCATAGACAAGTGACGTGTTATGGTGTTTACTTCCATAGACTAGTGACGTGTTGTGGTGTTTACATCCATAGACTAGTTACGTGTTGTGGTGTTTACATCCATAGACAAGTGATGTGGCGTTTACATCCATAGACTAGTGACGTGTTGTGGTGTTTACATCCATAGGCTAGTGACGTGCTGTGGTGTTTACATCCATACAATAGTGCCGTGTTCTGGTGTTTACATCCATAGTCTAGTGACGTGTTGTGGTGTTTACATACATGCAGTAGTAGCGTGTTGTGGTGTTTACAAACATAGACTAGTGACGAGTTGTGGTGTTTACATCCATACAATAGTGACATGTTCTGGTGTTTACATCCATAGACTAGTGACGAGGTGTGGTGTTTACATACATACAGTAGTAGCGTGTTGTGGTGTTTACATCCACAGACTAGTGACGTGTTCTGGTGTTTAGATCCATACAATAGTGACGTGTTCTGGTGTTTACACCCACAGACTAGTGACGTGTTCTGGTGTTTACATCCATAGGCTAATGACGTGTTGTGGTGTTTACATACATAGACTAGTGACGTGTTGTGGTGTTTACATCCATACATTAGTGACGTGTTCTGGTGTTTCCATCCACAGACTAGTAACGTGTTCTGATGTTTACATCCATACAATAGTGACGTGTTCTGGTGTTTACATCCATACAATAGTGACGTGTTCTGGTGTTTACATCCACAGACTAGTGACGTGTTGTGGTGTTTACATCCATAGGCTAGTGGCGAGTTGTGGTGTTTACATCCATAGACTAGTGACGTGTTGTGGTGTTCACATCCAAACAATAGTGACGTGTTCTGGTGTTTACATCCATACAATAGTGGCGTGTTCTGGTGTTTACATCCATAGACTAGTGACGTGTTGTGGTGTTTATATCCATACAGTAGTGGCGTGTTCTGGTGTTTACATCAATAGACTAGTGACGAGTTGTGGTGTTTACATCCATAGGTTAGTGACGAGTTGTGGTGTTTACATCCATACGATAGTGGCGTGTTCTGGTGTTTACATCTATAGACTAGTGACGTGTTGTGGTGTTTACATCCATAGACTAGTGACGTGTTGTGGTGTTTACATCCATAGACTAGTGACGTGTTGTGGTGTTTACATCCATAGGCTAGTGACGTGTTGTGGTGTTTACATCCATAGGCTAGTGACGTGTTGTGGTGTTTACATCCATACAATAGTGGCGTGTTCTGGTGTTTACATCTATAGACTAGTGACGTGTTGTGGTGTTTACATCCATAGACTAGTGACGTGTTGTGGTGTTTACATCCATAGACTAGTGACGTGTTGTGGTATTTACATACATAGACTAGTGACGTGTTGTGGTGTTTACATCCATAGACTAGTGACGTGTTGTGGTGTTTACATCCATAGACTAGTGACGTGTTGTGGTGTTTACATCCATAGACCTTGACGTGATGTGATGTGGAATATTGTCTATACGTAGATAGGTTGCTCTAAATATTGATTGAACAACGTAAACAGTTAGAGCATACTAGTGACGTCCTTACACTTACAGTGTGAGGTGCCTACATCATGCTGGTGACGTCCTTACACTTACAGTGTGAGGTGCCTACATCATGCTTGCTGGCGTGGTCACAACACCAGACCATCACCGTTATCTATCTTGACTGCGAAGTTGAATCAATGATAAAAACATCGTCGAT
The DNA here is from genome assembly GCA_032433765.1 of Megaustenia siamemsis. Classification (NCBI taxonomy): domain Eukaryota; kingdom Metazoa; phylum Mollusca; class Gastropoda; order Stylommatophora; family Ariophantidae; genus Megaustenia; species Megaustenia siamemsis. The sequence continues at coordinate 2,348,308 of JAVIAB010000145.1, read as the reverse complement.
TTCTTTCTTGAATACAGTCCTGGAGTATCTGACGTCACAGCAATGATTTGGTCAGCTAGGAGGTGTTTACAGCAATTGAAGAGCAGGTATGGTTGTCTCATTAGTGGTAGCTGTAGCTCTTATAATGATGAGTGCACTCGTTCTGTCCTCGGTCATTCTGTCAGCGCTGTCAACAGAATGTACTGGCATGTTGACAACGTGATCTTTGTGTGTCGCCTTTCATCTCTCAGGTGTGTAGTCTTTCATCTCTCAGATGTGTAGTCTTTCATCTCTCAGGTGTGTAGTCTTTCATCTCTCAGATGTGTAGTCTTTCATCTCTCAGATGTGTAGTCTTTCATCTCTCAGATGTGTAGTCTTTCATCTCTCAGGTGTGTAGTCTGTCATCTCTCAGGTGTGCCGTCTTTCATCTCCCAGGTGTGTAGTCTTTCATCTCTCAGGTGTGTAGTCTTTCATCTCTCAGATGTGTAGTCTTTCATCTCTCAGATGTGTAGTCTTTCATCTCTCAGATGTGTAGTCTTTCATCTCTCAGGTGTGCCGTCTTTCATCTCCCAGGTGTGTAGTCTTTCATCTCTCAGGTGTGCCGTCTTTCATCTCTCAGGTGTGTAGCCTTTCATCTCTCAGGTGTGCCGTCTTTCATCTCTCAGGTGTATAGCCTTTCATCTCCCAGGTGTATAGTCTTTCATCTCTCAGGTGAGTAGTCTTTCATCTCTCAGGTGAGTAGTCTTTCATCTCTCAGGTGAGTAGTCTTTCATCTCCAGGTGAGTAGTCTTTCATCTCTCAGGTGAGTAGTCTTTCATCTCTCAGGTGTGTAGTCTTTCATCTCTCAGGTGAGTAGTCTTTCATCTCTCAGGTGAGTAGTCTTTCATCTCTCAGGTGAGTAGTCTTTCATCTCTCAGGTGAGTAGTCTTTCATCTCTCAGGTGAGTAGTCTTTCATCTCTCAGGTGAGTAGTCTTTCATCTCTCAGGTGTGTAGTCTTTCATCTCTTAGGTGTGTAGTCTTTCATCTCTCAGGTGAGTAGTCTTTCATCTCTCAGGTGTGTAGTCTTTCATCTCTTAGGTGTGTAGTCTTTCATCTCTTAGGTGTGTAGTCTTTCATCTCTCAGGTGAGTAGTCTTTCATCTCTTAGGTGTGTAGTCTTTCATCTCTTAGGTGTGTAGTCTTTCATCTCTTAGGTGTGTAGTCTTTCATCTCTCAGGTGTGTAGTCTTTCATCTCTCAGGTGTGTAGTCTTTCATCTCTTAGGTGTGTAGTCTTTCATCTCTTAGGTGTGTAGTCTTTCATCTCTCAGGTGAGTAGTCTTTCATCTCTCAGGTGAGTAGTCTTTCATCTCTCAGGTGAGTAGTCTTTCATCTCTTAGGTGTGTAGTCTTTCATCTCTCAGGTGAGTAGTCTTTCATCTCTCAGGTGAGTAGTCTTTCATCTCTCAGGTGAGTAGTCTTTCATCTCTCAGGTATGTAGTCTTTCATCTCTCAGGTGAGTAGTCTTTCATCTCTCAGGTATGTAGTCTTTCATCTCTCAGGTAGTAGTCTTTCATCTCTCAGGTGAGTAGTCTTTCATCTCTCAGGTGAGTAGTCTTTCATCTCTCAGGTGAGTAGTCTTTCATCTCTCAGGTATGTAGTCTTTCATCTCTCAGGTATGTAGTCTTTCATCTCTCAGGTGAGTAGTCTTTCATCTCTCAGGTATGTAGTCTTTCATCTCTCAGGTATGTAGTCTTTCATCTCTCAGGTGAGTAGTCTTTCATCTCTCAGGTATGTAGTCTTTCATCTCTCAGGTATGTAGTCTTTCATCTCTCAGGTGTGTAGTCTTTCATCTCTCAGGTGAGTAGTCTTTCATCTCTCAGGTATGTAGTCTTTCATCTCTCAGGTGAGTAGTCTTTCATCTCTCAGGTATGTAGTCTTTCATCTCTCAGGTGTGTAGTCTTTCATCTCTCAGGTATGTAGTCTTTCATCTCTCAGGTATGTAGTCTTTCATCTCTCAGGTGAGTAGTCTTTCATCTCTCAGGTGTGTAGTCTTTCATCTCTCAGGTATGTAGTCTTTCATCTCTCAAGTGAGTAGTCTTTCATCTCTCAGGTATGTAGTCTTTCATCTCTCAAGTGAGTAGTCTTTCATCTCTCAGGTATGTAGTCTTTCATCTCTCAAGTGAGTAGTCTTTCATCTCTCAGGTGTGTAGTCTTTCATCTCTCAGGTGAGTAGTCTTTCATCTCTCAGGTGAGTAGTCTTTCATCTCTCAGGTATGTAGTCTTTCATCTCTCAGGTGTGTAGTCTTTCATCTCTCAGTGTGTAGTCTTTCATCTCTCAGGTGTGTAGTCTTTCATCTCTCAGGTGCGTAGTAGTCTTTCATCTCTCAGGTGTGTAGTCTTTCATCTCTCAGGTGAGTAGTCTTTCATCTCTCAGGTGAGTAGTCTTTCATCTCTCAGGTGAGTAGTCTTTCATCTCTCAGGTGAGTAGTCTTTCATCTCTCAGGTGAGTAGTCTTTCATCTCTCAGGTGAGTAGTCTTTCATCTCTCAGGTGAGTAGTCTTTCATCTCTTAGGTGTGTAGTCTTTCATCTCTTAGGTGTGTAGTCTTTCATCTCTTAGGTGTGTAGTCTTTCATCTCTCAGGTGTGTAGTCTTTCATCTCTTAGGTGTGTACTCTTTCATCTCTCAGATGTGTGGTCTTTCATCTCTCAAGTGTGTGGTCTTTCATCTCTTAGATGTGTAGTCTTTCATCTCTCAAGTGTGTGGTCTTTCATCTCTCAGGTGTGCCGTCTTACAGACAGGTGTGTCGCACCTTGTTGACCAGGCAGATCTTACAGTTGACCTTGCAGCACCACTCGAACGTGCACTGGCAGCGCTCACGCGCCACGTACTCCTCGGTCTTGTAGCCACGCCCACAGCACAGCAAGTCACAGCCGTCGGTGTTGAGAGAGGAGGCGTTGCATTCTCGGCCCTGAGGGTGGAGGTCTACTTGTTAGAGTTTGTGTGGGGGTGAGGTGTGTGGTGATCTGTGGCGTGTGGTGATCTGTGGGGTGAGGTGTGGTGTGTGGTGAGGTGTGTGGTGATCTGTGGGGTGAGGTGAGGTGTGTGGTGATCTGTGGGATGAGGTGTGGTATGTAGTGAGGTGTGTGGTGATCTGTGGGGTGAGGTGAGGTGTGTGGTGAGGTGTGGGGTGAGGTATGTGGTGAGGTATGGGGTGAGGTGTGGGGTGAGGTATGGGGTGAGGTGTGTGGTGAGGTGTGGGGTGAGGTATGTGGTGAGGTGTGGGGTGAGGTATGGGGTGAGGTATGTGGTGAGGTGTGTGGTGAGGTGTGGGGTGAGGTGTGGGGTGAGGTGCGGGATGAGGTATGTGGTGAGGTGTGAGGTGATGTGTGGGGTGAGGTATAGGGTGAGGTGTGTGGTGAGGTGTGGGGTGAGGTATGTGGTGAGGTGTGGGGTGAGGTATGGGGTGAGGTATGTGGTGAGGTGTGGGGTGAGGTGTGTGGTGAAGTGTGGGGTGAGGTGTAGGGTGAGGTTTTGGGGTGAGGTATGTGGAGTGAGGTGTGTGTTGAGGTCATGGGGTGAGGTGTGTGGTGAGGTAAGGAGTGAGGTTGTGGGGTAGGTTATGAGGAGAGGTGTGGGGTGAGGTGTGGGGTGAGGTGTGTGGTGAGGTGAGGTGAGGTGTGTGGTGAGATGAGGTTTGTGGTGATGTGTGGGGTGAGGTGTTTGGTAAGGTGTGGGGTGAGGTATGGGGTGAGATATGTGGTGAGGTGTGGAATGGGGTATGTGGTGAAGTGTGGGGTGAGGTATGTGGTGAAGATTGTGGTGGAGCGAAGTGTGGGGTGGGGTATGTAGTGTGGGGTGAGGTATAGGGTGAGGTATGGGATGAGGTATGTGGTGTGGGGTGCGGGTGAGGTGTGGGATGAGTTATGTTGTGTTGGGTAAGGTGTGTTATGTGGTGGGGTGTGTGGTGTGGGATGAGGTATGAGGTGATGTATATGGTGTGGGGATGTGGTGTGTGGTGGTGAGGTGTGGGGTAAGGTGTGATATGTGCTGTGGGTTGAGGTATGTATTGTGGGGGTAAGGTGTGTATGCGGTTTGGAGTCTGTGAGTGAGGCAAGAGATGTAGGGGTGATGTATGAGGTGTGTGTGTGATGTTGTGTGTGTGGAGGTGAGGATGTATAAGGTGTGGGGTGAACTATAAGGTGTAAGGGTGCCTGAGATAAGACGGGAGTATGAGATGTATGGTGTATTTATAGGGTATGAGGTATGAGTTGTGAAATGAAAGGTGTTAGATGTGAATTGTGATATCTGAGTTGTGAGATGGAAGGTAAACATGTCGAGGTATGTGCTATAGAGAGTATAAACGTACGGTGAGTGGTAATAAAGTAGTAGATAGGCAGGGTTGATGAATGATAACTGTAGTCACGATTACTGACAATGATACAATGAAACACTGATACAATGATACATTGAAACATTGATACAATGATACATTGATACAATGATACAATGAAACACTGATACAATGATACAATGAAACATTGATACAATGATACATTGATACAACGATACATTGATACAATGATACAATGATACAACAATACATTGATACAATGATACAATGATACATTGATACAATGATGCAATGATACAGTGATACATTGATACAATGATACAATGATGCATTGATACAATGATACATTGATGCATTGATACAATGATACATTGATGCATTGATACAATGATTCATTTATACAATGATTCATTTATACAATGATACATTGATACAATGATACATTGATACATTTTAGTTTTATCTCGGAGTTTCCCCGTGAACGTCACATATTTAGGCGTTGCTAAAGGTAATGTGAAATACATCAAGAGATTAATGTTACACGCCATGAAAGTGAGATTAATAGGTTCTATTTAGAACCAATTCTGATCTATGGATGCGAATCATGGACGGCAGAAAAACAAATGAAAAAACGATTAGAGACCACAGAGATGGGATTTCTCAGAAGAATGTTGAAAGTTCCCTGGACAGCTAAAAAGACCAACAAGGACATTCTCAAAGAGACCAACACAAAAAGGGCATTTATTTAAAAACATCAGAAAGAAACAATCAACATATTTCGGGCATATCACGAAAAGAGAAAAGTTGGAATACTTGGGTACAACTGGTAAAATACAGGGAAAGAGAGATCACGGACGACAGACAGAGAAGATACTGGATAGTTTGATGTCATGGCATGGAAACCAGTCAAGAACAGAATGAATACGATGTACGGTGGATGGAAGATTGTGGAAGGTCACGGTCACCTTTGCCAACCGGTGTGGCACATGATGATGTTGAGATTAATTGACAGAGTTAGCGAAAGAGGAAGCATATAAACAAAGGAAAGAGAGATGAAAGGTGTGTGGTAAGATTGCTAGAGGACAGGGAGATAGAATGAAAGATGATTGGGGTTGGGAAATATAGTGAGAGAGAGAAGGAGAGACGATCAAGAGGTACAATCACGCAAGCACGCCACACGATGATGGCATTAGGGGACGTAACCGTAGCAATCTTACAGCGTTTAAGTCAAGACTGGGTTAGTTCCCTTGTCTTGCAGCAGTCTATGACGACACGTACTATAGAGGAACATCGAGGTAATGATGATGATGTTGATGATGATGTTAATGATGATGATGTTGATGATGATGTTAATGATGTTGATGTTAATGATGATGATGTTGATGATGATGTTGATGATGATGTTGATGATGATGTTGATGATGATGATGTTGATGATGATGATGATGTTGATGATGTTGATGATGATGATGTTGATGTTGATGATGATGTTGATGATGTTAATGATGATGATGTTGATGATGGTGTTAATGATGATGATGTTGATGTTAATGATGATGATGTTGATGACGATGATGTTAGTGATGATGATGTTGATGATGATGTTAATGATAATGTTAATGATGATGTTGATGATGATGATGATGATGATGATGTTGATGATGATGTTTATGATGATGTTAATGATGATGATGTTGATGATGTTGTTGATGATGATGTTGTTGATGATGTTGATGATGATGTTAATGATGATGTTAATGATAATGTTAATGATGATGTTGATGATGATGTTGATGATGATGTTTATGATGATGTTAATGATGATGATGTTAATGATGATGATGTTGATGATGTTGATGATGATGATGTTGATGATGATGTTGATGATAATGAAGGTGATCTACGTCTTCTTCCTTTTAGCTCTCTCTGGAGCATAGGTCTTCAACAAACACTTTCAGCTCCCTGTGGAGTCTGGGTTTTCAACAAACACCTTTTAGCTCCCTGTGGAGCATAGGTCTTCAACAAACACTTTCAGCTCCCTGTGGAGTCTAGGTTTTCAACAAACACCTTTTAGCTCCCTGTGTGGAGCATAGGCCTTGAACAAAACACTTTCAGCTCCCTGTGGAGTCTAGGTTTTCAACAAACACCTTTCAGCTCCCTATAGAGCATAGGTCTTAAAGAAACACTTTCCAAGCCGTTCTGTTTCTTGTTATTCTTTTAAGATCATTCCATGTCTTCCCCATCACCTCCCTCTCTTCTTCCATCTGTCTTCTCCACGAATATTTGTGTCTTCCTCTTTGTCTTTTACCCTGGGGATTCCAAAAAGGGTCTATTGTGTAATATTCTCAGTTGGCTTCCACAGTATGTGTCCTATCCAGCGCCATCGTCTTCGCTGTATCTCTTTATCCACTGCTATTTGACTGGTACATTTCCATAATTCTATGTTAGTGATTTTGTCCTGCCATTTCCATCCTTTTACTCTGCGTAAGCATCCATTAATGAAAGTCTGTATCTTCATGATTGTCAGTTTTGTTGTTCTCCATGTTTCACAGCCATATAATAGAAGTGACTTAACATTTGAGTTGAACATTTTTATTTGTGTATTTAACCTAATTTCTTTGAACTTCCATGTGTTTCCCAGTGCAACGAGTTTCTAAGTTTCCCATGTGTTTCCCAGTGCAACGAGTTTCTAAGTTTCCCATGTGTTTCCCAGTGCAACGAGTTTCTAAGTTTCTGAGGAAATGATTTCTCAATGAACATTATTGCCAAACCAGATAAGTGTTCTTGTGTCTGAGTTGAGCGACAATAAGATTTGATTCTCTTGAGAGCAGAAAAAGTTCTTTCTACACATGCTTATGCGCATAACATAGTTACAAATAGCTAAGGAAGTTCATGTAATCAGACATAGTTTCACTTTCACTTTGTGACGATTCTGATTGGTTAGAGGTAAAAATAACCCATGAAACCTCATTCATCTGGCAGCAACAACTCCTAAATAAATTTTGATTCCCATTTTTGAATGTCAAGGTCGGTAATACTTGGTCCGGACAGAGGAAAAATGTGCCGCTGGCTCCTGGAGGTTTCAATGTAGAATAGTTATAACATTCACAAACGTTAAAGTTGCCAGAGGAAAACCTTGCTTTAATAAATGCAAATTAAAGCAAATAAATCATATTGGCTTACGAAATGTGTAATAGAATATTCGAAAATTTGTAATATAATTATTTTTAAAAGTATAATAAATAATCATTTCCTTTTGTATTTCGTTAATATGTTCAAGCTACCGGCGGTAACTGCGGTATCATAGAGAATACGCCTCTGGTGTAATCACACACACACAGACATTGCAAGTGTAATCACACACACATAGACATTGCAAGTGTAATCACACACACATAGACATTACATGTGTAATCACACACGCACAGACCAGATAAATTCACAAATGACAGTCACTGACCTTCGTCCCATCGAAGCCGATGGACGTATTGCTGTCACAGAATGTGGGAGACTCCTCGAAGTAGACCAGGTCCCGCCTGCCAGGCTTCTTGTGTTTCTGATTGGCTGGTATGAAATTAAAGCGCGTTTTCTTGGGACCACGCCCATGTCCGGAGTTTTCTGAAAGGAGAGATATGTATAGAGAATAAGGTTAAAGGGTGGATGGAAGGAAGGAAGGGTAGGAGGAAGGAAAGAAGGAAGGAAGGGTGGGAGGAAGGAAGGAAAGAAGGAAGGAAGGAAGGAAGGAAGGAAGGAAGGAAGGAAGGAAGGAAGGAAGGAAGGAAGGAAGGAAGGAAGGAAGGAAGGAAGGAAGGAAGGAAGGAAGGAAGGAAGGAAGGAAGGAAGGAAGGAAGGGGAGGGAGGGAGGGAGGGAGGGAGGGAGGGAGGGAGGGAGGGAGGGAGGGAGGGAGGAAAAGAAAGAATGAAAGAAAGAAAGAAAGAAAGAAAGAAAGAAAGAAAGAAAGAAAGAAAGAAAGAAAGAAAGAAAGAAGAAAGAAAGAAAGAAAGAAAAACGACTAGAATGTGACATACAGAGAACATAACGTTCCCAATAATTTTAGATTTTCGCACAATTTATTGTACTCTGTGGTCAGCAGCATGGCAGTGACATTTTTCTTGGGCCTATTGAACAACCGTGTGAGCATGGAGGACGTCGATCTGGGATTTCGGCTTCAGCCTCAGCCGCAGCCAGGGCAAGACTAAGTCTCGATCAGGCCTTAAGTTGAGCATACGCTACAACTTTGAGGCCCTGTTTTAAACAAAATACTACCAGAACGCTCCAATTATAAATTACAATAGAAATACATTTGAGGCCCCTCGGATTGTGAGGCTGGCTAGGCTACACTAAACTTTGAGGCTCCCTCAGATTGTGTAGCTGGCTAAGCTACAATAAAAACTTTGAGGCCCCCTCGGATTGTGTAGCTGGCTAAGCTACACTAAACTTTGAGGTCCCCTCAGATTGTACAGCTGGCTAGGCTACACTAAACTTTGAGGCTCCCTCAGATTGTACAGCTGGACTAAACTTTGAGGCTCCCTCAGATTGTGCAGCTGGCTAGGTAGGCTACACTAAACTTTGAGGCCCCTTCGGATTGTGCGGCTGGCTAGGCTACACTAAGCTTTGAGGCCCACTCAGCTTGTGTAGCTCGCTAGGCTACACTAAACTTTGAGGCCCACTCAGCTTGTGTAGCTCGCTAGGCTACACTAAACTTTGAGGCCCACTCAGCTTGTGTAGCTCGCTAGGCTACACTAAACTTTGAGGCCCCTTCAGCTTGTGTAGCTCGCTAGGCTACACTAAACTTTGAGGCCCACTCAGCTTGTGTAGCTCGCTAGGCTACACTAAACTTTGAGGCCCTTACTTATGTTTTTTTAAGAGCTCCCTTTTTGTTTTGGTCTCTTTGAGAATGTCCTCATTGGTATTTTTAGCTGTCCAGGGAACTTTCAACATTCTTCTGAGAAATCCCATCTATGTGGCATCTAATTGTCTTTTCATTTGTTTGTCTACTGTCCATGATTCGCTTCCATAGGTCAGAGCATTATTCAACTAAAATATCATTCATACATAAATATTGACTTCTAGTGGTAGTTTCACGCTTCATGTGCTCTGTCATAAATTGGAACCACTTCCATTAAAATATATATATATTGTAAGAATGAGTAGAATGTACCAGGCTCTGGACTTTCTGCAGCTTCTTATGGATTAAAATTCCAATAATTTCCAATCTAATGACGTCAGCCCCATCACGACACCCCGTACCCGCCCTTGAAGGCGCTCATGTTGGGGACACATTGCCAGTTGCTCACTATCTCGTGTCGTTCGACTAGCGTGTAAGTTCACGACAGAGCTGCGCGTACTTAACGCTGTCTGGCGCAGTTTTACGACACAGATGAACAGACAAGATAGTTTAGTTAGCATTCCCCGCAACGCATACAAGAAACAATGTAACAGTTAAGATAGAAGCGCAGAAGGTTGTTAGACTGCAGGGAGGTTAACGTGACGTCAGAACAGACAAAGGTCGTCTCCTCGTTACGAGAAAAACACCTTCAAACAAGAATATAGAGTTGACGTGAAGTGAATATCTGCAGCAATAAACCAGACAAAGTTGACGTGAAGTGAATATCTGCAGCAATAAACCAGACAAAGTTGACGTGAAGTGAATATCTGCAGCAATAAACCAGACAAAGTTGACGTGAAGTGAATATCTGCAGCAATAAACCAGACAAAGTTGACGTGAAGTGAATATCTGCAGCTATAAACCAGACAAAGTTGACGTGAAGTGAATATCTGCAGCTATAAACCAGACAAAGTTGACGTGAAGTGAATATCGGCAGCAATAAACCAGACAAAGTTGACGTGAGTATCGACAACAATAAACCACATCAACTTGAACTGAAGCGAATATCGACAACAATAAACCACATCAACTTGAACTGAAGCGAATATCGACAAACCAACTGAGTTTGAGTAAAGATAGTATCAGCAACAACAACAAAACACACACACACACACAAGCACACACAATTGAAGTGAATACCGACAGCAACAGAATACACACATTTAAAAGGAAGTGAATATCGACATCAACAAACCACAAAAAGTCAAAATAAATTAAATTTCGACTTTACAAACCACAAACGGTTGAAATAAATGTAATATCAACAACATAAATATTCTACAAACAGCAGTGAAAGGGTTACCCCTGACTAGTTAACAGAAACAAATTTAACATTTTCATTTGGGGAAAATAACGATAATAATGTTAACAAGATAGAAATATTGAAGCGAAGCATGCAAGATAATGTACAGACCTTCTTCTTGGATCTGTCCGTCATTACCTAGAACAGAAATAATAAAGACACACTTTGCACGTGATTAACTACTAGCAAGACGTCAAAGTCACGTCAATATCACCAAAAAATAGTTAACAATATTGAAAATTACTAGAATTTTTATACATTTCTTCAATTATTTCATTAAAATATTCTCCAGTTAAATTCTTCAATTATTTCATTAAAATATTCTCCACTTAAATCATTCAGTAATTTCATTAAAATATTCTCCACTTAAATCATTCAGTAATTTCATTAAAATATTCTCCAGTTAAATTCTTAAGTTATTTCATAAAATATTCTCAGTTAAATTCTTCAATTATTTCATTAAAATATTCTCCAGTTAAATCATTCAGTTATTTCGTTAAATATTCTCCAGTTAAATTCTTGTTATTTCATTAAAATATCCTCCAGTTAAATCATTCAGTTATTTCATTAAGATATTTTCCAGGTAAATAATTCAGCCATTTCATTAAAATATCCTCCAGTAATAAATGATTCAATTATTTCATTAAAATATTTTCCAGTTAAATCATTCAGTTATTTCATTAAAATATTCTCCAGTTAAATTATTCCATTAAAATATTCTCCAGTTAAATTCTTGTTATTTCATTAAAGTACTCTCCATTTAGTTTCTTAATTGACAACATTTTGATGTATGACAGCAGCCAGTCAACATTTTTTGGTACATTTTTGTCGTGTTAAATTCTCTCTCTCTCTCTCTCTCTCTCTCTCTCTCTCACACACACACACACACACACACACTCACACCCATCAAAGCTTTGATGTTTTAAATTAACTTGCGCAATCTAACGTTGGATTTAACATTATTTTGGTATTTTCCCAAATAATTTTCTTACAAAACACACCAATTGCATATGTTGATGTTGTTGACGAACAGAAGCAAAAATTAGATAATAAAATATCTACAATTTAAAATTTAGAAAGAAAATAGAAGTACAATCATCCTAAATTAATTTAAGTTTTTTTAAAAAGGTATACAAATTTGTGGAGTTGCTGAGCGCGTAATTGAAATAGTCAACGGGGCCCTGACACTGCCTTGTAGGTGAAACGTTGAGTATATGTGTGGCTGAACTATACCAGATTTAGTAGTCTCCACATGTGTGAGTTATTCACAAGAATGTGGTATTCAAACATGTGAATACTGAATACATGACAATAAATACATTAGTTGTACATGACGATAATATAACCAAATAAAAATGTGTATCTCTGCAGTGCTGGTTTCTTGTTTCGTTCTCTGAGCTTTTCGTCTACAAGGTGTCCCACAAACTGTCATGCAAAGAAAATTTATGGAAGAAAATAAGTGACAGTAGTGTTACTATCACAAAACCCACTACCAACTCAATACCCACTAACCCATGACCTACCAACCTAAGAACCACCATCATCACAAACCCACGACCTACCAAAATAAGACCCACAACTAACACGACCCCCCTCCCCCCCCCCCCCTTTCCCCAACAAACCTGAGACCCACCACCAATTCTAGATTCAGAACCCAACCCAAGACTCAGAACTCAACCCAAGACCCACCACTAACTCAAGAACCAGAACCAAATCCAAGACCCACCACTAACTCAAGAACCAGAACCCAACCCAAGACCCACCACCAACTCAAGACCCAGAACCCAACCCAAGACCCACCACCAACTCAAGACCCATAACCCAGCCCAAGACCCACCACCAACTCAAGACCCAGAACCCAACCCAAAACCCACCACCAACTCAAGACCCATAACCCAGCCCAAGACCCACCACCAACTCAAGACCCAGAACCCAGCCCAAGACCCACCACCAACTCAAGACCCAGAACCCAACCCAAAACCCACCACCAACTCAAGACCCATAACCCAACCCAAGACCCACCACCAACTCAAGACCCATAACCCAGCCCAAGACCCACCACCAACTCAAGACCCAGAACCCAACCCAAGACCCACCACCAACTCAAGACCCAGAACCCAGCCCAAGACCCACCACCAACTCAAGACCCAGAACCCAACCCAAAACCCACCACCAACTCAAGACCCATAACCCAACCCAAGACCCACCACCAACTCAAGACCCATAACCCAGCCCAAGACCCACCACCAACTCAAGACCCAGAACCCAACCCAAGACCCACCACCAACTCAAGACCCATAACCCAGCCCAAGACCCACCACCAACTCAAGACCCAGAACCCAACCCAAGACCCACCACCAACTCAAGACCCATAACCCAGCCCAAGACCCACCACCAACTCAAGACCCAGAACCCAACCCAAAACCCACCACCAACTCAAGACCCAGAACCCAACCAAAGACTTACCAATCCAAGCCTTACCAACCATAACCCGCCAACCCAAAAAACCCACCAACCCAAGATCCACCCACCCAAGACCCATCAACACGTACGACATACCTGGAAGTATCCTAGACGCCCCATCGAAGCGATCTTTGAGGTCGGAGCCAACGGTCCTGAAGTTTGGCAGTGTCATCCAACAGGTCTTGATAGTACAACTACCGGACATGCCATGGCACTTGCAGTCCTGCTGGAGGCTGGAGCTGACGTGCTGGGGAGCATTTGTTCACAGCATTATTGACAAGGACATAGTGGGGCATACAAAGGACGTTTCTGATGGGACTTTATAATTCTTCTTCTTCTTCTTCTATCCTTCCTTTGCTGCCGTTGGCGTCGAGGGGAGAAACAATCTGCGAATCTTTGCTCTTCTGTTGGCCTCTTCTGGTGTTATCCCTCCTAGTGACTCTAGTATTCCCTTTATCCATCTCTTTCTCGGTCTTCCTCTTAATCTGGCGTTTTCGTAGCGTTTGTTATATGGCTCTTTGAGTCATTGTTAGTTCTTTTTGTCTTGTTATGTGGCCGAACCAATTTATCTGTTGTTTCTTTATGTATTCGATGGCTGGTTCAATTTCGAGTTTCTTCCTCAGGTCAGTGTTTCTTACTCTGTCCCTTAAGCTGTTTCCTGTCATTCTTCTGACACATTTCATTTCGGTGGTCGTTATCTTTCTTATTGTTCTAGAGTCCAGCGTCCAATTCTGGCACTGATAGCACAGAGTTGGTAGAAACATTGATTTGTATATTGCCCTTTTTGCTTCCATAGTTATTGCTTTGTTTTTCAATAGTGTTGATACTTGGCCTATAACTTGGCTTGCTTTGTTACACCTTATATCTATCTCTGTCTCTTGTTAATTGTCTGGTGTTAACGTGCTACCCAGATATTGAAAATTGTCTGAATAATTAGGGACAAATATATCTGGACCCGTCAACAACTTGGGTTACCGGACATCATCTACTCTCTTCTTTTCCTTCCTCTTATTTCTCTTCATTTCTTCACGTTCTATTTACATTTCATCGTGGCCTCTTCTACTCTGTCTTCTAGTTTTTTTCTCTCCATTTTTACTCTTCCTTACAACTGTGATTGCAGGCGTGTGTGATGATGTCTCCAGACAACTTTCACTATCTACGGTTACCTTGTTGAATCTACCTATTAAAGATGACTGCTATTCTTTCTCTCTATTTCTCTCTGTTTCTCTTTATTTCCATGTTTCTTACTGTATCCTCTACCCTCCTTTTTCCATCTGTTTCTATGTTTCCCTCTTCTTTGTCTGTTTCCTGCTCTCTCTCTCTCTCTCTCTCTCTCTCTCCTTCTTTTTCTTCTGCTTCCTCTTCTACTTTTCAGCTCCCTGTGGAGCATATGTCTTCAATAAACACTTTCCAAGTCGTTTTGTTTTTTTTGCCATTCTTTTGAGATCATTCCACGTCTTTCCCATCATCTTCATCTCTGCTTCTATCTGTCTTCTCCAAGAATTCCTTGGTCTTCCTCTTTGTCTTTTCCCCCTGGGGATTCCAAAAAATGGCTTGTTGTGTAATACTCTCAGTTGGCTTCCGTAGTGTGTGTCCTATCCAGCGCCATCGTCTTCGCTGTATCTCTTTATCCACTGGTATTTGACTGGTACATTTCCATAACTCTATGTTAGTGATTTTGCCCTGCTACTTCCATCCTTTTATTCTGCGTAAGCATCCATTAATGAAAGTCTGTATCTTCATGATTGTCAATTTTGTTGTTCTCCATGTTTCATTGCCATATAATAGAAGTGACGTAACATTTGAGTTGAAAATTGTTATTTTTGTATTTAACCTAATTTCTTTGGACTTCCATATGTTTCCCAGTGCAACAAAAGCTCATATGGCTTTTGATATCTTTATTTTGGTATTATTTTCTATTCCTCCCTCTTTATCTATATTACAACCCAGATATATGTAAGATTGTACGTCTAGTAGAGGTATTTCTCCTAATTTTATTTGGTTACTACCAACTGCATTAATTCTCATAATGTTGGTCTTATCTCTAATAATCTTCAGTCCTAGCTGTTGTGATCTCTCATCAAGTATGCTCATTTTATCCTGCATCTGTTGATGGCTGTGTGATAGGAGAGCTATGTCATCAGCAAAGTCTAAATCATCAAGTTGTTTGGTCAGTGACCACTGGATTCCATTTATGTTGTTTTGAGTTATTTTCATAATCAAATCTATGGGCAGTAGAAATAGAGAAATGGAGACAGAAGACATCCTTGCCTTATTCCTGTTCTTATTTCAAATGCTTCTGTAATCTGTCCTTCATGCACCACACTACATTTCGTTCCTTCATACATTGTTTTTATCAGGTTAATAAACTTTATGGGGATTCCGTAATGACCCAGCAACTTCCAAAGCATTCTTCTGTCTAAACTATCAAATGTCTTTTCGTAATCTATGAATCCAATATAAAGTGGGGATTTTAGTTCTAAACTTTGTTCAACTATTATACGTAGAGTAGTTATTTGATCAGCACATGATCTGTTCTCCCTAAAACCTGCTTGTTCATCTCTCAAATATTTCGCTATGGCCTCTCTCCAGAATGATTCTGCCTAATATTTTTCCAGGCACTGATAGTAACATAATTCCCCTATAATTTGTGCACTCCTGTAAACTTCCTTTCTTTGGTAGTTTGATCATATAACCTTCTTTCCAGTCTTTAGGTATTTCTTCCTTCTCCCATATTTTATCTAATAGATCATGTAACATCTTGGTAGAGGTGTTAATATCTGCTTTGATGGCTTCCGAAGGAATTTCATCTGGTCCTGTGGCTTTACCATCTTTTAATAGTTTGATGGCTTTCATTATTTCTTCTTTGCTTGGTTTTCCACAGTTAACGTGTAACTCTTCTTCTGCTGGTAGTATATCTGGAGGATTATTTGAGCCGGGTCTGTTCAAAAGTTCTTCAAAGTGCTCTTTCCATCTCTCTATTGTTTCCTGATATCAATAAGCAGATTTCCTTTCTTATCTTTGATAAAGGCATTGATCTGTTTGTATTTTCCACCTAATTTCTTTGTGCTGTTGTACAGTTCTTTCATATTCCCTTTATTTGCGGCTTCTTCTGCCTCTTTAGCTAGTTCATCTATATATTTCAATTTATCCCTTTTAATGCATCTTCTCACTTCTTTGTTCACCTCTGTGTAAGCTTCCTGTGTCTTGGCTTTATTACTTCTTGTTTTACTTTTATTTATGTCTGCTTTCTTGTTCTTTCTTTCTTTAATTTTATCCAGGGTCTCTGCTGTCATCCATGCCTTATTCTGGCGTTCTCTCTTCCCCAGTGTTCCTTCGCATGTCTCTTTCCATATATCTTTTACCTGTTTCCAATGATCTTCTATATTTATTGTATTTTCTAGTTATTGGAGGACTTGATATTTGTTTGATATTGTGACTGCGAATGTATTTATCTCTTTCTGATTCCCCCTTTTTTGTTTCGCTGTTTCTTCTGCCATCAATTTGTCCAGCTGTCACACCTACACAGTCAACAGATGTCATCAGCGATAAGTTTTCTTCTTGTTTTCACTTTCCTTAACCGATATTATCTTCCCCTAGTCGATGATATTCTCAAATATTGTCTTGTAAACCCAACACTCCGGAGTGAAATAATAAATATTCTCTCTTGTCTCATTGTCCATTATTTCCTTCATTATTCTAGGATCGGCTCCATTCTAAACTAAAAAAACTATTTGGATTATTATCTGTTACATCTACCATCTCACATCCACTCCCAGCTGTTACATCCACCGTCTCACATCCACTACCAGCTGTTACATCTACCATCTCACATCCACTCCCAGCTGTTACATCTACCATCTCACATCCACTCCCAGCTGTTACATCCACCGTCTCACATCCACTACCAGCTGTTACATCTACCATCTCACATCCACTACCAGCTGTTACATCTACCATCTCACATCCACTCCCAGCTGTTACATCCACCGTCTCACATCCACTCCCAGCTGTTACATCTACCATCTTACATCCACTCCCAGCTGTTACATCTACCATCTTACATCCACTCCCAGCTGTTACATCTACCATCTCACATCCACTCCCAGCTGTTACATCCACCATCTCACATCCACTCCCAGCTGCTACATCTACCATCTCACATCCACTACCAGCTGTTACATCTACCATCTCACATCCACTCCCAGCTGTTACATCTACCATCTCACATCCACTCCCAGCTGTTACATCTACCATCTCACATCCACTACCAGCTGTTACATCTACCATCTCACATCCACTACCAGCTGTTACATCTACCATCTCACATCCACTACCAGCTGTTACATCTTCCATCTCACATCGACTACCAGCTGTTACATCCACCATCTCACACCCACTACCAACTGTTACATCCACCATCTCATATCCACTACCAACTGTTACATCCACCATCTCACATCCACTCCCAGCTGTTACATCCACCATCTCACATCCACTACCAGCTGTTACACCTACCATCTCACATCCACTACCAGCTGTTACATCCACCATCTCACATCCACTACCAGCTGTTACATCTACCATCTCACATCCACTCCCAGCTGTTCCATCCACCATGTCACATCCACTACCACCTGTTACATCCACCATCTCACATCCACTACCAGCTGTTACATCTACCATCTCACATCCACTACCAGCTGTTACATCTACCATCTACCATCTCATATCCACTACCAGCTGTTACATCTACCATCTCACATCAACTCCCAGCTGTTACATCTACCATCTCACATCAACTCCCAGCTGTTACATCTACCATTTCACATCCACTCCCAGCTGTTACATCCACCATCTCACATCAACTCCCAGCTGTTACATCTACCATCTCACATCCACTACCAGCTGTTACATCTACCATCTCACCATCGGTGCTATATAGAATCAATTTTGACCTATGGAAGCGAATCATGGACAGTAGACAAACAAATAAAAAGACGATTAGAGGCCACAAAGATGGGATTTCTCAGAAGAATGTTGAAAGTTCCCTGGACAGCTAAAAAGTCCAATGAGAAAGTTCTCAAAGAGGCCAACACAAAAAGGGAGCTCTTAAAAAACATCAGAAAGAAACAATCACAATTTTTCAGGCACATCATGAGAAGAGGAAAGTTGGAATACTTGGTTACAACTGGCCAAATAAAAGGAAAGAGATATCGCGGACGACAAAGAGAGAAAATACTGGATAGCTTGGTGTCATGGCATGGAAAACAGTCAACAACAGAACTGATACGATACACTGTAGATAGAAGATTGTGGAGGGACATGATCGCCTACGCCAACCGGTATGGCACATGATGATGATTAAAAAAACAGTCTATATGGTTGGCAGGTAGGTAGACAGACATACATACACACATATACACATAC
>JAVIAB010000145.1:2299913-2324913 GCA_032433765.1 Megaustenia siamemsis | reverse complement strand
GGTAAATATAAAGATGGAGAAGATGAGGTAAATATAAGGATGGGGAAGATGAGGTAAACATAAGGATGGGAAGATGAGGTAAATATAAGGATGGGGAAGATGAGGTAAATATAAGGATGGGGAAGATGAGGTAAATATAAGGATGGGAAGATGAGGTAAATATAAGGATGGGGAAGATGAGGTAAATATAAGGATGGGGAAGATGAGGTAAATATAAAGATGGAGAAGATGAGGTAAATATAAGGATGGGGAAGATGAGGTAAATATAAGGATGGAGAAGATGAGGTAAATATAAGGATGGGGAAGATGAGGTAAATATAAGGATGGGGAAGATGAGGTAAATATAAGGATGGGGAAGATGAGGTAAATATAAGAATGGGGAAGATGAGGTAAATATAAGGATGGGGAAGATGAGGTAAATATAAGGATGGGGAAGATGAGGTAAATATAAATATGGAGAAGATGAGGTAAATATAAGGATGGGGAAGATGAGGTAAATATAAGAATGGGGAAGATGAGGTAAATATAAGAATGGGGAAGATGAGGTAAATATAAGGATGGGGAAGATGAGGTAAATATAAGGATGGGGAAGATGAGGTAAATACAAGGATGGGGAAGATGAGGTAAATATAAGAATGGGGAAGATGAGGTAAATATAAGAATGGGGAAGATGAGGTAAATATAAGAATGGGGAAGATGAGGTAAATATAAGAAGCTATAGAAAGTCGGAATGAATAGAGGCGAATAGACAAACAGAGAGATAGAGAGAGAGAGGGAAGAGAGAGAGAGAGTAGACGCAGAAAAAGCATAGAGAAAGTGAATGAAGGCATGATGGAGAGGAAGAAAGACATTATGAAAGAACAGACAGAAGGTGTTGGTGAAAATATAAGAGGAAAAACTGGTTGAAAAGAGAGACTAAAATAAACAGAGAGAGGAAGAGAGAGATAGTGGAAGAGATAGCGAACTTGGTTTATTGTCTGTTCCTTTATGATTATGTCGTGTGTGATCAATTTATGACAAAGATAAACATAAACTAGCTCTGATGAAGGCCTCTGTCAGGACCATTAGAAATGCTGTTATATTGCAGTAGAGCTGAGAAGTTGCTTTGATGTCAAGTTTGGGATTTGGAATCCATCACAGTCTGTCCGTGCTGGCGTGTGTGTGTGTGTGTGGATAGGTTATGTGTGTGTGGATAGGTTATAAGTGTGGGGTGTGTGGTATGTGTGTGTGGATAGATTGGGTGTGCTGTGTATGTGGTATGTGAGTGTGGTATGTGTGTGTGGAATATATATGTGTATATGTGTGTGGAATGTGTGTGAATAGGTTCACGTGTGAGGTGGGTGGTATGTGTGTCGATAGGTTATGATTGTGTTGTGTGCGTGGTATGTGTGTGTGTTATGTTTGTCTGGTGTCTGTGTAGAAAAGTTATGTGTGTATGCTATGTTTGTGTGGACAGGTTGTGTGTGTGGTAAGTGTGTGGATAGATTATGGATGTGGTGTGTGGTATGTTATGTCTGTATTAATAGCTAATGTGTCTGGTATGTGTGGATAGGTTATGTGTGTGATTTGTGTGTGTGAATAGTTTATGTGTGTGGTTTGTGTGTGGATAGGATATGTGTGTGGTATATGTGTGAACAGGTTATGTGTATAGTGTGTGGTATGGTTGTGGATAGGGTATGTGTGTGATGCGTGTGGTATATGTGTGGATAGGTATGTGTGTGATGCGTGTGGTATATGTGTGGATAGGTTATGTGTGTGATGCGTGTGGTATATGTGTGGATAGGTTATGTGTGTGATGCGTGTGGTATGTGTGGTATGTGTATGGATGGGTTATGTATGTAGTGTGTGGTAAGTGTGTGCGGACAGGTTATGTGTGTAGTATGTGTGTGTGGATATGTTATGTGTGTGGATATGTTATGTGTGTGGATATGTTATGTGTGTGGTATGTTTGTGTGGATATGTTGTGTGTGTGAGTGGTATGTGTGTGTGGATAGGCAATGTGTGTGGTGTGTGTGGTAAGTGTGTGGATAAGTGGAGAGAGATAGTACTTAAATGAACAAAGGGAGATAGGATTGTAGTGAACAAAGGGAAGGAGGTAGTACTGTAGTGAACAAAGGGAAGGAGGTAGTACTGTAGTGAACAAAGGGAGGGAGGTAGTACTGTAGTGAACAAAGGGAAGGAGGTAGTACTGTAGTGAACAAAGGGAGGGAGGTAGTACTGTAGTGAACAAAGGGAGATAGGATTGTAGTGAACAAAGGGAGGGAGGTAGTACTGTAGTGAACAAAGGGAGGGAGGTAGTACTGTAGTGAACAAAGGGAGGGAGGTAGTACTGTAGTGAACAAAGGGAGGGAGGTAGTACTGTAGTGAGCAAAGGGAGGGAGGTAGTACTGTAGTGAGCAAAGGGAGGGAGGTAGTACTGTAGTGAGCAAAGGGAGGGAGATAGTACTGTAGTGAGCAAAGGGAGGGAGATAGTACTGTAGTGAGCAAAGGGAGGGAGGTAGTACTGTAGTGAACAAAGGGAGGGAGATAGTACTGTAGTGAGCAAAGGGAGGGAGGTAGTACTGTAGTGAACAAAGGGAGGGAGATAGTACTGTAGTGAGCAAAGGGAGGGAGGTAGTACTGTAGTGAACAAAGGGAGGGAGATAGTGCTGTAGTGAGCAAAGGGAGGGAGGTAGTACTGTAGTGAACAAAGGGAGGGAGATAGTACTGTAGTGAACAAAGGGAGGGAGATAGTACTGTAGTGAACAATGGGAGGTAGGATTGTGTGAACAAAGGGAGGGAGGTAGTACTGTAGTGAACAAAGGGAGGGAGATAGTACTGTAGTGAACAATGGGAGGTAGTACTGTAGTGAACAAAGGGAGGGAGGTAGTACTGTAGTGAACAAAGAGAAGGAGGTAGTACTGTATTGAACAAAGGGAGGGAGATAGTACTGTAGTGAACAAAGGGAGGGAGGTAGTACTGTAGTGAACAAAGGGAAGGAGGTAGTACTGTATTGAACAAAGGGAGGGAGATAGTACTGTAGTGAACAATGGGAGGTAGTACTGTAGTGAACAAAGGGAGGGAGGTAGTACTGTAGTGAACAAAGGGAAGGAGGTAGTACTGTATTGAACAAAGGGAGGGAGATAGTACTGTAGTGAACAAAGGGAGGGAGGTAGTACTGTAGTGAACAAAGGGAAGGAGGTAGTACTGTATTGAACAAAGGGAGGGGGATAGTACTGTAGTGAACAATGGGAGGTAGTACTGTAGTGAACAAAGGGAGGGAGGTAGTACTGTAGTGAACAAAGGGAAGGAGGTAGCACTGTATTGAACAAAGGGAGGGAGATAGTACTGTAGTGAACAAAGGGAGGTAGGATTGTGTGAACAAAGGGAGGGAGGTAGTACTGTAGTGAACAAAGGGAGGGAGATAGTACTGTAGTGAACAAAGGGAGGTAGGATTGTGTGAACAAAGGGACAGAGGTAGTACTGTAGTGAACAAAGGGAGGTAGGATTGTGTGAACAAAGGGAGGGAGGTAGTACTGCAGTGAACAATGGGAGGTAGGATTGTAGTGACCAAAGGGAGGGAGGTAGTACTGTAGTGAACAAAGGGAGGTAGTACTGTAGTGAACAATGGGAGGGAGGTAGTACTGTATTGAACAAAGGGAGGGAGATAGTACTGTAGTGAACAATGGGAGGTAGTACTGTAGTGAACAAAGGTAGGTAGAATTGTATTGAACAAAGGGAAGGAGGTAGTACTGTATTGAACAAAGGGAGGGAGATAGTACTGTAGTGAACAAAGGGAGGGAGGTAGTACTGTAGTGAACAAAGGGAAGGAGGTAGTACTGTATTGAACAAAGGGAAGGAGGTAGTACTGTATTGAACAAAGGGAGGGAGATAGTACAAAGTGAACAAAGGGAGGGAGGTAGTACTGTAGTGAACAAAGGGAAGGAGGTAGCACTGTATTGAACAAAGGGAGGGAGATAGTACTGTAGTGAACAAAGGGAGGTAGGATTGTGTGAACAAAGGGAGGGAGGTAGTACTGTAGTGAACAAAGGGAGGGAGATAGTACTGTAGTGAACAAAGGGAGGTAGGATTGTGTGAACAAAGGGACAGAGGTAGTACTGTAGTGAACAAAGGGAGGTAGGATTGTGTGAACAAAGGGAGGGAGGTAGTACTGCAGTGAACAATGGGAGGTAGGATTGTAGTGACCAAAGGAGGGAGGTAGTACTGTAGTGAACAAAGGGAGGTAGGATTGTGTAAACAAAGGGAGGGAGGTAGTACTGTAGTGAACAAAGGTAGGTAGAATTGTATTGAACAAAGGGAAGGAGGTAGTACTGTATTGAACAAAGGGAGGTAGGATTGTGTGAACAAAGGGAGGGAGGTAGTACTGTAGTGAACAAATGGAAGTAGGATTGTGGTGAACAATGGGAGGGAGGTAGTACTGTAGTGAACAAAGGGAGGTAGGATTGTAGTGAACAATGGGAGGGAGGTACTACTGTAGTGAATAAAGGGAGGTAGGATTGTAGTGAACAAAGGGAGGGAGGTAGTACTGCAGTGAACAAAGGGAGGTAGGACTGTAGTGAACAAAGGGAGTTAGGACTGTAGTGAACAAAGAGAGGTAGGACTGTAGTGAACAAAGGGAGGTAGGACTGTAGTGAACAAAGAGAGGTAGGACTGTAGTGAACAAAGGGAGGGAGGTAAGATTGTAGTGAACAAATGGAGTTAGGACAGTAGTGAACAAAGAGAGGTAGGACTGTAGTGAACAAAGGGAGGGAGGTAGGACTGTAGTGGACAAATGGAGTTAGGACAGTAGTGAACAAAGAGAGGTAGGACTGTAGTGAACAAAGGGAGTTAGGACTGTGGTGAATACAGGCAGGGAGGTAGGACTGTAGTGAACAAAGGGAGGGAGGTAGGACCGTTGTGAAAAAAAGAGAGGTAGGACTCCCACACTTATGTCTAACATATGTTCCACCTTCATGTCTAACATATGTCCTACCTTCATGTCTAACATATGTCCTACCTTCATGTCTAACATATGTCCTACCTGGATAGATTGGGTGTGCTGTGTATGTGGTATGTGAGTGTGGTATGTGTGTGTGGAATATATATGTGTATATGTGTGTGGAATGTGTGTGAATAGGTTCACGTGTGAGGTGGGTGGTATGTGTGTCGATAGGTTATGATTGTGTTGTGTGCGTGGTATGTGTGTGTGTTATGTTTGTCTGGTGTCTGTGTAGAAAAGTTATGTGTGTATGCTATGTTTGTGTGGACAGGTTGTGTGTGTGGTAAGTGTGTGGATAGATTATGGATGTGGTGTGTGGTATGTTATGTCTGTATTAATAGCTAATGTGTCTGGTATGTGTGGATAGGTTATGTGTGTGATTTGTGTGTGTGAATAGTTTATGTGTGTGGTTTGTGTGTGGATAGGATATGTGTGTGGTATATGTGTGAACAGGTTATGTGTATAGTGTGTGGTATGGTTGTGGATAGGGTATGTGTGTGATGCGTGTGGTATATGTGTGGATAGGTTATGTGTGTGATGCGTGTGGTATATGTGTGGATAGGTTATGTGTGTGATGCGTGTGGTATATGTGTGGATAGGTTATGTGTGTGATGCGTGTGGTATGTGTGGTATGTGTATGGATGGGTTATGTATGTAGTGTGTGGTAAGTGTGTGCGGACAGGTTATGTGTGTAGTATGTGTGTGTGGATATGTTATGTGTGTGGATATGTTATGTGTGTGGATATGTTATGTGTGTGGTATGTTTGTGTGGATATGTTGTGTGTGTGAGTGGTATGTGTGTGTGGATAGGCAATGTGTGTGGTGTGTGTGGTAAGTGTGTGGATAAGTGGAGAGAGATAGTACTTAAATGAACAAAGGGAGATAGGATTGTAGTGAACAAAGGGAAGGAGGTAGTACTGTAGTGAACAAAGGGAAGGAGGTAGTACTGTAGTGAACAAAGGGAGGGAGGTAGTACTGTAGTGAACAAAGGGAAGGAGGTAGTACTGTAGTGAACAAAGGGAGGGAGGTAGTACTGTAGTGAACAAAGGGAGATAGGATTGTAGTGAACAAAGGGAGGGAGGTAGTACTGTAGTGAACAAAGGGAGGGAGGTAGTACTGTAGTGAACAAAGGGAGGGAGGTAGTACTGTAGTGAAACAAAGGGAGGGAGGTAGTACTGTAGTGAGCAAAGGGAGGGAGGTAGTACTGTAGTGAGCAAAGGGAGGGAGGTAGTACTGTAGTGAGCAAAGGGAGGGAGATAGTACTGTAGTGAGCAAAGGGAGGGAGATAGTACTGTAGTGAGCAAAGGGAGGGAGGTAGTACTGTAGTGAACAAAGGGAGGGAGATAGTACTGTAGTGAGCAAAGGGAGGGAGGTAGTACTGTAGTGAACAAAGGGAGGGAGATAGTACTGTAGTGAGCAAAGGGAGGGAGGTAGTACTGTAGTGAACAAAGGGAGGGAGATAGTGCTGTATGAGCAAAGGGAGGGAGGTAGTACTGTAGTGAACAAAGGGAGGGAGATAGTACTGTAGTGAACAAAGGGAGGGAGATAGTACTGTAGTGAACAATGGGAGGTAGGATTGTGTGAACAAAGGGAGGGAGGTAGTACTGTAGTGAACAAAGGGAGGGAGATAGTACTGTAGTGAACAATGGGAGGTAGTACTGTAGTGAACAAAGGGAGGGAGGTAGTACTGTAGTGAACAAAGAGAAGGAGGTAGTACTGTATTGAACAAAGGGAGGGAGATAGTACTGTAGTGAACAAAGGGAGGGAGGTAGTACTGTAGTGAACAAAGGGAAGAAGGTAGTACTGTATTGAACAAAGGGAGGGAGATAGTACTGTAGTGAACAATGGGAGGTAGTACTGTAGTGAACAAAGGGAGGGAGGTAGTACTGTAGTGAACAAAGGGAAGGAGGTAGTACTGTATTGAACAAAGGGAGGGAGATAGTACTGTAGTGAACAAAGGGAGGGAGGTAGTACTGTAGTGAACAAAGGGAAGGAGGTAGTACTGTATTGAACAAAGGGAGGGGGATAGTACTGTAGTGAACAATGGGAGGTAGTACTGTAGTGAACAAAGGGAGGGAGGTAGTACTGTAGTGAACAAAGGGAAGGAGGTAGCACTGTATTGAACAAAGGGAGGGAGATAGTACTGTAGTGAACAAAGGGAGGTAGGATTGTGTGAACAAAGGGAGGGAGGTAGTACTGTAGTGAACAAAGGGAGGGAGATAGTACTGTAGTGAACAAAGGGAGGTAGGATTGTGTGAACAAAGGGACAGAGGTAGTACTGTAGTGAACAAAGGGAGGTAGGATTGTGTGAACAAAGGGAGGGAGGTAGTACTGCAGTGAACAATGGGAGGTAGGATTGTAGTGACCAAAGGGAGGGAGGTAGTACTGTAGTGAACAAAGGGAGGTAGTACTGTAGTGAACAATGGGAGGGAGGTAGTACTGTATTGAACAAAGGGAGGGAGATAGTACTGTAGTGAACAATGGGAGGTAGTACTGTAGTGAACAAAGGTAGGTAGAATTGTATTGAACAAAGGGAAGGAGGTAGTACTGTATTGAACAAAGGGAGGGAGATAGTACTGTAGTGAACAAAGGGAGGGAGGTAGTACTGTAGTGAACAAAGGGAAGGAGGTAGTACTGTATTGAACAAAGGGAAGGAGGTAGTACTGTATTGAACAAAGGGAGGGAGATAGTACAAAGTGAACAAAGGGAGGGAGGTAGTACTGTAGTGAACAAAGGAAGGAGGTAGCACTGTATTGAACAAGGGAGGGAGATAGTACTGTAGTGAACAAAGGGAGGTAGGATTGTGTGAACAAAGGGAGGGAGGTAGTACTGTAGTGAACAAAGGGAGGGAGATAGTACTGTAGTGAACAAAGGGAGGTAGGATTGTGTGAACAAAGGGACAGAGGTAGTACTGTAGTGAACAAAGGGAGGTAGGATTGTGTGAACAAAGGGAGGGAGGTAGTACTGCAGTGAACAATGGGAGGTAGGATTGTAGTGACCAAAGGGAGGGAGGTAGTACTGTAGTGAACAAAGGGAGGTAGGATTGTGTAAACAAAGGGAGGGAGGTAGTACTGTAGTGAACAAAGGTAGGTAGAATTGTATTGAACAAAGGGAAGGAAGGTAGTACTGTATTGAACAAAGGGAGGTAGGATTGTGTGAACAAAGGGAGGGAGGTAGTACTGTAGTGAACAAATGGAAGTAGGATTGTGGTGAACAATGGGAGGGAGGTAGTACTGTAGTGAACAAAGGGAGGTAGGATTGTAGTGAACAATGGGAGGGAGGTACTACTGTAGTGAATAAAGGGAGGTAGGATTGTAGTGAACAAAGGGAGGGAGGTAGTACTGCAGTGAACAAAGGGAGGTAGGACTGTAGTGAACAAAGGGAGTTAGGACTGTAGTGAACAAAGAGAGGTAGGACTGTAGTGAACAAAGGGAGGTAGGACTGTAGTGAACAAAGAGAGGTAGGACTGTAGTGAACAAAGGGAGGGAGGTAAGATTGTAGTGAACAAATGGAGTTAGGACAGTAGTGAACAAAGAGAGGTAGGACTGTAGTGAACAAAGGGAGGGAGGTAGGACTGTAGTGGACAAATGGAGTTAGGACAGTAGTGAACAAAGAGAGGTAGGACTGTAGTGAACAAAGGGAGTTAGGACTGTGGTGAATACAGGCAGGGAGGTAGGACTGTAGTGAACAAAGGGAGGGAGGTAGGACCGTTGTGAAAAAAAGAGAGGTAGGACTCCCACACTTATGTCTAACATATGTCCCACCTTCATGTCTAACATATGTCCTACCTTCATGTCTAACATATGTCCTACCTTCATGTCTAACATATGTCCTACCTTCATGTCTAACATGTGTCCTACCTTCATGTCTAACATATGTCCCACTTTCATGTCTAACATATGTCCTACCTTCATGTCTAACATATGTCCTACCTTCATGTCTAACATATGTCCTACCTTCATGTCTAACATATGTTCCACCTTCATGTCTAACATATGTTCCACCTTCATGTCTAACATATGTCCTACCTTCATGTCTAACATATGTCCCACCTTCATGTCTAACATATGTCCTACCTTCATGTCTAACATGTGTCCTACCTTCATGTCTAACATATGTCCTACCGTCATGTCTAACATATGTCCTACTTGCATTTCTAACATTTATCCTACCTTCATGTCTAACATGTGTCCCACTTTCATGTCTAACATATGTCCTACCTTCATGTCTAACATATGTCCTACTTGCATTTCTAACATTTATCCTACCTTCATGTCTAACATATGTCCTACCTTCATGTCTAACATATGTCCTACCTTCATGTCTAACATATGTCCTACCTTCATGTCTAACATATGTCCTACCTTCATGTCTAACATGTGTCCTACTTTCATGTCTAACATATGTCCTACCTTCATGTCTAACATATGTCCTACTTGCATTTCTAACATTTATCCTACCTTCATGTCTAACATATGTCCCACCTTCATGTCTAACATATGTCCTACCTTCATGTCTAACATATGTCCTACTTGCATTTCTAACATTTATCCTACCTTCATGTCTAACATATGTCCCACGTTCATGTCTAACATATGTCCCACTTTCATGTCGAACATATGTCCCACTTTCATGTCTAACATATGTCCCACACTTATGTCTAACATTTGTCCCACACTTATGTCTAACATATGTCCCACACTTATATCTAGTATAACATATGTCCCACCTTGTTCCCCCCCCTCCCTTTTCCAGCCATGTATGTGCCATCAAGAACTACCCAACGAAATAGCTGAAATGCCAAACTAATTGGGGCCTTATTGAGCTACTTTGATGGCCTGGCCGTCACTACGGTCCCTAACCACTCTCCATTTTAATTTCCCATTTAGAAGAATGACATCTCCGAGGTAGGCGGTAACTGCGTCCTGTCATCACTAGACCGCGTCCACTACATGACCGGCCAACCGGCCAGTTCAACGAATCGCTAGCAATAAAATATGGGCTACTCAACGCCAAGAATGATTTCAGACGCGAAGTCATTGATTGTGCAGGCAGAAATAGCTCGATTTGTGGTCGATGGGAGAAATAAGTTTGTAGCCACCAACTCTGACCGTCCATTCATGGCCACCCTTATTGATAGTGCGACTACCACGTACATAAAAGTCATGTTGAATGTTTTCAACTTCTTTTGTTGTTCAGTTGACAATGTTTAGTAGTCTACCTCCGAACTGTGCTCACTAGCCTCCAACTTTCACTAGGCCTATCGCAGGCATCTGCTACCCCTAGGGCTGGGATTAAGTCAAGATTGGAGCGAGTCGCCGAAGGTCCTAGCAAACACCTTCTATTAATGGCTGTGATTACGGGCAACTAACTCCGACAAATTCCTGGTCGAATGTCCTAATTTAATTCTGACCCCCCAAAAATGTGTGACCTGTTACAAGAAAACAAGCAGCGACGAGATAAAGAGTTACTACTGGCTTGTGTGTCGCCGTCACATTGACTGAAGAGGTCTTCTTCTCCGAGACAGCAGAGCACAATTGAGAAATCTGTACGGTTCCTCGAGTCAAATTCATATCATCATTACTTTCGTGTCATCTCTGGTCTAATCTTTAATTCAACTCATATGATATCATTATTACGTTAGTGTCATCTCAGGGAAGTGATATCATCATTACTTTAGTGTCATCTCTGGGACGTGATATCATCATTACTTTAGTGTCATCTCTGGGAAGTGATATCATCATTACTTTAGTGTCACCTCTGGGAAGTGATATCATCATTACTTTAGTGTCATCTCTGGGACGTGATATCATCATTACTTTAGTGTCATCTCTGGGAAGTGACATCATCATTACTTTAGTGTCATCTCTGGGTAGTTAACATCATCATTACTTTAGTGTCATCTCTGGGACGTGATATCATCATTACTTTAGTGTCATCTCTGGGGAGTGACATCATCATTACTTTAGTGTCATCTCTGGGGAAGTGACATCATCATTAATTTAGTGTCATCTCTGGGAAGTGATATCATCATTACTTAAGTGTCTTCTCTGGGAAGTGACATCATCATTACTTTAGTGTCATCTCTGGGTAGTTAACATCATCATTACTTTAGTGTCATCTCTGGGACGTGATATCATCATTACTTTAGTGTCATCTCTGGGGAGTGACATCATCATTACTTTAGTGTCATCTCTGGGGAAGTGACATCATCATTAATTTAGTGTCATCTCTGGGAAGTGATATCATCATTACTTAAGTGTCTTCTCTGGGAAGTGACATCATCATTACTTTAGTGTCATCTCTAGGAAGTGACATCATCATTACTTTGGTGTCATCTCTGGGTAGTTAACATCATCATTACTTTAGTGTCATCTCTGGGAAGTGGCATCATCATTACTTTAGTGTCATCTCTGGGAAGTGACATCATCTTTAATTTAGTGTCATCTCTGGGAAGTGACATCATCTATAATTTAGTGTCATCTCTGGGAAGTGACATCATCTTTAATTTAGTGTCACCTCTGATGTGGTCCCCACCTCTACGACCAGTTCTGCACCAATTCATCTCTTCAGTCCGTTACAGATCAGCCTGTGGGCCAGTGCCTTTTTGTCCATTACCACATTAATGGCAGTGTTCTGGGCTGGGGAGCCTGTGGAATGACTGTGCTCTAGAACAAGAAATAAGGGACTGTCAGAGTGACGACAATAAAGCTGCGGCAATGCGCTGCTACAGATTACCGAGGTCAAACGAGAGTTCACAGAACTCAGACACGAGTTGTCGACATCACCGATGTGTGCAATGCAACATTCCTATATGGTGCAGAAACATGGACATTAGACTAGAAAAGAGAAAACAGAAAACTTAAGCCTTTGAAATGTGGATTTATATAGAAGAATATGTAGAACGGAAATGAATGGAAAGAATATGTATATGGGTGGAAGGGAAAGAAAATAAACGATAAAGTCTTAAAACAACTAAAAATGAAAAGAGAACTACTAAACACAATTCAATAAAAGACAAATGCGATTTTTGGGGCATATTAAAAGACACAACAGCCTACTAAAAGTAATCTTGGAAGGGAAAATACAAGGTAAAAGAGGCAGAGGCAGACAAAGACTACATGAACGAGTAACATCAAAAGATGGACAAGTCAATATATGACAGCCTGCACCATCAAAGCAAGAGAAGGAACAGAAAGGCGCTCCATGGTAGCCAAGCTTCGATGCGGAGATGGCACTTGATGATGACCGAATTGTGCACACTTGAACGTGTAGACACATTTAGTTAACAAGAAAGCTGGTAGGAATACATAACAGACAGGAAACTAGTAACTGGCAGGAAACTAGTAACTGGCAGGAAACTAGTAACTGACAGGAAACTAGTAACTGGCAGGAAACTAGTAACTGACAGGAAACTAGTAACTGGCAGGAAACTGGTAACTGGCAGGAAACTAGTAACTGGCAGGAAACTAGTAACTGACAGGAAACTAGTAACTGGCAGGAAACTAGTAACTGGCAAAAAACTGGTAACTGGCAGGAAACTAGTAACTGGCAGGAAACTGGTAACTGGCAGGAAACTAGTAACTGGCAGGAAACTGGTAACTGGCAGGAAACTAATAGCTGGCAGGAAAGTAGTAACTGGCAGGAAACTAGTAACTGGCAGGAAACTAGTAACTGGCAGGAAACTGGTAACTGACAGGAACAAGTAACTGGCAGGAAACTAGTAACTGGCAGGAAACTGGTAACAGATAGGAAACTAGTAAACTGGCAGGAAGCTAGTAACAGACAGGAAACTAGTAACTGGCAGGAAACTAGTAACAGACAGGAAACTAGTAACAGATAGGAAACTAGTAACTGGCAGGAAGCTAGTAACAGATAGGAAACTAGTAACTGGCAGGAAGCTAGTAACAGACAGGAAACTAGTAACAGATAGGAAACTAGTAACTGGCAGGAAGCTAGTAACAGATAGGAAACTAGTAACAGATAGGAAACTAGTAACTGGCAGGAACTAGTAACAGATAGGAAACTAGTAACTGGCAGGAAGCTAGTAACAGACAGGAAACTAGTAACTGGCAGGAAACTAGTAACAGACAGGAAACTAGTAACTGGCAGGAAACTAGTAACAGACAGGAAACTAGTAACTGGCAGGAAACTAGTAACAGACAGGAAACTAGTAACTGGCAGGAAACTAGTAACAGATAGGAAACTAGTAACTGGCAGGAAGCTAGTAACTGGCAGGAAACTAGTAACAGACAGGAAACTAGTAACAGATAGGAAACTAGTAACTGGCAGGAAGCTAGTAACAGACAGGAAACTAGTAACAGACAGGAAACTAGTACCAGACAGGAAACTAGTAACAGACAGGAAACTAGTAACAGACGGGAAACTAGTAACAGATAGGAAACTAGTAACAGATAGGAAACTAGTAACTGGCAGGAAGCTAGTAACAGACAGGAAACTAGTAACAGACAGGAAACTAGTAACAGACAGGAAACTAGTAACAGACAGGAAACTAGTAACAACGTTTAACAAACAGAAAACAGAAAGCAATCACAAGAAGTAACAACAAACAGAGACACTGAACACAGAAAGTACATCAGAGACACAGAAAGTACATCAGAGACACAGAAAGTACAACAGAGACACAGAAAGTACAAGAAACAGAGACACAGAAAGTACAACAGAGACACAGAAAGTACATCAGAGACACAGAAAGTACAACAGAGACACAGAAAGTACAACAGAGACACAGAAAGTACATCAGAGACACAGAAAGTACATCAGAGACACAGAAAGTACAACAGAGACACAGAAAGTACAACAGAGACACAGAAAGTACATCAGAGACACAGAAAGTACATCAGAGACACAGAAAGTACAACAGAGACACAGAAAGTACAACAGAGACACAGAAAGTACAACAGAGACACAGAAAGTACAAAAGAGACACAGAAAGTACAACAGAGACACAGAAAGTACAACACAGACACAGAACAAAGTACAACAAACAGAGACACAGAACAAAGTACAACAAACAGAGAGACAGAAAGTATCAATGATACAACAGTTTCAACATAGAAATCAACTAATAAACTAAAGCTCCAGTTGATTGTCCCTTCTTAACGTTCAAATATAAGACAAGCGACATGTGTGAGTCAGGGAGGGCGGGCAGTAATGAAGACCAGCGACCGAGGAGGGGCTACATCGGGAGTGACTGGGCTCTTCATGCTGCTAGCAGCCTCGTGTGAGGCTCACAAACGGGGGCTGAAAGCGGCGGCTGTCTGTGCACGAGTAGGATTGGCTGGGTACCTTTTGACGATTGCCGAGGGCAAAGCGAGGGTATATGGCATGTTAGACGAGCCGGCAGAAGGGAGATAAGTCAGTAGCAGGTAGGATTGTGTGAAAGGGGATGGGTAAAGTGTTTGCGTAACAGAGTAAGACAACATGCTCAAATCAATATTCATAGCCCTCCCAAAGAAATCGGGTGCGACTGAATGCGATGATCATCGCACAATAAGCCTTATGAGTCACATGACTAAGATATTACTAAGAATCATCATGCGAAGAGTGCGAAACAAAATCAGTCCAGAAATTAGTGATGAACAGTGTGGTTTTGTTAGAGATAAGGAACAAGCAATGCCATTTATATCATAAGATCTTTAGTAGAAAGAGCCATAGAGGTGAAAACAGATCTATACCTATGTTTCATAGATTACACCAAGGCATTTGACAAAGTAAGGCACCAAGAAATAATCAACATTTAGAAAGCATAAACGTAGACAGCAAAGATCTAAGAATAATAAAGAACATGTACTGACAACAAACAGCAGCCATAAGACTGGAAACCAATTGGGAATGTTTCAACAAATAAAACAGGGTGTTAGACAAGGCTAAGTGCTGTCACCAGATTTGTTTAATAATTATAGTGAGATTATTTTAAGATCCATAAGGGGCATGCCTGGAATAACAATTGGAGGTCATAATATAAATAATCTAAGGTATGCTGATGATACAGTATTAATCGCTAAGAGTGAAAATGAGTTACAAGACATGTTAGACATTATAGTGAAAGAAAGCAAAAATAAAGGACTCAGCCTTAATAGCAAAAGGCAGAAATAATGGTAACAACAAAGAAAAAGACATCACCTCAGTGCAAAATAAGACAAGTGGAACAATATTAAAACAGGTAAATGAATTTAAATATTTGGGAACTTTGTTAACCTCAGACGGAAGATGTACAAGAGGTGAGATGCAGAATGGCTCAGGCAAAAGCAGCTTTCCAGAAAATGAGGAAGATACTATGCAATCCATTTTTGACAATAGAAACAAGAAAAGAGTTCTTAAATGTTATTAAATGTTCCACATATGCTATCAGAAACATGGATGCGAAACATGGACATAGGACAACAGACAAGAAAATCACTGGAGTCTGTAGAAATGTGGTTTTACAGAAGAATATTGAGAGTACCATGGACAGCTAAGAAGAGTAATGAAGATGTTCTGAGAGAGGTCAAAGCAAAAAGAGAGCTAATTTCCAATTAGGAACAAACAATCATCATTTTTTGGCCATGTAATGAGAAGAGAACAACTGGAATATATTGTAACAACTAGGAAAAATTGAGAGGGAGTCAAAGAGAAAAAATAACAGACAGCTTAAAGAAAGGCTTGGCAGAAGGTCAACAACAGAAATGATAATAGCTGCCGAGATCGAAAGTTGTGGAGAGACATGATCACCTACGCCAGCAGACCCGGTACTTGATGATGATGAACGGAGTAAGTGGGGTGAGTGAGACAGTTTGTTGATTCTCGGACTAGTAGGATCTATGGACAGGACCACTTGGATGTGACCGATAATAGAGGAAATAAATGTCGCTCAAAGTAACACAGGATTAGAGACAGGAATAGGAGGAGTAGCATGTAAGATAGAATGGGAGATTGGAATAGGTGAAGTAGCATGTAAGCTAGAATGGGAGATTGGAATAGGTGAAGTAGCATGTAAGATAGAATGGGAGATTGGAATAGGTGAAGTAGCATGTAAGATAGGATGGGAGATTGGAATAGGTGAAGTAGCATATAAGATAGGATGGGAGATTGGAATAGGTGAAGTAGCATATAAGATAGGATGGGAGATTGGAATAGGTGAAGTAGCATAAAGATAGGATGGGAGATTGGAATAGGTGAAGTAGCATTTAAGATAGAATGGGAGATTGGAATAGGTGAAGTAGCATATAACATAGGATGGGAGACTGGAATAGGTGAAGTAGCACGTAAGATATGATGGGAGACTGGAAAAGGTGAAGTAGCGTGTAAGATAGGATGGGACACTGGAATTGGTGAAGTAGCATGTAATACAGGATGCGAGATGGGGTGGGGAATAGGTGAAGTAACATGTAAGATCGGATGAGAGATTTAAATAGGTGAAGTAGCGTGTAAAATAGTTTGCGAGAATGGAATAGGTGAAGTAGTCTGTAAGATAGGATGGGAGATTATAATAGGTGAAGTAGCATGTAAGATATGATGGGAGACTGAAAAGGTGAGATAGGATGAAAGATTTAAATAGGTGAAGTAGCATGTAAGATAGGATGGGAGAATGGAATAGGTGAAGTAGCATATAAGATAGGATTGGAGATTGAAACAGGTGAAGCAGCATGTAAGATAGGTTAGGAGAATGGAATAGGTGAAGTAGCATGTAAGATAGGATGGGAGATTTAAATAGGTGAAGTAGCATGTAGGATAGAATTGGAGGCTGGAATAGGTGAAGTAGCATGTAAGATAGGATGGAAGATTTGAATAGGTGAAGTAGCATGTAAGAAAGGATGGGAGATTGGAAAAGGTGAAGTAGCATGTAAGATAGGATGCAATATTTAAATATTGAAGTAGCATGTAAGATAGGATGGGAGACTGGAATAGATGAAGCTCCATGTAAGATAGGATGGGAGATTTGAATAGGTGAAGTAGCATGTAAGATAGAATGAGACACTGGAATATGTGAAGTGGCATGTAAGATAGGATGGGACACGGGAATAGGTGAAGTAGCATGTAAGATAGGATCGGAGACTGGAATAGGTGAAGTAGCATGTAAACTAGAATGGAAGATTGGAAAAGGTGAAGTAGCATGTAAGATGGGATACTGGAATAGGTAAAGTAGCATGTACTATAGCATGGGAGACTGTAATAGGTGAAGTAGCATGTAAGATAGGATGGGAGACTTGAATAGGAGAAGTAGCATGCAAGATAGGATGGGAGACTGGAATAGGTGAAGTAGCATTTAAGATGTGAATGGAGACCGGAATAGGTGAAGTAGCATGTATGATAGGATGGCAGACTGGAATAGGTGAAGTAGCATGTATGATAGGATGGGAGACTGGAATAGGTGAAGTAGCATGTAAGAAAGGATGGGAGACTGGAATAGGTGAAGTAGCATGTACTATAGCATGGGAGATTTAAATAAGTGAAGTAGCATGTAATACAGGATGGGAGATGAGATGGGGAATAGGTAAAGTAGCATGTAAGATAGGATGTGAGATTAGGGTGGGGAATAGGTGAAGTAACATGTAAGATAGGATGGGAGATTGGAATAGGTGAAGTAGCATGTAATATAGGATGGGAGATTGGAATAGGTGAAGTAGCATGTAATATAGGATGGGAGATGGGGTGGGGATTAGGTGAAGTAGCATGTAATATAGGATGGGAGATTGGAATAGGTGAAGTAACATGTAAGATAGGATGGGAGATTGGAATAGGTGAAGTAGCATGTAAGATAGGATGGGAGACTGGAATAGGTGAATTAGCATGTATGATAGGATGGGAGACTGGAATAGGTGAAGTAGCATGTAAGATATGATGGGAGACTGGAATAGGTGAAGTAGCATGTAAGAATGTATGGAATAGTGGAATAGGTGAAGTAGTATATAAGATAGAATGGGAGATTGGAATAGATGAAGTAGCATATAAGATAGAATGGGAGATTGGAATATAGGTGAAGTAGCATATAAGATAGAATGGGAGATTGGAATAGGTGAAGTAGCATATAAGATAGAATGGGAGATTGGAATAGGTGAAGTAGCATATAAGATTTTTTGCCATTCCTATTCTTTTGTTTATTTCAGATGTACATTTTCCATCACTGGTTATAGTATGTCCAAGGTAGTTGTAGTTCTGAACTGTCTCCAGGTCTATTCCTTCAATTTGATATCCATTTGTCGGTTTGGAGTATTTTCTTTGTTTATGAGCATAATTTTAGTCTTTTTGATATTCATATCTAATCTATATTTTTTGCTTGTCATGTTTATTACATTAAGTAATTGTTGTAGATCTTTAGGATTTTCTGCTAGTAGAACAGTATCATCAGCATATCTTAGGTATTGATTAACTTTCCATTAATGTTGAGGCCTGCATTTTTCTGTGATGTTTTTAAAGATTTGCTCAGTGTATAGATTGAACAAGCTTGGTGATAGGATGCATCCTTGTCTTGCACGAGCACACCTGAAGATTAGTACAGATAAAGGCATCCATTGCACCACGTGCTCAACACAGGGGAAGGTGTCAGGCTAAAAAGAGGCAAATCATGGGTGGGCCGAGCAGAACATGTCATCAAACAGGTCTGTGGCAATATCAGCGTTGGTGAGGAGTGGATACCGGTGCCTACGTCATTCAAGGGGACTTTCTCGTGTATTGTCACACTCGACAGGAAAAGTAGGGAACAGAACCCGGTCGTGGTTAATGCTGAGGTCAACGGTCCTCATCTGCGATAACACCGATGAGAAAGATGCAGTCATCTATACAGACGGATCTGTAAAACGACACCAAAGAAGTGCATGGCATTTACAGCACGCTCGGCAGGCAGAATAGTCTACGAAGACAGTGGTGCATACGTCATGACCACGAGTAGCATGACAATGGAGGTGATGGCAGTGACCAGGCATTCAAATGATTAGAGTCACAAGACTACATCCACGCATTTATACTGAGTGATTCGATGAGCATGATAAAAAAAAGTGGAGGCGGGCTTTGTACGCATGCAATGGGTAGAGTCGTTGCAGAAATCCAAAATACGTAAGGTCACCTTTGTCTATGTCCCTGGGCATGCGGGAGTACGGGGAAATGAAAGAGCGGACAGGTTGGCTAGCTGTGATGTCGTTGAGGACGGGCAACCGATGGATCGGCGGACATCATCAATGCCCTCCGAGATGTGGGAAGAGCATAGGACTTCGATAAACACAGATCTACGTCACTTCTTCGGATGATGGAAATGGGAGTTAAGATGGGCACAGCCAGAAATTAGAAACTTAGTGGCCGTGTAAGAAGACTTATCAACCAACATAGAACTGGAGTCGTCAGTCGCTGGACACTGAGGGAATTGCTGAGGAGGGGATCTGAGCACCTATGGACATGTTCGAAGTGCAATGATGATGGCCCGCAAATAACTCAATAAATCAACAACTCAATCCCTTCTTACTCCTCTTTTTATATCAATGCGTGTAGAGTTTTCCTTGTTATATTTTATTTTTGCTGTTTGCTCCCAGTATAGATTACATACAAATCGTATGTCTGTGTCGTCATAGATGTGCAACTTTCAGGCAGTCTATAAGTTGTTTATGGTCTAGTCTATCACAAGCTTTGGTGTAGTCTATGAATCAAATGTAGAGGCATGTTAAGAAATCAAGAAAATAACTAGGACCCAAATAAGGGGCATGATAAGTAATGTTACTCTCCAATGTAGTAACTATCTAATGTTACTCTCTAATGTAGTAACTATCTAATGTTACTCTCCAATGTAGTAACTATCTAAAGTTACTCTCCAATGTAGTAACTATCTAATGTTACTCTCCAATGTAGTAACTATCTATGTTACTCTCCACTGTAGTAAGTATCTAATGTTACTCTCCAATGTAGTAACTATCTAATGTTACTCTCCAATGTAGTAACTATCTAATGTTACTCTCCAATTAGTAACTATCTAATGTTACTCTCCAATGTAGTAACTATCTAATGTTACTCTCCAATGTAGTAACTATCTAATGTTACTCTCCAATATAGTAACTATCTAATGTTACTCTCCAATGTAGTAACTATCTAATGTTACTCTCCAATGTAGTAACTATCTAATGTTACTTTCCAATGTAGTAACTATCTAATGTTACTCTCCAATGTAGTAACTATCTAATGTTACTCTCCAATATAGTAACTATCTAATGTTACTCTCCAATGTAGTAACTATCTAATGTTACTCTCCAATGTAGTAACTATCTAATGTTACTCTCCAATGTAGTAACTATCTAATGTTACTCTCCAATGTAGTAACTTTCTAATGTTACTCTCCAATGTAGTAACTATCTAATGTTACTCTCCAATGTAGTAACTATCTAATGTTACTCTCCAATGTAGTAACTTTCTAATGTTACTCTCCAATGTAGTAACTATCTAAAGTTACTCTCAAATGTAGCAACTTTCTAATGTTACTCTCCAATGTAGTAACTATCTAATGTTACTCTCCAATGCAGTAACTATCTAATGTTACTCTCCAATGCAGTAACTATCTAATGTTACTCTCCAATGTAGTAGTTATCTAATCTTACTCTCCAATGTAGTAACTACCTAATATTACTTTCCAATATAGTCACTATCTAATGTTACTCTCCAATGTAGTAACTATCTAATGTTACTCTCCAATATTTAACTCTGGCAGCAACTATCTAATGTTATTCTCCAAAGTAATAACTATTTAATGCTACTCTATAATATATTAATTATCTAATGTTACTCCCCAGTGTAGTAACTATCTAATGTTACTCTCCAAAGTAATAACTAACTAATGTTACTCTCCAGTGTAGTAACTATCTAATGTTACTCTCCAAAGTAATTACTAACTAATGTTACTCTCCAGTGTAGTAACTATCTAATGTTACTCTCCAAAGTAATTACTAACTAATGTTACTCTTCAATGTAATATTTTTTTACTCTCCACTGTATAAGTATCTAATGTTACTCTCTACTGTAGTAACTATCTAATGTTACTCTCCACTGTAGTAACTATCTAATGTTACTCTCCACTGTAGTAACTAATGTTACTCTCTACTATAGTAACTATCTAATGTTACTCTCTACTGTAGTAACTATCTAATGTTACTCTCTACTGTAGTAACTATCTAATGTTACTCTCTACTGTAGTAACCATCTAATGTTACTCTCTACTGTAATAACCATATAGTGTTACTCTCTACTGTAGTAACTATCTAATGTTACTCTCTCTACTGTAGTAACTATCTAATATTACTCTCTAATATTTTATTATTTCGTTATTTCTTTTCTCTGCCGTTTCTGCATCCAAACAATAACAACCTTAATTCTTCCTTCGAATTCCTTCACTATCTTTGTTTCACAGTCCAGGTAACAAACTTCATCAGCTCAACTACCTGTTTCACAGTCCAGGTAACAACATTCATCAGCTCAACTACCTGTTTCACAGTCCAGGTAACAAACTTCATCAGCTCAGCTACCTGTTTCACAGTCCAGGTAACAAACTTCATCAGCCCAACTACCTGTTTCACAGTCCAGGTAACAAACTTCATCAGCTCAACTACTGTTTCACAGTCCAGGTAACAAACTTCATCAGCTCAACTACCTGTGTCACAGTCAGGTAACAAACTTCATCAGCTCAACTACCTGTTTCACAGTCCAGGTAACAAACTTCATCAGCCAACTACCTGTTCCACAGTCCAGGTAACCAACTTCATCAGCTCACTACCTGTTTCACAGTCCGGTAACAAACTTCATCAGCTCAACTACCTGTTGTGTGAGTTATGTTGTGTGAGTTATGTTGTGTGAGCTATGTTGTGTGAGTTATGTTGTGTGAGCTATGTTGTGTGAGCTATGTTGTGTGAGTTTGTTTGTGTGGGCTATGTTGTGTGAGTTATGTTGTGTGAGCTATGTTGTGTGAGTTATGTTGTGTGAGTTATGTTGTGTGAGTTATGTTGTGTGAGCTATGTTGTGTGAGTTATGTGTTGTGTGAGTTATGTTGTGTGAGTTATGTTGTGTGAGCTATGTTGTGTGATTATGTTGTGTGAGTTATGTGTGTGAGTTATGTTGTGTGTAGTTATGTTGTGTGAGTTTGAAATTCAATCAAAAGGAGCGTTGCAGGTTTGGTGATTTACGCCAACGACAAGAGGTCGTTAATTGGCGTTTCCCGTCGACTCAACAGTGACCTTGGCAAAGCCCACTTCTACTTTAAGCCCACGAGATGATTACATCAGTCCTGGACGAGCCGAGAGCGAGGCTCATACTATTCCGAGAGTTTATTTTCTCCGCTGGTTTCTAAATTTGTTTTCCGAAATCTTTGTTCGGCCATACATGCTCACTTGTTCCCACGGCATGTATTCTCATAGCAGCAGAACAAAACGTTG
The DNA here is from genome assembly GCA_032433765.1 of Megaustenia siamemsis. Lineage (NCBI taxonomy): Eukaryota > Metazoa > Mollusca > Gastropoda > Stylommatophora > Ariophantidae > Megaustenia > Megaustenia siamemsis. The sequence goes on along the minus strand of JAVIAB010000145.1, from coordinate 2,302,533 downwards.
CAGTTAAAGCATTTATTGCGACTGGGCGTTAAAAGTGGGCGCAGCCTTCGAGACAAGGGCATTAAGAATCTCAAAGGGAATTAACTCTGCGCGCCTTGCACCTTTGAGCATTTTGGACGGACTTCATTAAGTTGTCACCTTCCGATCTATGTCAGGTAGCGTGGCTGCATCACCACAACCTGAGGGGTAGCGATACAGACTTCTAGAAGTAGAACAAGTCCCTGGATACACTCAACTTGTTGACAACTTTGTCACTGAAAGTTTTTTTTTTTATTTCATTTTGGAAAACGTCATTTATTGTGTGCCGTCTCCACATCGAAGGTTGGCTACTATGGAGCGTCATTCATTGTGTGCCGTCTCCACATCGAAGGTTGGCTACTATGGAGCGTCATTCATTGGGTGCCGTCTCCACATCGAAGGTTGGCTACTATGGAGCGTCATTCATTGGGTGCCGTCTCCACCTCGAAGGTTGGCTACTATGGAGCGTCATTCATTGTGTGCCGTCTCCACATCGAAGGTTGGCTACTATGGAGCGTCATTCATTGGGTGCCGTCTCCACATCGAATGTTGGCTACCATGGAGCGTCATTCATTGGGTGCCGTCTCACATCGAAGGTTGGCTTCTATGGAGCGTCATTCATTGAGTGCCGTCTCCACATCGAATGTTGGCTACCATGGAGCGTCATTCATTGGGTGCCGTCTCCACATCGAAGGTTGGCTACTATGGAGCGTCATTCATTGGGTGCCGTCTCTACATCGAATGTTGGCTACCATGGAGCGTCATTCATTGTGTGCCGTCTCCACATCGAATGTTGGCTACCATGGAGCGTCATTCATTGGGTGCCGTCTCTACATTGAAGGTTGGCTACCATGGAGCGTCATTCATTGGGTGCCGTCTCCACATCGAATGTTGGCTACCATGGAGCGTCATTCATTGGGTGCCGTCTCTACATTGAAGGTTGGCTACCATGGAGCGCCATTCATTGGGTGCAGTCTCCACATCGAATGTTGGCTACCATGGAGCGTCATTCATTGTGTGCCGTCTCCACATCGAAGGTTGCTACCATGGAGTGTCATTCATTGTGTGCCATCTCCACATCGAAGGTTGGCTACCATGGAGCGTCATTCATTGGGTGCCGTCTCCACATCGAAGGTTGGCTACCATGGAGCGTCATTCATTGGGTGCCGTCTCCACATCGAAGGTTGGCTACCATGGAGCGTCATTCATTGGGTGCCGTCTCCACATCGAAGGTTGGCTACCATGGAGTGTCATTCATTGTGTGCCGTCTCCACATCGAAGGTTGGCTACCATGGAGTGTCATTCATTGTGTGCCGTCTCCACATCGAAGGTTGGCTACCATGGAGCGTCATTCATTGGTGCCGTCTCCACATCGAAGGTTGACTACCATGGAGTGTCATTCATTGTGTGCCGTCTCCACATCGAAGGTTGACTACCATGGAGTGTCATTCATTGTGTGCCGTCTCCACATCGAAGGTTGGCTACCATGGAGTGTCATTCATTGTGTGCCGTCTCCACATCGAAGGTTCGCTACCATGGAGCGTCATTCATTGGGTGCCGTCTCTACATTGAAGGTTGGCTACCATGGAGCGCCATTCATTGGGTGCCGTCTCCACATCGAATGTTGGCTACCATGGAGCGTCATTCATTGTGTGCCGTCTCCACATTGAAGGTTGGCTACCATGGAGCGTCATTCATTGAGTGCCGTTTCCACATCGAAGGTTGGCTACCATGGAGTGCCATTCATTGTGTGCCGTCTCCACATCGAAGGTTGGCTACCATGGAGCGTCATTCATTGTGTGCCGTCTCCACATCGAAGGTTGGCTACCATGGAGCGCCATTCATTGGGTGCCGTCTCCACATCGAATGTTGGCTACCATGGAGCGTCATTCATTGTGTGCCGTCTCCACATCGAATGTTGGCTACCATGGAGCGTCATTCATTGTGTGCCGTCTCCACATCGAAGGTTGCCCACCATCTTACTCCACTTATTTGTCTCTTGTCTTGATACTGCACGTTATCACACGTTCACCTGATCACCTTTTGATATTTTCATACTCCAGTCTTGGTCTGCCTCTACCACCCCATATCACGGTCTCCCCCGCCATCCCACGTTACCGTCTCCACCGCCATCCTACATAACTACCACTACCGCCACCACTACCACACTTCTATCACTTCTATCACCACTATCACTACCACTAAGACCACAACCAACTATCACTACCACTACCACCATCACTACCACTACCACTACAACCACCATCACTACCACTACCACTACACCATCACTACCACTTCCACCATCACTACCACTACCACTACCACTATCACTATCACTACCACCATCACTACCACTACCACTACCACTACCACCATCACTACCACTACCACTACCACTACCACCATCACTACCACTACCACCATCACTACCACCACCCACCATCACTACCCACTACCACTACCACTACCACTACCACCACCACTATCACTACCACTACCACCATCACTACCACTAACCACCACCACCATCACTACCACTACCACCACTACCACTACCACCATCACTACCACTACACCATCACTACCACTACCACTACCA
>JAVIAB010000145.1:2153164-2299813 GCA_032433765.1 Megaustenia siamemsis | reverse complement strand
TGAACAAAGGGAAGGAGGTAGTACTGTATTGAACAAAGGGAAGGAGGTAGTACTGTATTGAACAAAGGGAGGAGATAGTAACAAAGTGAACAAAGGAGGAGGTAGTACTGTAGTGAACAAAGGGAGGAGGTAGCACTGTATTGAACAAAGGGAGGGGATAGTACTGTAGTGAACAAAGGGAGGTAGGATTGTGTGAACAAAGGGAGGGAGGTAGTACTGTAGTGAACAAAGGGAGGAGATAGTACTGTAGTGAACAAAGGGAGGTAGATTGTGGAACAAAGGGAACAGAGGTCTTTTAGTACTGTAGTGAACAAAGGGAGGTAGGATTGTGTGAACAAAGGGAGGGAGGTAGTACTGCAGTGAACAATGGCGGTAGGATTGTAGTGACCAAAGGGAGGGAGGTAGTACTGTAGTGAACAAAGGGAGTAGGATTGTGTAAACAAAGGGAGGGAGGTAGTACTGTAGTGAACAAAGGTAGGTAGAATTGTATTGAACAAAGGGAAGGAAGGTAGTACTGTATTGAACAAAGGGAGGTAGGATTGTGTGAACAAAGGAGGGAGGTAAGTACTGTAGTGAACAAATGGAAGTAGGATTGTGGTGAACAATGGAGGGAGGTAGTACTGTAGTGAACAAAGGGAGGTAGGATTGTAGTGAACAATGGGAGGGAGGTACTGTAGTGAATAAAGGGAGGTAGGATTGTAGTGAACAAAGGGAGGGAGGTAGTACTGCAGTGAACAAAGGGAGGTAGGACTGTAGTGAACAAAGGGAGTTAGGACTGTAGTGAACAAAGAGAGGTAGGACTGTAGTGAACAAAGGGAGGTAGGACTGTAGTGAACAAAGAGAGGTAGGACTGTAGTGAACAAAGGGAGGGAGGTAGATTGTAGTGAACAAATGGAGTTAGGACAGTAGTGAACAAAGAGAGTAGGACTGTAGTGAACAAAGGGAGGGAGGTAGGACTGTAGTGGACAAATGGAGTTAGGACAGTAGTGAACAAAGAGAGGTAGGACTGTAGTGAACAAAGGGAGTTAGGACTGTGGTGAATACAGGCAGGGAGGTAGGACTGTAGTGAACAAAGGGAGGGAGGTAGGACCGTTGTGAAAAAAAGAGAGTAGGACTCCCACATATGTCTAACATATGTCCCACCTTCATGTCTAACATATGTCCTACCTTCATGTCTAACATATGTCCTACCTTCATGTCTAACATATGTCCTACCTTCATGTCTAACATGTGTCCTACCTTCATGTCTAACATATGTCCCACTTTCATGTCTAACATATGTCCTACCTTCATGTCTAACATATGTCCTACCTTCATGTCTAACATATGTCTACCTTCATGTCTAACATATGTTCCACCTTCATGTCTAACATATGTTCCACCTTCATGTCTAACATATGTCCTACCTTCATGTCTAACATATGTCCCACCTTCATGTCTAACATATGTCCTACCTTCATGTCTAACATGTGTCCTACCTTCATGTCTAACATATGTCCTACCGTCATGTCTAACATATGTCCTACTTGCATTTCTAACATTTATCCTACCTTCATGTCTAACATGTGTCCCACTTTCATGTCTAACATATGTCCTACCTTCATGTCTAACATATGTCCTACTTGCATTTCTAACATTTATCCTACCTTCATGTCTAACATATGTCCTACCTTCATGTCTAACATATGTCCTACCTTCATGTCTAACATATGTCCTACCTTCATGTCTAACATATGTCCTACCTTCATGTCTAACATGTGTCCTACTTTCATGTCTAACATATGTCCTACCTTCATGTCTAACATATGTCCTACTTGCATTTCTAACATTTATCCTACCTTCATGTCTAACATATGTCCCACCTTCATGTCTAACATAGTCCTACCTTCATGTCTAACATATGTCCTACTTGCATTTCTAACATTTATCCTACCTTCATGTCTAACATATGTCCCACGTTCATGTCTAACATATGTCCCCACTTTCATGTCGAACATATGTCCCACTTTCATGTCTAACATATGTCCCACACTTATGTCTAACATTTGTCCCACACTTATGTCTAACATATGTCCCACACTTATATCTAGTATAACATATGTCCCACCTTGTTCCCCCCCCTCCCTTTTCCAGCCATGTATGTGCCATCAAGAACTACCCAACGAAATAGCTGAAATGCCAACTAATTGGGGCCTTATTGAGCTACTTTGATGGCCTGGCCGTCACTACGGTCCCTAACCACTCTCCATTTTAATTTCCCATTTAGAAGAATGACATCTCCGAGGTAGGCGGTAACTGCGTCCTGTCATCACTAGACCGCGTCCACTACATGACCGGCCACCGGCCAGTTCAACGAATCGCTAGCAATAAATATGGGCTACTCAACGCCAAGAATGATTTCAGACGCGAAGTCATTGATGTGCAGGCAGAAATAGCTCGATTTGTGGTCGATGGGAGAAATAAGTTTGTAGCCACCAACTCTGACCGTCCATTCATGGCCACCCTTATTGATAGTGCGACTACCACGTACATAAAAGTCATGTTGAATGTTTTCAACTTCTTTTGTTGTTCAGTTGACAATGTTTAGTAGTCTACCTCCGAACTGTGCTCACTAGCCTCCAACTTTCACTAGGCCTATCGCAGGCATCTGCTACCCCTAGGGCTGGGATTAAGTCAAGATTGGAGCGAGTCGCGAAGGTCCTAGCAAACACCTTCTATTAATGGCTGTGATTACGGGCAACTAACTCCGACAAATTCCTGGTCGAATGTCCTAATTTAATTCTGACCCCCCAAAAATGTGTGACCTGTTACAAGAAAACAAGCAGCGACGAGATAAAGAGTTACTACTGGCTTGTGTGTCGCCGTCACATTGACTGAAGAGGTCTTCTTCTCCGAGACAGCAGAGCACAATTGAGAATCTGTACGGTTCCTCGAGTCAAATTCATATCATCATTACTTTCGTGTCATCTCTGGTCTAATCTTTAATTCAACTCATATGATATCATTATTACGTTAGTGTCATCTCAGGGAAGTGATATCATCATTACTTTAGTGTCATCTCTGGGACGTGATATCATCATTACTTTAGTGTCATCTCTGGGAAGTGATATCATCATTACTTTAGTGTCACCTCTGGAAGTGATATCATCATTACTTTAGTGTCATCTCTGGGACGTTGATATCATCATTACTTTAGTGTCATCTCTGGGAAGTGACATCATCATTACTTTAGTGTCATCTCTGGGTAGTTAACATCATCATTACTTTAGTGTCATCTCTGGGACGTGATATCATCATTACTTTAGTGTCATCTCTGGGGAGTGACATCATCATTACTTTAGTGTCATCTCTGGGGAAGTGACATCATCATTAATTTAGTGTCATCTCTGGGAAGTGATATCATCATTACTTAAGTGTCTTCTCTGGGAAGTGACATCATCATTACTTTAGTGTCATCTCTGGGTAGTTAACATCATCATTACTTTAGTGTCATCTCTGGGACGTGATATCATCATTACTTTAGTGTCATCTCTGGGGAGTGACTCATCATTACTTTAGTGTCATCTCTGGGGAAGTGACATCATCATTAATTAGTGTCATCTCTGGGAAGTGATATCATCATTACTTAAGTGTCTTCTCTGGGAAGTGACATCATCATTACTTTAGTGTCATCTCTAGGAAGTGACATCATCATTACTTTGGTGTCATCTCTGGTAGTTAACATCATCATTACTTTAGTGTCATCTCTGGGAAGTGGCATCATCATTACTTTAGTGTCATCTCTGGGAAGTGACATCATCTTTAATTTAGTGTCATCTCTGGGAAGTGACATCATCTATAATTTAGTGTCATCTCTGGGAAGTGACATCATCTTTAATTTAGTGTCACCTCTGATGTGGTCCCCACCTCTACGACCAGTTCTGCACCAATTCATCTCTTCAGTCCGTTCAGATCAGCCTGTGGGCCAGTGCCTTTTTGTCCATTACCACATTAATGGCAGTGTTCTGGGCTGGGGAGCCTGTGGAATGACTGTGCTCTAGAACAAGAAATAAGGGACTGTCAGAGTGACGACAATAAAGCTGCGGCAATGCGCTGCTACAGATTACGAGGTCAAACGAGAGTTCACAGAACTCAGACACGAGTTGTCGACATCACCGATGTGTGCAATGCAACATTCCTATATGGTGCAGAAACATGGACATTAGACTAGAAAAGAGAAAACAGAAAACTTAAGCCTTTGAAATGTGGATTTATATAGAAGAATATGTAGAACGGAAATGAATGGAAAGAATATGTATATGGGTGGAAGGGAAAGAAAATAAACGATAAAGTCTTAAAACAACTAAAAATGAAAAGAGAACTACTAAACACAATTCAATAAAAGACAATGCGATTTTTGGGGCATATTAAAAGACACAACAGCCTACTAAAAGTAATCTTGGAAGGGAAAATACAAGGTAAAAGAGGCAGAGGCAGACAAAGACTAACATGAACGAGTAACATCAAAAGATGGACAAGTCAATATATGACAGCCTGCACCATCAAAGCAAGAGAAGGAACAGAAAGGCGCTCCATGGTAGCCAAGCTTCGATGCGGAGATGGCACTTGATGATGACCGAATTGTGCACACTTGAACGTGTAGACACATTTAGTTAACAAGAAAGCTGGTAGGAATACATAACAGACAGGAAACTAGTAACTGGCAGGAAACTAGTAACTGGCAGGAAACTAGTAACTGACAGGAAACTAGTAACTGGCAGAAACTAGTAACTGACAGGAAACTAGTAACTGGCAGGAAACTGGTAACTGGCAGGAAACTAGTAACTGGCAGGAAACTAGTAACTGACAGGAAACTAGTAACTGGCAGGAAACTAGTAACTGGCAAAAAACTGGTAACTGGCAGGAAACTAGTAACTGGCAGGAAACTGGTAACTGGCAGGAAACTAGTAACTGGCAGGAAACTGGTAACTGGCAGGAAACTAATAGCTGGCAGGAAAGTAGTAACTGGCAGGAAACTAGTAACTGGCAGGAAACTAGTAACTGGCAGGAAACTGTAACTGACAGGAACAAGTAACTGGCAGGAAACTAGTAACTGGCAGGAAACTGGTAACAGATAGGAAACTAGTAACTGGCAGGAAGCTAGTAACAGACAGGAAACTAGTAACTGGCAGGAAACTAGTAACAGACAGGAAACTAGTAACAGATAGGAAACTAGTAACTGGCAGGAAGCTAGTAACAGATAGGAAACTAGTAACTGGCAGGAAGCTAGTAACAGACAGGAAACTAGTAACAGATAGGAAACTAGTAACTGGCAGGAAGCTAGTAACAGATAGGAAACTAGTAACAGATAGGAAACTAGTAACTGGCAGGAACTAGTAACAGATAGGAAACTAGTAACTGGCAGGAAGCTAGTAACAGACAGGAAACTAGTAACTGGCAGGAAACTAGTAACAGACAGGAAACTAGTAACTGGCAGGAAACTAGTAACAGACAGGAAACTAGTAACTGGCAGGAAACTAGTAACAGACAGGAAACTAGTAACTGGCAGGAAACTAGTAACAGATAGGAAACTAGTAACTGGCAGGAAGCTAGTAACTGGCAGGAAACTAGTAACAGACAGGAAACTAGTAACAGATAGGAAACTAGTAACTGGCAGGAAGCTAGTAACAGACAGGAAACTAGTAACAGACAGGAAACTAGTACCAGACAGGAAACTAGTAACAGACAGGAAACTAGTAACAGACGGGAAACTAGTACAGATAGGAAACTAGTAACAGATAGGAAACTAGTAACTGGCAGGAAGCTAGTAACAGACAGGAAACTAGTAACAGACAGGAAACTAGTAACAGACAGGAAACTAGTAACAGACAGGAAACTAGTAACAACGTTTAACAAACAGAAAACAGAAAGCAATCACAAGAAGTAACAACAAACAGAGACACTGAACACAGAAAGTACATCAGAGACACAGAAAGTACATCAGAGACACAGAAAGTACAACAGAGACACAGAAAGTACAAGAAACAGAGACACAGAAAGTACAACAGAGACACAGAAAGTACATCAGAGACACAGAAAGTACAACAGAGACACAGAAAGTACAACAGAGACACAGAAAGTACATCAGAGACACAGAAAGTACATCAGAGACACAGAAAGTACAACAGAGACACAGAAAGTACAACAGAGACACAGAAAGTACATCAGAGACACAGAAAGTACATCAGAGACACAGAAAGTACAACAGAGACACAGAAAGTACAACAGAGACACAGAAAGTACAACAGAGACACAGAAAGTACAAAAGAGACACAGAAAGTACAACAGAGACACAGAAAGTACAACACAGACACAGAACAAAGTACAACAAACAGAGACACAGAACAAAGTACAACAAACAGAGAGACAGAAAGTATCAATGATACAACAGTTTCAACATAGAAATCAACTAATAAACTAAAGCTCCAGTTGATTGTCCCTTCTTAACGTTCAAATATAAGACAAGCGACATGTGTGAGTCAGGGAGGGCGGGCAGTAATGAAGACCAGCGACCGAGGAGGGGCTACATCGGGAGTGACTGGGCTCTTCATGCTGCTAGCAGCCTCGTGTGAGGCTCACAAACGGGGCTGAAAGCGGCGGCTGTCTGTGCACGAGTAGGATTGGCTGGGTACCTTTTGACGATTGCCGAGGGCAAAGCGAGGGTATATGGCATGTTAGACGAGCCGGCAGAAGGAGGAGATAAGTCAGTAGCAGGTAGGATTGTGTGAAAGGGGATGGGTAAAGTGTTGCGTAACAGAGTAAGACAACATGCTCAAATCAATATTCATAGCCCTCCCAAAGAAATCGGGTGCGACTGAATGCGATGATCATCGCACAATAAGCCTTATGAGTCACATGACTAAGATATTACTAAGAATCATCATGCGAAGAGTGCGAAACAAAATCAGTCCAGAAATTAGTGATGAACAGTGTGGTTTTGTTAGAGATAAGGAACAAGCAATGCCATTTATATCATAAGATCTTTAGTAGAAAGAGCCATAGAGGTGAAAACAGATCTATACCTATGTTTCATAGATTACACCAAGGCATTTGACAAAGTAAGGCACCAAGAAATAATCAACATTTTAGAAAGCATAAACGTAGACAGCAAAGATCTAAGAATAATAAAGAACATGTACTGACAACAAACAGCAGCCATAAGAACTGGAAACCAATTGGGAATGTTTCAACAAATAAAACAGGGTGTTAGACAAGGCTAAGTGCTGTCACCAGATTTGTTTAATAATTATAGTGAGATTATTTTAAGATCCATAAGGGGCATGCCTGGAATAACAATTGGAGGTCATAATATAAATAATCTAAGGTATGCTGATGATACAGTATTAATCGCTAAGAGTGAAAATGAGTTACAAGACATGTTAGACATTATAGTGAAAGAAAGCAAAAATAAAGGACTCAGCCTTAATAGCAAAAGGCAGAAATAATGGTAACAACAAAGAAAAAGACATCACCTCAGTGCAAAATAAAGACAAGTGGAACAATATTAAAACAGGTAAATGAATTTAAATATTTGGGAACTTTGTTAACCTCAGACGGAAGATGTACAAAAGAGGTGAGATGCAGAATGGCTCAGGCAAAAGCAGCTTTCCAGAAAATGAGGAAGATACTATGCAATCCATTTTTGACAATAGAAACAAGAAAAGAGTTCTTAAATGTTACATAGAGCAGTCTTAACATATGGATGCGAAACATGGACAATAGGACAACAGACAAGAAAATCACTGGAGTCTGTAGAAATGTGGTTTTACAGAAGAATATTGAGAGTACCATGGACAGCTAAGAAGAGTAATGAAGATGTTCTGAGAGAGGTCAAAGCAAAAAGAGAGCTAATTTCCAATATTAGGAACAAACAATCATCATTTTTTGGCCATGTAATGAGAAGAGAACAACTGGAATATATTGTAACAACTAGGAAAAATTGAGAGGGAGTCAAAGAGAAAAAATAACAGACAGCTTAAAGAAAGGCTTGGCAGAAGGTCAACAACAGAAATGATAAATAGCTGCCGAGATCGAAAGTTGTGGAGAGACATGATCACCTACGCCAGCAGACCCGGTACTTGATGATGATGAACGGAGTAAGTGGGGTGAGTGAGACAGTTTGTTGATTCTCGGACTAGTAGGATCTATGGACAGGACCACTTGGATGTGACCGATAATAGAGGAAATAAATGTCGCTCAAAGTAACACAGGATTAGAGACAGGAATAGGAGGAGTAGCATGTAAGATAGAATGGGAGATTGGAATAGGTGAAGTAGCATGTAAGCTAGAATGGGAGATTGAATAGGTGAAGTAGCATGTAAGATAGAATGGAGATTGGAATAGGTGAAGTAGCATGTAAGATAGGATGGGAGATTGGAATAGGTGAAGTAGCATATAAGATAGGATGGGAGATTGGAATAGGTGAAGTAGCATATAAGATAGGATGGGAGATTGGAATAGGTGAAGTAGCATATAAGATAGGATGGGAGATTGGAATAGGTGAAGTAGCATTTAAGATAGAATGGGAGATTGGAATAGGTGAAGTAGCATATAACATAGGATGGGAGACTGGAATAGGTGAAGTAGCACGTAAGATATGATGGGAGACTGGAAAAGGTGAAGTAGCGTGTAAGATAGGATGGGACACTGGAATTGGTGAAGTAGCATGTAATACAGGATGCGAGATGGGGTGGGGAATAGGTGAAGTAACATGTAAGATCGGATGAGAGATTTAAATAGGTGAAGTAGCGTGTAAAATAGTTTGCGAGAATGGAATAGGTGAAGTAGTCTGTAAGATAGGATGGGAGATTATAATAGGTGAAGTAGCATGTAAGATATGATGGGAGACTGGAAAAGGTGAGATAGGATGAAAGATTTAAATAGGTGAAGTAGCATGTAAGATAGGATGGGAGAATGGAATAGGTGAAGTAGCATATAAGATAGGATTGGAGATTGAAACAGGTGAAGCAGCATGTAAGATAGGTTAGGAGAATGGAATAGGTGAAGTAGCATGTAAGATAGGATGGGAGATTTAAATAGGTGAAGTAGCATGTAGGATAGAATTGGAGGCTGGAATAGGTGAAGTAGCATGTAAGATAGGATGGAAGATTTGAATAGGTGAAGTAGCATGTAAGAAAGGATGGGAGATTGGAAAAGGTGAAGTAGCATGTAAGATAGGATGCATATTTAAATATGTGAAGTAGCATGTAAGATAGGATGGGAGACTGGAATAGATGAAGCTCCATGTAAGATAGGATGGGAGATTTGAATAGGTGAAGTAGCATGTAAGATAGAATGAGACACTGGAATATGTGAAGTGGCATGTAAGATAGGATGGGACACGGGAATAGGTGAAGTAGCATGTAAGATAGGATCGGAGACTGGAATAGGTGAAGTAGCATGTAAACTAGAATGGAAGATTGGAAAAGGTGAAGTAGCATGTAAGATGGGATACTGGAATAGGTAAAGTAGCATGTACTATAGCATGGGAGACTGTAATAGGTGAAGTAGCATGTAAGATAGGATGGGAGACTTGAATAGGAGAAGTAGCATGCAAGATAGGATGGGAGACTGGAATAGGTGAAGTAGCATTTAAGATGTGAATGGAGACCGGAATAGGTGAAGTAGCATGTATGATAGGATGGCAGACTGGAATAGGTGAAGTAGCATGTATGATAGGATGGGAGACTGGAATAGGTGAAGTAGCATGTAAGAAAGGATGGGAGACTGGAATAGGTGAAGTAGCATGTACTATAGCATGGGAGATTTAAATAAAGTGAAGTAGCATGTAATACAGGATGGGAGATGAGATGGGGAATAGGTAAAGTAGCATGTAAGATAGGATGTGAGATTAGGGTGGGGAATAGGTGAAGTAACATGTAAGATAGGATGGGAGATTGGAATAGGTGAAGTAGCATGTAATATAGGATGGGAGATTGGAATAGGTGAAGTAGCATGTAATATAGGATGGGAGATGGGGTGGGGATTAGGTGAAGTAGCATGTAATATAGGATGGGAGATTGGAATAGGTGAAGTAACATGTAAGATAGGATGGGAGATTGGAATAGGTGAAGTAGCATGTAAGATAGGATGGGAGACTGGAATAGGTGAATTAGCATGTATGATAGGATGGGAGACTGGAATAGGTGAAGTAGCATGTAAGATATGATGGGAGACTGGAATAGGTGAAGTAGCATGTAAGAATGTATGGAATAGTGGAATAGGTGAAGTAGTATATAAGATAGAATGGGAGATTGGAATAGATGAAGTAGCATATAAGATAGAATGGGAGATTGGAATATAGGTGAAGTAGCATATAAGATAGAATGGGAGATTGGAATAGGTGAAGTAGCATATAAGATAGAATGGGAGATTGGAATAGGTGAAGTAGCATATAAGATTTTTGCCATTCCTATTCTTTTGTTTATTTCAGATGTACATTTTCCATCACTGGTTATAGTATGTCCAAGGTAGTTGTAGTTCTGAACTGTCTCCAGGTCTATTCCTTCAATTTTGATATCCATTTGTCGGTTTGGAGTATTTTCTTTGTTTATGAGCATAATTTTAGTCTTTTTGATATTCATATCTAATCTATATTTTTTGCTTGTCATGTTTATTACATTAAGTAATTGTTGTAGATCTTTAGGATTTTCTGCTAGTAGAACAGTATCATCAGCATATCTTAGTTATTGATTAACTTTCCATTAATGTTGAGGCCTGGCATTTCTGTGATGTTTTTAAAGATTTGCTCAGTGTATAGATTGAACAAGCTTGGTGATAGGATGCATCCTTGTCTTGCACGAGCACACCTGAAGATTAGTACAGATAAAGGGCATCCATTGCACCACGTGCTCAACACAGGGGAAGGTGTCAGGCTAAAAAGAGGCAAATCATGGGTGGGCCGAGCAGAACATGTCATCAAACAGGTCTGTGGCAATATCAGCGTTGGTGAGGAGTGGATACCGGTGCCTACGTCATTCAAGGGGACTTTCTCGTGTATTGTCACACTCGACAGGAAAAGTAGGGAACAGAACCCGGTCGTGGTTAATGCTGAGGTCAACGGTCTCATCTGCGATAACACCGATGAGAAAGATGCAGTCATCTATACAGACGGATCTGTAAAACGACACCAAAGAAGTGCATGGGCATTTACAGCACGCTCGGCAGGCAGAATAGTCTACGAAGACAGTGGTGCATACGTCATGACCACGAGTAGCATGACAATGGAGGTGATGGCAGTGACCAGGCATTCAAATGATTAGAGTCACAAGACTACATCCACGCATTTATACTGAGTGATTCGATGAGCATGATAAAAAAAGTGGAGGCGGGCTTTGTACGCATGCAATGGGTAGAGTCGTTGCAGAAATCCAAAATACGTAAGGTCACCTTTGTCTATGTCCCTGGGCATGCGGGAGTACGGGGAAATGAAAGAGCGGACAGGTTGGCTAGCTGTGATGTCGTTGAGGACGGGCAACCGATGGATCGGCGGACATCATCAATGCCCTCCGAGATGTGGGAAGAGCATAGGACTTCGATAAACACAGATCTACGTCACTTCTTCGGATGAAAGAGATGGGAGTTAAGATGGGCACAGCCAGAAATTAGAAACTTAGTGGCCGTGTAAGAAGACTTATCAACCAACATAGAACTGGAGTCGTCAGTCGCTGGACACTGAGGGAATTGCTGAGGAGGGGATCTGAGCACCTATGGACATGTTCGAAGTGCAATGATGATGGCCCGCAAATAACTCAATAAATCAACAACTCAATCCCTGTCTTACTCCTCTTTTTATATCAATGCGTGTAGAGTTTTCCTTGTTATATTTTATTTTTGCTGTTTGCTCCCAGTATAGATTACATACAAATCGTATGTCTGTGTCGTCATAGATGTGCAACTTTCAGGCAGTCTATAAGTTGTTTATGGTCTAGTCTATCACAAGCTTTGGTGTAGTCTATGAATCAAATGTAGAGGCATGTTAAGAAATCAAGAAAATAACTAGGACCCAAAATAAGGGGCATGATAAGTAATGTTACTCTCCAATGTAGTAACTATCTAATGTTACTCTCTAATGTAGTAACTATCTAATGTTACTCTCCAATGTAGTAACTATCTAAAGTTACTCTCCAATGTAGTAACTATCTAATGTTACTCTCCAATGTAGTAACTATCTAATGTTACTCTCCACTGTAGTAAGTATCTATGTTACTCTCCAATGTAGTAACTATCTAATGTTACTCTCCAATGTAGTAACTATCTAATGTTACTCTCCAATGTAGTAACTATCTAATGTTACTCTCCAATGTAGTAACTATCTAATGTTACTCTCCAATGTAGTAACTATCTAATGTTACTCTCCAATATAGTAACTATCTAATGTTACTCTCCAATGTAGTAACTATCTAATGTTACTCTCCAATGTAGTAACTATCTAATGTTACTTTCCAATGTAGTAACTATCTAATGTTACTCTCCAATGTAGTAACTATCTAATGTTACTCTCCAATATAGTAACTATCTAATGTTACTCTCCAATGTAGTAACTATCTAATGTTACTCTCCAATGTAGTAACTATCTAATGTTACTCTCCAATGTAGTAACTATCTAATGTTACTCTCCAATGTAGTAACTTTCTAATGTTACTCTCCAATGTAGTAACTATCTAATGTTACTCTCCAATGTAGTAACTATCTAATGTTACTCTCCAATGTAGTAACTTTCTAATGTTACTCTCCAATGTAGTAACTATCTAAAGTTACTCTCAAATGTAGCAACTTTCTAATGTTACTCTCCAATGTAGTAACTATCTAATGTTACTCTCCAATGCAGTAACTATCTAATGTTACTCTCCAATGCAGTAACTATCTAATGTTACTCTCCAATGTAGTAGTTATCTAATCTTACTCTCCAATGTAGTAACTACCTAATATTACTTTCCAATATAGTCACTATCTAATGTTACTCTCCAATGTAGTAACTATCTAATGTTACTCTCCAATATTTAACTCTGCAGCAACTATCTAATGTTATTCTCCAAAGTAATAACTATTTAATGCTACTCTATAATATATTAATTATCTAATGTTACTCCCCAGTGTAGTAACTATCTAATGTTACTCTCCAAAGTAATAACTAACTAATGTTACTCTCCAGTGTAGTAACTATCTAATGTTACTCTCCAAAGTAATTACTAACTAATGTTACTCTCCAGTGTAGTAACTATCTAATGTTACTCTCCAAAGTAATTACTAACTAATGTTACTCTTCAATGTAATATTTTTTACTCTCCACTGTAGTAAGTATCTAATGTTACTCTCTACTGTAGTAACTATCTAATGTTACTCTCCACTGTAGTAACTATCTAATGTTACTCTCCACTGTAGTAACTAATGTTACTCTCTACTATAGTAACTATCTAATGTTACTCTCTACTGTAGTAACTATCTAATGTTACTCTCTACTGTAGTACTATCTAATGTTACTCTCTACTGTAGTAACCATCTAATGTTACTCTCTACTGTAATAACCATATAGTGTTACTCTCTACTGTAGTAACTATCTAATGTTACTCTCTACTGTAGTAACTATCTAATATTACTCTCTAATATTTTATTATTTCGTTATTTCTTTTCTCTGCCGTTTCTGCATCCAAACAATAACAACCTTAATTCTTCCTTCGAATTCCTTCACTATCTTTGTTTCACAGTCCAGGTAACAAACTTCATCAGCTCAACTACCTGTTTCACAGTCCAGGTAACAAACTTCATCAGCTCAACTACCTGTTTCACAGTCCAGGTAACAAACTTCATCAGCTCAGCTACCTGTTTCACAGTCCAGGTAACAAACTTCATCAGCCCAACTACCTGTTTCACAGTCCAGGTAACAAACTTCATCAGCTCAACTACCTGTTTCACAGTCCAGGTAACAAACTTCATCAGCTCAACTACCTGTTTCACAGTCCAGGTAACAAACTTCATCAGCTCAACTACCTGTTTCACAGTCCAGGTAACAAACTTCATCAGCCCAACTACCTGTTTTCACAGTCCAGGTAACAAACTTCATCAGCTCAACTACCTGTTCCACAGTCCAGGTAACAAACTTCATCAGCTCAACTACCTGTTTCACAGTCCAGGTAACAAACTTCATCAGCCCAACTACTGTTTCACAGTCCAGGTAACAAACTTCATCAGCTCAACTACCTGTTCCACAGTCCAGGTAACAAACTTCATCAGCTCAACTACCTGTTCCACAGCCAAAGACCGACAGGTATTGATTGTCTACCGTCCCCGTGTCTATTCTTCAGACACAGATAATAATAAATGAATATTATTCTAGAGGGAAACTTCCGAGGCGACAATCAGCGAATCAATTCAGAGGAAGAGCTATGTTTACATCACTCGAAAAAATGACAATAATCAACACAGAGAAAACAAAGAACAATATATGGACCGAAACAGGATCGAACCCGTAGTCAGCGGCACAGCGCCTTGCCACGAAAAGCCAAACGCTAGGGAACACTGCCACTCAGCCAAACGCTAGGGAACACTGCCACTCAGCCAAACGCTAGGGAACACTGCCACTCAGCCAAACGCTAGGGAACACTGCCACTCAGCCAAACGCTAGGGAACACTGCCACTCAGCCAAACGCTAGGAACACTGCCACTCAGCCAAACGCTAGGGAACACTGCCACTCAGCCAACTAACAAACACAGCTCTTCCTGTGATCTGATTGGCTCTCTGTTCTCCGCTTCATTGCGTCATATCCGAAGAACGGACTAAAGCGACATTTGTATTTTGTTGGAGTTATCTTGTGTGAGTTATGTTGTGTGAGTTATGTTGTGTGAGTTATGTTGTGTGAGTTATGTTGTGTGAGTTATCTTGTGTGAGTTATGTTGTGTGAGTTATGTTGTGTGAGTTATGTTGTGTGAGTTATGTTGTGTGGGCTATGTTGTGTGAGTTATGTTGTGTGAGTTATGTTATGTGAGTTATGTTGTGTGAGCTATGTTGTGTGAGTTATGTTGTGTGAGTTATGTTGTGTGAGTTATGTTGTGTGAGTTATGTTGTGTGAGTTATGTTGTGTGGGCTATGTTGTGTGAGTTATGTTGTGTGAGTTATGTTGTGTGAGTTATGTTTGTGTGGGCTATGTTGTGTGAGTTATGTTGTGTGAGTTATGTTGTGCGGGCTATGTTGTGTGAGTTATGTTGTGTGAGTTATGTTGTGAGTTATGTTGTGTGAGCTATGTTCTGTGAGCTTTGTTTTTTGAGCTATGTTGTGTGAGCTATATTGTGTGAGTTATGTTGTGTGAGCTATGTTGTGTGAGCTATGTTGTGTGAGTTATGTTGTGTGAGTTATGTTGTGTGAGTTATGTTGTGTGAGCTATGTTGTGTGAGCTATGTTGTGTGAGCTATGTTCTGTGAGCTTTGTTGTTTGAGCTATGTTGTGTGAGCTATATTGTGTGAGTTATGTTGTGTGAGCTATGTTGTGTGAGCTATGTTGTGTGAGTTATGTTATGTGAGTTATGTTGTGTGGGTTATGTTGTGTGGTTATGTTGTGTGAGTTATGTTGTGTGGGCTATGTTGTGTGAGTTATGTTGTGTGAGTTATATTGTGTGAGCTATGTTGTGTGAGTTATGTTGTGTGAGCTATGTTGTGTGAGCTATGTTGTGTTGGCTATGTTGTGTGAGTTATGTTGTGTGGCTATGTTGTGTGAGCTATGTTGTGTGAGTTATGTTGTGTGGGCTATGTTGTGTGAGTTATGTTGTGTGAGTTATGTTGTGTGAGCTATGTTGTGTGAGTTATGTTGTGTGAGCTATGTTGTGTGAGCTATGTTGTGTGAGTTATGTTGTGTGGGCTATGTTGTGTGAGTTATGTTGTGTGAGCTATGTTGTGTGAGTTATGTTGTGTGAGTTATGTTGTGTGAGTTATGTTGTGTGAGCTATGTTGTGTGAGTTATGTTGTGTGAGTTATGTTGTGTGAGTTATGTTGTGTGAGCTATGTTGTGTGAGTTATGTTGTGTGAGTTATGTTGTGTGAGTTATGTTGTGTGAGTTATGTTGTGTGAGTTTGAAATTCAATCAAAAGGAGCGTTGCAGGTTGGTGATTTACGCCAACGACAAGAGGTCGTTAATTGCGTTCCCGTCGACTCAACAGTGACCTTGGCAAAGCCCACTTCTACTTTAAAGCCCACGAGATGATTACATCAGTCCTGGACGAGCCGAGAGCGAGGCTCATACTATTCCGAGAGTTTATTTTCTCCGCTGGTTTCTAAATTTGTTTTCCGAAATCTTTGTTCGGCCATACATGCTCACTTGTTCCCACGGCATGTATTCTCATAGCAGCAGAACAAAACGTTGCAGTTAAAGCAATTTATTGCGACTGGGCGTTAAAAGTGGGCGCAGCCTTCGAGACAAGGGCATTAAGAATCTCAAAGGGAATTAACTCTGCGGCGCCTTGCACCTTTGAGCATTTTGGACGGACTTCATTAAGTTGTCACCTTCCGATCTATGTCAGGTAGCGTGGCTGCATCACCACAACCTGAGGGGTAGCGATACAGACTTTCTAGAAGTAGAACAAGTCCCTGGATACACTCAACTTGTTGACAACTTTGTCACTGAAAGTTTTTTTTTTTTATTTCATTTTGGAAAACGTCATTTATTGTGTGCCGTCTCCACATCGAAGGTTGGCTACTATGGAGCGTCATTCATTGTGTGCCGTCTCCACATCGAAGGTTGGCTACTATGGAGCGTCATTCATTGGGTGCCGTCTCCACATCGAAGGTTGGCTACTATGGAGCGTCATTCATTGGGTGCCGTCTCCACCTCGAAGGTTGGCTACTATGGAGCGTCATTCATTGTGTGCCGTCTCCACATCGAAGGTTGGCTACTATGGAGCGTCATTCATTGGGTGCCGTCTCCACATCGAATGTTGGCTACCATGGAGCGTCATTCATTGGGTGCCGTCTCCACATCGAAGGTTGGCTTCTATGGAGCGTCATTCATTGAGTGCCGTCTCCACATCGAATGTTGGCTACCATGGAGCGTCATTCATTGGGTGCCGTCTCCACATCGAAGGTTGGCTACTATGGAGCGTCATTCATTGGGTGCCGTCTCTACATCGAATGTTGGCTACCATGGAGCGTCATTCATTGTGTGCCGTCTCCACATCGAATGTTGGCTACCATGGAGCGTCATTCATTGGGTGCCGTCTCTACATTGAAGGTTGGCTACCATGGAGCGTCATTCATTGGGTGCCGTCTCCACATCGAATGTTGGCTACCATGGAGCGTCATTCATTGGGTGCCGTCTCTACATTGAAGGTTGGCTACCATGGAGCGCCATTCATTGGGTGCAGTCTCCACATCGAATGTTGGCTACCATGGAGCGTCATTCATTGTGTGCCGTCTCCACATCGAAGGTTGGCTACCATGGAGTGTCATTCATTGTGTGCCATCTCCACATCGAAGGTTGGCTACCATGGAGCGTCATTCATTGGGTGCCGTCTCCACATCGAAGGTTGGCTACCATGGAGCGTCATTCATTGGGTGCCGTCTCCACATCGAAGGTTGGCTACCATGGAGCGTCATTCATTGGGTGCCGTCTCCACATCGAAGGTTGGCTACCATGGAGTGTCATTCATTGTGTGCCGTCTCCACATCGAAGGTTGGCTACCATGGAGTGTCATTCATTGTGTGCCGTCTCCACATCGAAGGTTGGCTACCATGGAGCGTCATTCATTGGGTGCCGTCTCCACATCGAAGGTTGACTACCATGGAGTGTCATTCATTGTGTGCCGTCTCCACATCGAAGGTTGACTACCATGGAGTGTCATTCATTGTGTGCCGTCTCCACATCGAAGGTTGGCTACCATGGAGTGTCATTCATTGTGTGCCGTCTCCACATCGAAGGTTCGCTACCATGGAGCGTCATTCATTGGGTGCCGTCTCTACATTGAAGGTTGGCTACCATGGAGCGCCATTCATTGGGTGCCGTCTCCACATCGAATGTTGGCTACCATGGAGCGTCATTCATTGTGTGCCGTCTCCACATTGAAGGTTGGCTACCATGGAGCGTCATTCATTGAGTGCCGTTTCCACATCGAAGGTTGGCTACCATGGAGTGCCATTCATTGTGTGCCGTCTCCACATCGAAGGTTGGCTACCATGGAGCGTCATTCATTGTGTGCCGTCTCCACATCGAAGGTTGGCTACCATGGAGCGCCATTCATTGGGTGCCGTCTCCACATCGAATGTTGGCTACCATGGAGCGTCATTCATTGTGTGCCGTCTCCACATCGAATGTTGGCTACCATGGAGCGTCATTCATTGTGTGCCGTCTCCACATCGAAGGTTGCCCACCATCTTACTCCACTTATTTGTCTCTTGTCTTGATACTGCACGTTATCACACGTTCACCTGATCACCTTTTGATATTTTCATACTCCAGTCTTGGTCTGCCTCTACCACCCCATATCACGGTCTCCCCCGCCATCCCACGTTACCGTCTCCACCGCCATCCTACATAACTACCACTACCGCCACCACTACCACTTCTATCACTTCTATCACCACTATCACTACCACTACCACCACCACTATCACTACCACTACCACCATCACTACCACTACCACTACCACCATCACTACCACTACCACTACCACCATCACTACCACTTCCACCATCACTACCACTACCACTACCACTATCACTATCACTACCACCATCACTACCACTACCACTACCACTACCACCATCACTACCACTACCACTACCACTACCACCATCACTACCACTACCACCATCACTACCACCACCACCATCACTACCACTACCACTACCACTACCACTACCACCACCACTATCACTACCACTACCACCATCACTACCACCACCACCATCACTACCACTACCACTACCACTACCACCATCACTACCACTACCACCATCACTACCACTACCACTACCACTATCACTATCACTATCACTACCACTATCACTACCACTACCACCACCACTATCACTACCACTACCACTATCACTATCACTATCACTACCACTACCACTACCACTACCACTACCACTATCACTACCACTATCACTACCACTATCACTATCACTACCACTACCACTACCACTACCACTATCACTATCACTACCACTACCACTACCACTATCACTATCACTACCACTATCACTATCACTACCACTACCACTATCACTACCACTACCACTACCACTACCACTACCACTACCACTACCACTACCACTACCACTATCACTATCACTATCACTACCACTACAACCACTACTACCACTACCACCACCACTATCACTTCCACTACCACCACCACTACCACCACCACTACCACCACCACTACCACCACCACTATCACTTCCACTACCACCACCACTACCACCACCACTATCACTACCACCACTACCACTACCACCACCACTATCACTTCTATCACTTCTATCACCACTATCACTACCACTACCACCACCACTATCACTACCACTACCACCACCACTATCACTACCACTACCACCACCACTATCACTACCACTACCACCACCACTACCACTATCACTATCACTACCAACATCACTACCACTACCACTACCACCACCACTACCACCACCACTATCACTACCAACATCACTACAACTACCACTATCACTACCAACATCACTACCACTACCACTATCACTACCAACATCACTACCACTACCACTATCACTACCAACATCACTACCACCACCACTACCACTACCACTATCACTACCACTACCACTATCACTACCAACATCACTACCACTACCACCACCACTATCATCATCACTACCACTACCACTATCATCACCACTATCACTACCACTACCACTATCACTACCAACATCACTGCGACTACCACTATCACTATCAACATCACTACCACTACCACTACCACTATCATCACCACTATCACTACCACCACCACTATCACTACCAACATCACTACCACTACCACCACCACTATCATCACCACTATCACTACCACTACCACTATCACTACCAACATCACTACCACTATCACTACCACTATCACTACCAACATCACTACCACTATCACTACCACTACCACTACCATCACCACTATCACTACCATCACCACTATCACTACATTTATCACTACCAACATCACTACCACTACCATCACCACTATCAATACCACTACCACTACGACCATCAATACCACTACCACCACCACTACCACTATAACTAACACTACCACTACCACCACCACTACCACCACCACTACCACCATCACTACCACTGCCACTACCACCATCACTACCACTACCACTATCACTACCACCATCACTACCACTACCACTACCACCACCACTACCACCACCACTACCACCATCACTACCACTGCCACTACCACCATCACTACCACTACCACTATCACTACCACCATCACTACCACTACCACTACCACCACCACTACCACTATCACTACCACCATCACTACCACCACCACTACCACTATCACTACCACTATCACTACCACCATCACTACCACTACAACTACCACCATCACTACCACCACCACTACCACCATCACTACCACCACCACTACCACCATCACTACCACTGCCACTACCACCATCACTACCACTACCACTATCACTACCACCACCACTACCACTGTCACTACCACCATCACTACCACTGCCACTACCACCATCACTACCACTACCACTATCACTACCACCATCACTACCACTACCACTATCACTCACTACCACTACCACCATCGCTACCACTACCACCATCACTACCACCACCACTACCACCATCACTACCACTACAACTACCACCATCACTACCACTATCACTACCACTACCACTACCACCACCACTACCACCATCAATACCACTACCACCATCACTACCACTACCACCATCACTACCACTACCACTACCACTACCACTACCACCATCACTACCACTACCACCATCACTACCACTACCACCACCACTACCACCATCGCTACCACTACCACCATCACTACCACTACCACTACCACTACCACCATCACTACCACTACCACCATCACTACCACTACCACCATCACTACCACTACCACCACCACTACCACCATCGCTACCACTACCACCATCACTACCACTACCACTACCACCATCACTACCACTACCACTACCACCATCACTACCACTACCACAACTACTGGCAGCAAGAGGAACTTACCAATTAATTTACACTTTCACTGGCAGAAAGTTTTCTGTCTCCTTGTGTCAATCTCTGACCTACTGCTGCTCCTTATGTCAATCTCTGACCTACTGCTGCTCCTTGTGTCAATCTCTGACCTACTGCTGCTCCTTGTGTCAATCTCTGACCTACTGCTGCTCCTTGTGTCAATCTCTGACCTACTGCTGCTCCTTGTGTCAATCTCTGACCTACTGCTGCTCTTTGTGTCAATCTCTGACCTACTGCTGCTCCTTGTGTCAATCTCTGACCTACTGCTGCTCTTTGTGTCAATCTCTGACCCACTATTGATCTTTGTTGTATTCTCTGACCCACTATTGATCTTTGTTGTATTCTCTGACTTACTGCTGCTCTTTGTTGTATTCTCTGACCTACTGCTGCTCTTTGTTGTATTCTCTGACCCACGGCTGCTCTATGTTGTATTCTCTGACCTACTGCTGCTCTTTGTTGCATTCTCTGACCTACAATTGCTCTTTGTTGCATTCTCTGACCTGCTACTGCTCTTTGTTGTGTTCTCTGACCTGCTACTGCTCTTTGTTGTATTCTCTGAGCTACTACTGCTCTTTGTTGCATTCTCTGACCTACTACTGCTCTTTGTTGTATTCTCTGACCTACTACTGCTCTTTGTTGTATTCTCTGACCTAACACTGCTCTTTGTTGTATTCTCTGACCTGCTACTGCTCTTTGTTGTATTCTCTGACCTGCTACTGCCATTTGTTGCATTCTCTGACATACTACTGTTCTTTGTTGCATTCTCTGACCTACTACTGCTCTTTGTTGCATTCTCTGACCTGCTACTGCTCTTTGTTGTATTATCTGACCTACCACTGCTCTTTGTTGTATTCTCTGACCTACTACTGCTCTTTGTTGTATTCTCTGACCTACTATTGCTCTTTGTTGTATTCTCTGACCTACTACTGCTCTTTGTTGTATTCTCTGACCTACTACTGCTCTTTGTTGTATTCTCTGACGTACTATTGCTCTTTGTTGTATTCTCTGACCTACTACTGCTCTTTGTTGTATTCTCTGACCTACTATTGCTCTTTGTTGTATTCTCTGACCTACTACTGCTCTTTGTTGTATTCTCTGACCTGCAACTGCTCTTTGTTGTATTATATGACCTACTACTGCCATTTGTTTCATTCTCTGACCTACTACTGCCATTTGTTGCATTCTCTGACCTACTACTGCCATTTGATGCATTCTCTGACCTACTACTGCCATTTGTTACATTCTCTGACCTACTACTGCCATTTGTTGTATTCTCTGACCTACTATTGCCATTTGTTTCATTATCTGACCTACTACTGCCATTTGTTGCATTCTCTGACCTACCACAGCTCTTTGTTGCATTCTCTGACCTGCTACTGCTCTTTGTTGCATTCTCTGACCTGCTACTGCTCTTTGTTGCATTCTCTGACCTACCACTGCTCTTTGTTGCATTCTCTAACCTGCTACTGCTCATTGTTGCATTCTCTGACCTGCTACTGCTCTTTGTTGCATTCTCTGACCTACCTCTGATCTTTGTTGCATTCTCTGACCTGCTACTGCATTTTTGTTGCATTCTCTGACCTGCTACTGCTCTTTGTTGCATTATCTGACCTGCTACTGCCATTTGTTATATTCTCTGACCTGCTACTGCATTTTTGTTGCATTCTCTGACCTACTACTGCCATTTGTTGCATTCTCTGACCTACTACTGCCATTTGTTGCATTCTCTGACCTACTACTGCTCTTTGTTGTATTCTCTGACCTACTACTGCCATTTGTTGTATTCTCTGACCTACTACTGCCATTTGTTTCATTATCTGACCTACTACTGCCATTTGTTGCATTCTCTGACCGACCACTGCTCTTTGTTGCATTCTCTGACCTGCTACTGCTCTTTGTTGCATTCTCTGACCTGCTACTGCTCTTTGTTGCATTCTCTGACCTATCACTGCTCTTTGTTGCATTCTCTGACCTGCTACTTCTCATTGTTGCATTCTCTGACCTGCTACTGCTCTTTGTTGCATTCTCTGACCTACCACTGCTCTTTGTTGCATTCTCTGACCTGCTACTGCATTTTTGTTGCATTCTCTGACCTGCTACTGCTCTTTGTTGCATTCTCTGACCTGCTACTGCCATTTGTTGTATTCTCTGACCTGCTACTGCTCTTTGTTGCATTATCTGACCTACTACTGCTATTTGTTGCATTCTCTGACCTGCTACTGCTCTTTGTTGCATTCTCTGAATTACCACTGCCATTTGTTGTATTCTCTGACCTACTACTGCCATTTGTTGCATTCTCTGAGCTACTACTGCCATTTGTTGCATTCTCTGACCTACTACTGCCATTTGTTGCGTTATCTGACATACTACTGCCATTTGTTGCATTCTCTGACCTACTACTGCTCTTTGTTGTATTCTCTGACCTACTACTGCTCTTTGTTGTATTCTCTGACCTACTATTGCTCTTTGTTGTATTCTCTGACCTACTGCTGCTCTTTGTTGTATTCTCTGACCTACTACTGCTCTATGTTGTATTCTCTGACCTACTGCTGCTCTTTGTTGTATTCTCTGACCTACTACTGCTCTTTGTTGTATTCTCTGACCTACTTCTGCTCTTTGTTGTATGTCCATAAAGGAAGGAAAGATAGATAGAAAGATGGGGAGAATGAGCAATAGAGGGATATACCATAAGGAAAGAGTGGGAGAGTAGAGGAAAGTAATGAGAAAGAAGGAGAGAGAAATCGTGTGCCATTGACTATTCTCCTCTTGACTGAATCTGTGAGCAAGTCTGGCATGATGACTGCGGTGCTGGTGTTTTTATTCGTTCTCTTCTAGAACAAAGTTAGGAAACGAAAGGAGCAACACAGTCGTATCTAACGCTTGGCGTATATGATTGTTATGCTAGCGCCCACATTGTTGATCACACATCGGGTAGATTTGTGAGCAACATAGCCAGTACCACGCCAGGCCGTCCAGGATAACTTAATAATGCAACCATGAACACGAAGATGAAGGTGTGTTAGTAGAATAGGAAAAGTTGCAAGATTGTTGCTGGTAGGTTGTGTTGTCTAGCAACATTGACACTGCCACTTTGCTTCTTACTTTGTTTGTTTCATTGTTTCTTTCTTTTTTGCCCAGAGAGGGCTGCTAGACATCGCATCTCATTGCCCAGAGATCTGGAGAGGGCAAAACCACGAAGAAACCACGAAAAAGCCACGGAGTTGAACAGCACAATTGTTACCGCCTGTGGGTGGGGTTTGAACCTGGATGCTTCCAGTCTAAAGGAGAGTCATAGTTCTACACCACATAGTTCTACACCACATAGTTCTACACCATATAGTTCTACACCACATAGTTCTACACCACATAGTTCTACACCATATAGTTCTACACAACATAGTTCTACACCACATAGTTCTACACCACATAGTTCTACAACACATAGTTCTACACCATATAGTTCTACACCACATAGTTCTACACCACATAGTTCTACAACATATAGTTCTACACCATATAGTTCTACACCACATAGTTCTACACAACATAGTTCTACACCACATAGTTCTACACCATAAAGTTCTACACCACATAGTTCTACAACACATAGTTCTACAACATATAGTTCTACACCATATAGTTCTACACCACATAGTTCTACACCACATAGTTCTACACCACATAGTTCTACACCACATAGTTCTACACCACATAGTTCTACACCACATAGTTCTACACCACATAGTTCTACAACACATAGTTCTACACCATATAGTTCTACACCACATAGTTCTACACCACATAGTTCTACAACATATAGTTCTACACCATATAGTTCTACACCACATAGTTCTACACAACATAGTTCTACACCACATAGTTCTACACCATATAGTTCTACACCACATAGTTCTACACCACATAGTTCTACAACATATAGTTCTACACCATATAGTTCTACACCACATAGTTCTACACCACATAGTTCTACACCACATAGTTCTACAACACATAGTTCTACAACACATAGTTCTACAACACATAGTTCTACACCACATAGTTCTACAACACATAGTTCTACAACACATAGTTCTACAACACATAGTTCTACAACATATAGTTCTACAACACATAGTTCTACACCACATAGTTCTACAACACATAGTTCTACAACACATAGTTCTACACCAGATAGTTCTACAACACATAGTTCTACACCACATAGTTCTACACCACATAGTTCTACAACACATAGTTCTACACCACATAGTTCTACACCACATAGTTCTACACCACATAGTTCTACAACACATAGTTCTACACCACATAGTTCTACAACACATAGTTCTACAACACATAGTTCTACACCACATAGTTCTACACCACATAGTTCTACACCACATAGTTCTACACCACATAGTTCTACACCACATAGTTCTACAACACATAGTTCTACACCACATAGTTCTACAACACATAGTTCTACACACATAGTTCTACACCACATAGTTCTACACCACATAGTTCTACACCACATAGTTCTACACCACATAGTTCTACACCATATAGTTCTACACCACATAGTTCTACACCACATAGTTCTACACCATATAGCTCTACAACACATAGTTCTACACCATATAGTTCCACACCATATAGTTCTACACCACATAGATCTACACCACATAGTTCTACACCATATAGTTCTACACCATATAGTTCTACACCACATAGTTCTACACCATATAGTTCTACACCACATAGTTCTACACCATATAGTTCTACACCATATAGTTCTACACCTCATAGTTCTACACCATATAGTTCTACACCATATAGTTCTACAACACATAGTTCTACACCATATAGTTCTACACCATATAGTTCTACACCACATAGTTCTACACCATATAGTTCTACAACACATAGTTCTACACCATATAGTTCTACACCATATAGTTCTACAACACATAGTTCTACACCATATAGTTCTAGACCACATAGTTCTACACCATATAGTTCTACAACACATAGTTCTACACCATATAGTTCTACACCATATAGATCTACACCACATAGATCTACACCATATAGTTCTACACCACATAGTTCTACACCATATAGTTCTACAACACATAGTTCTACACCACATAGGCACCACCACATAGTTCTACACCACATAGTTCTACAACACATAGTTCTACACCACATAGGCACCACCACATAGTTCTACACCACATAGTTCTACACCACATAGTTCTACAACACATAGTTCTACACCACATAGTTCTACAACACATAGTTCTACACCACATAGTTCTACACCACATAGTTCTACAACACATAGTTCTACACCACATAGTTCTACACCACATAGTTCTACACCACATAGTTCTACAACACATAGTTCTACAACACATAGTTCTACAACACATAGTTCTACAACATATAGTTCTACACCACATAGTTCTACACCATATAGTTCTACACCACATAGTTCTACACCACATAGTTCTACACCATATAGTTCTACACAACATAGTTCTACACCACATAGTTCTACACCACATAGTTCTACAACACATACTTCTACACCATATAGTTCTACACCACATAGTTCTACACCACATAGTTCTACAACATATAGTTCTACACCATATAGTTCTACACCACATAGTTCTACACAACATAGTTCTACACCACATAGTTCTACACCATATAGTTCTACACCACATAGTTCTACAACACATAGTTCTACAACATATAGTTCTACACCATATAGTTCTACACCACATAGTTCTACACCACATAGTTCTACACCACATAGTTCTACACCACATAGTTCTACACCACATAGTTCTACACCACATAGTTCTACACCACATAGTTCTACAACACATAGTTCTACACCATATAGTTCTACACCACATAGTTCTACACCACATAGTTCTACAACATATAGTTCTACACCATATAGTTCTACAGCACATAGTTCTACACAACATAGTTCTACACCACATAGTTCTACACCATATAGTTCTACACCACATAGTTCTACACCACATAGTTCTACAACATATAGTTCTACACCATATAGTTCTACACCACATAGTTCTACACCACATAGTTCTACACCACATAGTTCTACAACACATAGTTCTACAACACATAGTTCTACAACACATAGTTCTACACCACATAGTTCTACAACATATAGTTCTACAACACATAGTTCTACACCACATAGTTCTACAACACATAGTTCTACAACACATAGTTCTACACCACATAGTTCTACAACACATAGTTCTACACCACATAGTTCTACACCACATAGTTCTACAACACATAGTTCTACACCACATAGTTCTACACCACATAGTTCTACACCACATAGTTCTACAACACATAGTTCTACACCACATAGTTCTACAACACATAGTTCTACAACACATAGTTCTACACCACATAGTTCTACACCACATAGTTCTACACCACATAGTTCTACACCACATAGTTCTACACCATATAGTTCTACACCACATAGTTCTACACCACATAGTTCTACACCATATAGCTCTACAACACATAGTTCTACACCATATAGTTCTACACCATATAGTTCTACACCACATAGTTCTACACCACATAGTTCTACACCATATAGTTCTACACCATATAGTTCTACACCACATAGTTCTACATCATATAGTTTTACACCACATAGTTCTACACCATATAGTTCTACACCATATAGTTCTACACCTCATAGTTCTACACCATATAGTTCTACACCATATAGTTCTACAACACATAGTTCTACACCATATAGTTCTACACCATATAGTTCTACACCACATAGTTCTACACCATATAGTTCTACAACACATAGTTCTACACCATATAGTTCTACACCATATAGTTCTACAACACATAGTTCTACACCATATAGTTCTAGACCACATAGTTCTACACCATATAGTTCTACAACTCATAGTTCTACACCATATAGTTCTACACCATATAGATCTACACCACATAGATCTACACCATATAGTTCTACACCACATAGTTCTACACCATATAGTTCTACAACACATAGTTCTACACCACATAGGCACCACCACATAGTTCTACACCACATAGTTCTACAACACATAGTTCTACACCACATAGGCACCACCACATAGTTCTACACCACATAGTTCTACACCACATAGTTCTACAACACATAGTTCTACACCACATAGTTCTACAACACATAGTTCTACACCACATAGTTCTACACCACATAGTTCTACAACACATAGTTCTACACCACATAGTTCTACACCACATAGTTCTACACCACATAGTTCTACACCACATAGTTCTACACCATATAGTTCTACAACACATAGTTCTACACCACATAGTTCTACAACACATAGTTCTACACCACATAGTTCTACACCATATAGTTCTACACCACATAGTTCTACACCACATAGTTCTACAACACATAGTTCTACACCACATAGTTCTACACCACATAGTTCTACACCATATAGTTCTACAACACATAGTTCTACACCACATAGGCACCACCACATAGTTCTACACCACATAGGCACCACCACATAGTTCTACACCACATAGTTCTACACCACATAGTTCTACAACACATAGTTCTACACCACATAGTTCTACAACACATAGTTCTACACCACATAGTTCTACACCACATAGTTCTACAACACATAGTTCTACACCACATAGTTCTACACCACATAGTTCTACAACACATAGTTCTACACCACATAGTTCTACACCACATAGTTCTACAACACATAGTTCTACACCACATAGTTCTACACCACATATTTCTACAACACATAGTTCTACACCACATAGTTCTACACCACATAGTTCTACAACACATAGTTCTACACCACATAGTTCTACAACACATAGTTCTACACCACATAGTTCTACACCATATAGTTCTACACCACATAGTTCCACACCACATAGTTCTACACCATATAGTTCTACAACACATAGTTCTACACCACAAAGTTCTACACCACATAGTTCTACACCACATAGTTCTACACCATATAGTTCTACAACACATAGTTCTACACCACATAGGCACCACCACATAGTTCTACACCACATAGTTCTACACCACATAGTTCTACACCACATAGGCACCACCACATAGTTCTACACCATAGTTCTACACCACATAGTTCTACACCACATAGTTCTACACCACATAGTTCTACAACACATAGTTCTACACCACACAGTTCTACACCACATAGTTCTACAACACATAGTTCTACACCACATAGTTCTACACCACATATTTCTACAACACATAGTTCTACACCACATAGTTCTACACCACATAGTTCTACAACACATAGTTCTACACCACATAGTTCTACAACACATAGTTCTACACCACATAGTTCTACACCATATAGTTCTACACCACATAGTTCCACACCACATAGTTCTACACCATATAGTTCTACAACACATAGTTCTACACCACATAGTTCTACACCACATAGTTCTACACCACATAGTTCTACACCACATAGTTCTACAACACATAGTTCTACACCACATAGTTCTACACCACATAGTTCTACAACACATAGTTCTACACCACATAGTTCTACACCACATAGTTCTACAACACATAGTTCTACACCACATAGTTCTACAACACATAGTTCTACAACACATAGTTCTACACCATATAGTTCTACACCACATAGTTCCACACCACATAGTTCTACACCTTATAGTTCTACACCACATAGTTCTACACCACATAGTTCTACAACACATAGTTCTACACCACATAGTTCTACACCACATAGTTCTACAACACATAGTTCTACACCACATAGTTCTACAACACATAGTTCTACACCACATAGTTCTACACCATATAGTTCTACACCACATAGTTCCACACCACATAGTTCTACACCATATAGTTCTACAACACATAGTTCCACACCACATAGTTCTACACCACATAGTTCTACACCACATAGTTCTACACCACATAGTTCTACACCACATAGTTCTACACCACATAGTTCTACAACACATAGTTCTACACCACATAGTTCTACACCACATAGTTCTACAACACATTGTTCTACACCACATAGTTCTACACCACTTAGTTCTACAACACATAGTTCTACACCACAAGTTCTACACCACATAGTTCTACAACACATAGTTCTACACCACATAGTTCTACAACACATAGTTCTACACCACATAGTTCTACACCTTATAGTTCTACACCAAATAGTTCTACACCACATAGTTCTACACCATATAGTTCTACAACACATAGTTCTACACCACATAGTTCTACACCACATAGTTCTACACCACATAGTTCTACACCACATAGTTCTACAACACATAGTTCTACACCACATAGTTCTACACCACATAGTTCTACACCACATAGTTCTACACCACATAGTTCTACAACACATAGTTCTACACCACATAGTTCTACACCACATAGTTCTACACCAGATAGTTCTACAACACATAGTTCTACACCACATAGTTCTACACCACATAGTTCTACAACACATAGTTCTACACCACATAGTTCTACACCACATAGTTCTACAACAAATAGTTCTACAACACATAGTTCTACAACACATAGTTCTACACCACATAGTTCTACACCACATAGGCACCACCACATAGTTCTACACCACATAGTTCTACACCACATAGTTCTACACCACATAGTTCTACACCACATAGTTCTACAACACATAGTTCTACACCACATAGTTCTACACCACATAGTTCTACACCACATAGTTCTACACCACATAGTTCTACACCACATAGTTCGACACCACATAGTTTTACACCACATAGTTCTACACCACATAGTTCTACACCACATAGTTCTACACCACATAGTTCTACAACACATAGTTCTACACAACATAGTTCTACACCACATAGTTCTACACCACATAGTTCTACACCACATAGTTCTACAACACATAGTTCTACACCATATAGTTCTACACCACATAGTTCTACACCACATAGGCACCACCACATAGTTCTACACCACATAGTTCTACACCACATAGTTCTACACCACATAGGCACTACCACATAGTTCTACACCACATAGTTCTACACCACTTAGTTCTACACCACATAGTTCTACACCACATAGGCACCACCACATAGTTCTACACCACATAGTTCTACACCACATAGTTCTACACCACATAGTTCTACACCACATAGTTCTACAACACATAGTTCTACACCACATAGTTCTACACCACATAGTTCTACACCACATAGGCACCACCACATAGTTCTACACCACATAGTTCTACAACACATAGTTCTACACCACATAGTTCTACACCATATAGTTCTACACCACATAGTTCTACACCACATAGTTCTACACCACATAGTTCTACACCACATAGTTCTACACCACATAGTTCTACACCACATAGTTCTACACCATATAGTTCTACAACACATAGTTCTACACCACCTAGTTCTACACCACATAGTTCTGCACCACATAGTTCTACAACACATAGTTCTACACCACATAGTTCTACACCATATAGTTCTACAACACATAGTTCTACAACACATAGTTCTACACCACATAGTTCTACACCACATAGTTCTACAACACATAGTTCTACACCACATAGTTCTACAACACATAGTTCTACACCACATAGTTCTACACCACATAGTTCTACAACACATAGTTCTACACCATATAGTTCTACAACACATAGTTCTACACCACATAGTTCTACAACACATAGTTCTACACCACATAGTTCTACACCACATAGTTTTACACCACATAGTTCTACAACACATAGTTCTATACCACATAGTTCTACAACACATAGTTCTACAACACATAGTTCTACACCACATAGTTCTACACCACATAGTTCTACACCACATAGGCACCACCACATAGTTCTACAACACATAGTTCTACACCACATAGTTCTACAACGCATAGTTCTACAACACATAGTTCTACAACACATAGTTCTACAACACATAGTTCTACACCACATAGTTCTACAACACATAGTTCTACACCACATAGTTCTACAACACATAGTTCTACACCACATAGTTCTACAACACATAGTTCTACAACACATAGTTCTACAACACATAGTTCTACAACACATAGTTCTACAACACATAGTTCTACGCCACATAGTTCTACACCATATAGTTCTACACTATATAGTTCTACAACACATAGTTCTACGCCACATAGTTCTACACCATATAGTTCTACACCACATAGTTCTACACCACAGAGTTCTACACCATATAGTTCTACACCATATAGTTCTACACCACATAGTTCTACAACACATAGTTCTACACCACATAGTTCTACACCACATAGTTCTACACCATATAGTTCTACGCCACATAGTTCTACACCACATAGTTCTACACCATATAGTTCTACACCATATAGTTCTACAACACATAGTTCTACACCACATAGTTCTACAACATATAGTTCTACACCATATATTCTACAACACATAGTTCTACACCATATAGTTCTACACCACATAGTTCTACACCATATAGTTCTACGCCACATAGTTCTACACCATATAGTTCTACGCCACATAGTTCTACACCATATAGTTCTACGCCACATAGTTCTACACCATATAGTTCTACAACATATAGTTATACACCATATAGTTCTACAACACATAGTTCTACACCACATAGTTCTACACCACATAGTTCTACACCATATAGTTCTACGCCACATAGTTCTACACCACATAGTTCTACAACACATAGTTCTACACCACATAGTTCTACACCACATAGTTCTACACCACATAGTTCTACGCCACATAGTTCTACACCATATAGTTCTACAACACATAGTTCTACAACACATAGTTCTACACCACATAGTTCTACAACAGTTAGTTCTACAACACATAGTTCTACAACACATAGTTCTACAACACATAGTTCTACACCACATAGTTCTACACCACATAGTTCTACAACACATAGTTCTACACCACATAGTTCTACACCACATAGTTCTACGCCACATAGTTCTACACCACATAGTTCTACGCCACATAGTTCTACACCATATAGTTCTACAACACATAGTTCTACAACACATAGTTCTACACCACATAGTTCTACACCACATAGTTCTACAACACATAGTTCTACAACACATAGTGCTACACCACATAGTTCTACACCACATAGTTCTACACCATATAGTTCTACACCACATAGTTCTACACCACATAGTTCTACACCACATAGTTCTACACCACATAGTTCTACAACACATAGTTCTACACCATATAGTTCTACACCACATAGTTCTACACCACATAGTTCTACAACATATAGTTCTACACCATATAGTTCTACACCTCATAGTTCTACACAACATAGTTCTACACCACATAGTTCTACACCATATAGTTCTACACCACATAGTTCTACACCACATAGTTCTACAACATATAGTTCTACACCATATAGTTCTACACCACATAGTTCTACACCACATAGTTCTACAACACATAGTTCTACACCATATAGTTCTACACCACATAGTTGCACAACACATAGTTCTACACCATATAGTTCTACACCACATAGTTCTACACCATATAGTTCTACACCACATAGTTCTAGACCATATGGTTCTACACCACATAGTTCTACACCACATAGTTCTACACCACATAGTTCTACAACACATAGTTCTACAACACATAGTTCTACACCACATAGTTCTACAACACATAGTTCTACACCACATAGTTCTACACCACATAGTTCTACAACACATAGTTCTACACCACATAGTTCTACACCACATAGTTCTACACCACATAGTTCTACAACACATAGTTCTACACCACATAGTTCTACAACACATAGTTCTACACCACATAGTTCTACAACACATAGTTCTACAACACATAGTTCTACAACACATAGTTCTACAACACATAGTTCTACAACACATAGTTCTACAACACATAGTTCTACAACACATAGTTCTACACCACATAGTTCACAACACATAGTTCTACAACACATAGTTCTACACCACATAGTTCTACAACACATAGTTCTACACCACATAGTTCTACACCACATAGTTCTACAACACATAGTTCTACACCACATAGTTCTACACCACATAGTTCTACACCGCATAGTTCTACAACACATAGTTCTACACCACATAGTTCTACAACACATAGTTCTACACCACATAGTTCTACACCACATAGTTCTACACCACATAGTTCTACAACACATAGTTCTACAACACATAGTTCTACACCACATAGTTCTACACCACATAGTTCTACACCACATAGTTCTACACCACATAGTTCTACACCATATAGTTCTACATCACATAGTTCTACACCACATAGTTCTACAACACATAGTTCTACACCACATAGTTCTACACCATATAGCTCTACAACACATAGTTCTACACCATATAGTTCTACACCATATAGTTCTACACCACATAGTTCTACACCACATAGTTCTACACCACATAGTTCTACACCATATAGTTCTACACCATATAGTTCTACACCACATAGTTCTACACCATATAGTTCTACACCACATAGTTCTACACCATATAGTTCTACACCACATAGTTCTACACCATATAGTTCTACACCTCATAGTTCTGCACCATATAGTTCTACACCATATAGTTCTACAACACATAGTTCTACACCATATAGTTCTACACCATATAGTTCTACACCACATAGTTCTACACCATATAGTTCTACAATACATAGTTCTACACCATATAGTTCTACACCATATAGTTCTACAACACATAGTTCTACACCATATAGTTCTACACCACATAGTTCTACACCATATAGTTATACAACACATAGTTCTACACCATATAGTTCTACACCATATAGATCTACACCACATAGTTCTACACCATATAGTTCTACACCACATAGTTCTACACCATATAGTTCTACAACACATAGTTCTACACCATATAGTTCTACAAAACATAGTTCTACACCATATAGTTCTACAACACATAGTTCTACACCACATAGGCACCACCACATAGTTCTACACCACATAGTTCTACACCACATAGTTCTACACCACATAGGCACCACCACATAGTTCTACACCACATAGTTCTACACCACATAGTTCTACAACACATAGTTCTACACCACATAGTTCTACAACACATAGTTCTACACCACATAGTTCTACACCACATAGTTCTACAACACATAGTTCTACAACACATAGTTCTACACCACATAGTTCTACAACACATAGTTCTACACCACATAGTTCTACACCACATAGTTCTACAACACAAGTTCTACACCACATAGTTCTACAACACATAGTTCTACACCACATAGTTCTACAACACATAGTTCTACACCACATAGTTCTACACCATATAGTTCTACAACACATAGTTCTACACCACATAGTTCTACACCACATAGTTCTACACCACATAGTTCTACACCACATAGTTTTACACCACATAGTTCTACAACACATAGTTCTACAACATATAGTTCTACAACACATAGTTCTACACCACATAGTTCCACAACACATAGTTCTACAACACATAGTTCTACACCACATAGTTCTACAACACATAGTTCTACACCACATAGTTCTACACCACATAGTTCTACAACACATAGTTCTACACCACATAGTTCTACACCACATAGTTCTACAACACATAGTTCTACACCACATAGTTCTACAACACATAGTTCTACACCACATAGTTCTACACCACATAGTTCTACACCACATAGTTCTACAACACATAGTTCTACAACACATAGTTCTACACCACATAGTTCTACACCACATAGTTCTACACCACATAGTTCTACACCACATAGTTCTACACCACATAGTTCTACACCACATAGTTCTACACCACATAGTTCTACAACACATAGTTCTACACACATAGTTCTACACCACATAGTTCTACACCACATAGTTCTACACCACATAGTTCTACACCATATAGTTCTACATCACATAGTTCTACACCACATAGTTCTACAACACATAGTTCTACACCACATAGTTCTACACCATATAGCTCTACAACACATAGTTCTACACCATATAGTTCTACACCATATAGTTCTACACCACATAGTTCTACACCACATAGTTCTACACCACATAGTTCTACACCATATAGTTCTACACCATATAGTTCTACACCACATAGTTCTACACCATATAGTTCTACACCACATAGTTCTACACCATATAGTTCTACACCACATAGTTCTACACCATATAGTTCTACACCTCATAGTTCTGCACCATATAGTTCTACACCATATAGTTCTACAACACATAGTTCTACACCATATAGTTCTACACCATATAGTTCTACACCACATAGTTCTACACCATATAGTTCTACAATACATAGTTCTACACCATATAGTTCTACACCATATAGTTCTACAACACATAGTTCTACACCATATAGTTCTACACCACATAGTTCTACACCATATAGTTATACAACACATAGTTCTACACCATATAGTTCTACACCATATAGATCTACACCACATAGTTCTACACCATATAGTTCTACACCACATAGTTCTACACCATATAGTTCTACAACACATAGTTCTACACCATATAGTTCTACAAAACATAGTTCTACACCATATAGTTCTACAACACATAGTTCTACACCACATAGGCACCACCACATAGTTCTACACCACATAGTTCTACACCACATAGTTCTACACCACATAGGCACCACCACATAGTTCTACACCACATAGTTCTACACCACATAGTTCTACAACACATAGTTCTACACCACATAGTTCTACAACACATAGTTCTACACCACATAGTTCTACACCACATAGTTCTACAACACATAGTTCTACAACACATAGTTCTACACCACATAGTTCTACAACACATAGTTCTACACCACATAGTTCTACACCACATAGTTCTACAACACATAGTTCTACACCACATAGTTCTACAACACATAGTTCTACACCACATAGTTCTACAACACATAGTTCTACACCACATAGTTCTACACCATATAGTTCTACAACACATAGTTCTACACCACATAGTTCTACACCACATAGTTCTACACCACATAGTTCTACACCACATAGTTTTACACCACATAGTTCTACAACACATAGTTCTACAACATATAGTTCTACAACACATAGTTCTACACCACATAGTTCTACAACACATAGTTCTACACCACATAGTTCTACAACACATAGTTCTACACCACATAGTTCTACACCATATAGCTCTACAACACATAGTTCTACACCATATAGTTCTACACCATATAGTTCTACACCACATAGTTCTACACCACATAGTTCTACACCACATAGTTCTACACCATATAGTTCTACACCATATAGTTCTACACCACATAGTTCTACACCATATAGTTGTACACCACATAGTTCTACACCATATAGTTCTACACCACATAGTTCTACACGATATAGTTCTACACCTCATAGTTCTACACCATATAGTTCTACACCATATAGTTCTACAACACATAGTTCTACACCATATAGTTCTACACCATATAGTTCTACACCACATAGTTCTACACCATATAGTTCTACAACACATAGTTCTACACCATATAGTTCTACACCATATAGTTCTACAACACATAGTTCTACACCATATAGTTCTACACCACATAGTTCTACACCATATAGTTATACAACACATAGTTCTACACCATATAGTTCTACACCATATAGATCTACACCACATAGTTCTACACCATATAGTTCTACACCACATAGTTCTACACCATATAGTTCTACAACACATAGTTCTACACCATATAGTTCTACAAAACATAGTTCTACACCATATAGTTCTACAACACATAGTTCTACACCACATAGGCACCACCACATAGTTCTACACCACATAGTTCTACACCACATAGTTCTACACCACATAGGCACCACCACATAGTTCTACACCACATAGTTCTACACCACATAGTTCTACAACACATAGTTCTACACCACATAGTTCTACAACACATAGTTCTACACCACATAGTTCTACACCACATAGTTCTACAACACATAGTTCTACAACACATAGTTCTACACCACATAGTTCTACAACACATAGTTCTACACCACATAGTTCTACACCACATAGTTCTACAACACATAGTTCTACACCACATAGTTCTACACCAC
Source organism: Megaustenia siamemsis (assembly GCA_032433765.1). Taxonomy (NCBI): domain Eukaryota; kingdom Metazoa; phylum Mollusca; class Gastropoda; order Stylommatophora; family Ariophantidae; genus Megaustenia; species Megaustenia siamemsis. Next base: position 2,261,090 of record JAVIAB010000145.1, on the reverse strand, counting down.
ATAGTTCTACAACACATAATTCTACACCACATAGTTCTACACCACATAGTTCTACAACACATAGTTCTACACCACATAGTTCTACACCACATAGTTCTACAACACATAGTTCTACACCACATAGTTCTACAACACATAGTTCTACACCACATAGTTCTACACCATATAGTTCTACACCACATAGTTCCACACCACATAGTTCTACACCTTATAGTTCTACACCACATAGTTCTACACCACATAGTTCTACAACACATAGTTCTACACCACATAGTTCTACACCACATAGTTCTACAACACATAGTTCTACACCACATAGTTCTACAACACATAGTTCTACAACACATAGTTCTACACCATATAGTTCTACACCACATAGTTCCACACCACATAGTTCTACACCACATAGTTCTACACCACTTAGTTCTACAACACATAGTTCTACACCACAAGTTCTACACCACATAGTTCTACAACACATAGTTCTACACCACATAGTTCTACAACACATAGTTCTACACCACATAGTTCTACACCTTATAGTTCTACACCACATAGTTCTACACCACATAGTTCTACACCATATAGTTCTACAACACATAGTTCTACACCACATAGTTCTACACCACATAGTTCTACACCACATAGTTCTACACCAGATAGTTCTACAACACATAGTTCTACACCACATAGTTCTACACCACATAGTTCTACAACACATAGTTCTACACCATATAGTTCTACACCACATAGTTCCACACCACATAGTTCTACACCACATAGTTCTACACCACTTAGTTCTACAACACATAGTTCTACACCACAAGTTCTACACCACATAGTTCTACAACACATAGTTCTACACCACATAGTTCTACAACTCATAGTTCTACACCACATAGTTCTACACCTTATAGTTCTACACCACATAGTTCTACACCACATAGTTCTACACCATATAGTTCTACAACACAAAGTTCTACACCACATAGTTCTACACCACATAGTTCTACACCACATAGTTCTACACCACATAGTTCTACACCACATAGTTCTACAACACATAGTTCTACACCACATAGTTCTACACCACATAGTTCTAGACCACATAGTTCTACACCATACAGTTCTACAACACATAGTTCTACGCCACATAGTTCTACACCATATAGTTCTACACCATATAGTTCTACAACACATAGTTCTACGCCACATAGTTCTACACCATATAGTTCTACACCACATAGTTCTACACCACAGAGTTCTACACCATATAGTTCTACACCATATAGTTCTACACCACATAGTTCTACAACACATAGTTCTACACCACATAGTTCTACACCACATAGTTCTACACCATATAATTCTACGCCACATAGTTCTACACCACATAGTTCTACACCATATAGTTCAACACCATATAGTTCTACAACACATAGTTCTACACCACATAGTTCTACAACATATAGTTCTACACCATACTTCTACAACACATAGTTCTACACCATATAGTTCTACACCACATAGTTCTACACCATATAGTTCTACGCCACATAGTTCTACACCATATAGTTCTACGCCACATAGTTCTACACCATATAGTTCTACAACATATAGTTCTACACCATATAGTTCTACAACACATAGTTCTACACCACATAGTTCTACACCACATAGTTCTACACCATATAGTTCTACGCCACATAGTTCTACACCACATAGTTCTACACCATATAGTTCTACAACACATAGTTCTACACCATATAGTTCTACAACACATAGTTCTACACCATATAGTTCTACAACACATAGTTCTACAACACATAGTTCTACAACACATAGTTCTACAACACATCGTTCTACACCACATAATTCTACAACACATAGTTCTACAACACATAGTTCTACAACACATAGTTCTACAACACATAGTTCTACGCCACATAGTTCTACAACACATAGTTCTACACCACATAGTTCTACAACACATAGTTCTACAACACATAGTTCTACAACACATAGTTCTACACCACATAGTTCTACACCACATAGTTCTACACCATATAGTTCTACAACACATAGTTCTACAACACATAGTTCTACAACACATAGTTCTACAACACATAGTTCTACAACACATAGTTCTACGCCACATAGTTCTACAACACATAGTTCTACGCCACATAGTTCTACACCACATAGTTCTACACCATATAGTTCTACACCATATAGTTCTACGCCACATAGTTCTACACCATATAGTTCTACACCACATAGTTCTACACCACAGAGTTCTACACCATATAGTTCTACACCATATAGTTCTACACCACATAGTTCTACACCACATAGTTCTACACCACATAGTTCTACACCATATAGTTCTACGCCACATAGTTCTACACCACATAGTTCTACACCATATAGTTCAACACCATATAGTTCTACAACACATAGTTCTACACCACATAGTTCTACAACATATAGTTCTACACCATATAGTTCTACAACACATAGTTCTACACCATATAGTTCTACACCACATAGTTCTACACCATATAGTTCTACGCCACATAGTTCTACACCATATAGTTCTACACCACATAGTTCTACACCATATAGTTCTACAACACATAGTTCTACACCATATAGTTCTACAACACATAGTTCTACACCATATAGTTCTACAACACATAGTTCTACAACACATAGTTCTACAACACATAGTTCTACAACACATAGTTCTACAACACATAGTTCTACAACACATCGTTCTACACCACATAATTCTACAACACATAGTTCTACAACACATAGTTCTACAACACATAGTTCTACGCCACATAGTTCTACAACACATAGTTCTACACCACATAGTTCTACAACACATAGTTCTACACCACATAGTTCTACACCACATAGTTCTACACCACATTGTTCTACACCACATAGTTCTACAGCACATAGTTCTACAACACATAGTTCTACACCACATAGTTCTACAACACATAGTTCTACACCACATAGTTCTACACCACATAGTTCTACACCACATAGTTCTACACCACATAGTTCTACACCACATAGTTCTACAACACATAGTTCTACAACACATAGTTCTACAACACATAGTTCTACAGCACATAGTTCTACAACACATAGTTCTACACCACATAGTTCTACAACACATAGTTCTTCAACACATAGTTCTACAACACTTAGTTCTACACCACATAGTTCTACACCACATAGTTCTACACCACATAGTTCTACACCACATAGTTCTACACCATATAGTTCTACAACACATAGTTCTACGCCACATAGTTCTACACCATATAGTTCTACACCATATAGTTCTACAACACATAGTTCTACGCCACATAGTTCTACACCATATAGTTCTACACCACATAGTTCTACACCACAGAGTTCTACACCATATAGTTCTACACCATATAGTTCTACACCACATAGTTCTACACCACATAGTTCTACACCACATAGTTCTACACCATATAGTTCTACGCCACATAGTTCTACACCACATAGTTCTACACCATATAGTTCAACACCATATAGTTCTACAACACATAGTTCTACACCACATAGTTCTACAACATATAGTTCTACACCATATAGTTCTACAACACATAGTTCTACACCATATAGTTCTACACCACATAGTTCTACACCATATAGTTCTACGCCACATAGTTCTACACCATATAGTTCTACACCACATAGTTCTACACCATATAGTTCTACAACACATAGTTCTACACCATATAGTTCTACAACACATAGTTCTACGCCATATAGTTCTACAACACATAGTTCTACAACACATAGTTCTACAACACATAGTTCTACAACACATAGTTCTACAACACATAGTTCTACAACACATCGTTCTACACCACATAATTCTACAACACATAGTTCTACAACACATAGTTCTACAACACATAGTTCTACGCCACATAGTTCTACAACACATAGTTCTACACCACATAGTTCTACACCACATAGTTCTACAACACATAGTTCTACACCACATAGTTCTACACCACATAGTTCTACACCACATTGTTCTACACCATATAGTTCTACAACACATAGTTCTACAACACATAGTTCTACACCACATAGTTCTACACCACATAGTTCTACACCATATAGTTCTACAACACATAGTTCTACAACACATAGTTCTACAACACATAGTTCTACAACACATAGTTCTACAACACATAGTTCTACACCACATAGTTCTACACCACATAGTTCTACACCACATAGTTCTACGCCACATAGTTCTACACCACATAGTTCTACGCCACATAGTTCTACAACACATAGTTCTACAACACATAGTTCTACAACACATAGTTCTACAACACATAGTTCTACACCACATAGTTCTACACCACATAGTTCTACAACACATAGTTCTACAACACATAGTTCTACAACACATAGTTCTACAACACATAGTTCTACAACACATAGTTCTACAACACATAGTTCTACAACACATAGTTCTACACCACATAGGCACCACCACACACCCCGACCTCACATTTGATGTCAAAACCTGGCAGGCGACACGCGTGTGCACAAACTGATGCCATGTCCAGCTTCTGTTGTCGGGAAGGGAGCTGCTGTAAACGAAAGTAGGGGCGGGCAATGACGCAGAGTTGATCCAACCATAACCATCTACATCTCTCAAGCCTGCCCGTTGGTAGGGATCACCCAAACCATGTGACGTTTTCAGCATTGCGAGCAGGGCCAGTTGTGGGTAATGTAAGGTCTGCCGTCTATAGTTGGCATAACTCGTGACGTCACATGTGTTGGGGTGTTTTCGGGGACATCCATTCAGTCTTTCTTCTTGAAAGATAAAGGTGACGATGCTGAAACTGGCCGCACACGTTGGTGGGTTAGGACGTGATGATCCTTTCATCTTGAACGTGTGGCCACCTCGTGAAGCCGGCACCAAAAGCTGGTGACTCGCAATGGATGGATGCAGTCATCTTTGTTTTGGCTAGAAGATCTTCGAGCTCAGCTTCAAATTAAAAACGTGTCCCTCGTTGATATGGCAGTCGTTCTCCTGGCACCAGTCATGGTTAGAAAAGGAACTCTACAGACTCCCCAGCACAGAAGAAACTACAGGGCACTCGATGGCGGAGGTCGCGACACTCGCTTCCCGCTCGAGGATGATCGGCCCAAACATCACGAGTCGGATTCAGCGTGACGTCACCTCAACAAAATGTTAGTTCTTCCGGAGGGAACGGGCAAACCAATGTATTGCTGCGGTAAAGCCGGTAGCGAGGAGTCAGTACTGGGGTGTAACATACACTCCTACAAGGTATGGTAATAGCCCTAGTCCTGTCGGAAACGAACCCTACAATGTAAGACCTGGTGTTTAAATTAGAGATAAAACCACTTTTTGGAATCTGAAAGTTAAAAATAACAGACGCTATTTCGTTGCTGGAAAGAAACGCAACACAAATGACTAGTTCAAGAAACGCAACATAAATGACTAGTTCAAGAAACGCAACATAAATGACTAGTTCAAGAAACGCAACATAAATGACTAGTTCAAGAAACGCAACATAAATGACTAGTTCAAGAAACGCAACATAAATGACTAGTTCAAGAAACGCAACATAAATGACTAGTTCAAGAAACGCAACATAAATGACTAGTTCAAGAAACGCAACATAAATGACTAGTTCAAGAAACGCAACATAAATGACTAGTTCAAGAAACGCAACATAAATGACTAGTTCAAGAAACGCTACATAAATGACTAGTTCAAGAAACGCTACATAAATGACTAGTTCAAGAAACGCTACATAAATGACTAGTTCAAGAAACGCAACATAAATGACTAGTTCAAGAAACGCAACATAAATAACTAGTTCAAGAAACGCTACATAAATGACTAGTTCAAGAAACGCTACATAAATGACTAGTTCAAGAAACGCTACATAAATGACTAGTTCAAGAAACGCTACATAAATGACAAGTTCAAGAAACGCAACATAAATAACTAGTTCAAGAAACGCTACATAAATGACTAGTTCAAGAAACGCAACATAAATAACTAGTTCAAGAAACGCTAATAAATGACTAGTTCAAGAAACGCAACATAAATGACTAGTTCATAAGTCAAAGATTAACGGTTGTTGTATCGATCATAGAAAACACTTGTAGCTTTAATATAACAATCCTTGTGTCTATAATAAAACAATCCTTGTGTCTATAATAAAACAACCCTTGTGTCTATAATATAACAATCCTTGTGTCTATAATAAAACAATCCTTGTGTCTATAATAAAATAATCCTTGTGTCTATAATAAAACAATCCTTGTGTCTATAATAAAACAATCCTTGTGTCTATAATAAAACAATCCTTGTGTCTATAATATAACAATCCTTGTGTCTATAATAAAACAATCCTTGTGTCTATAATAAAACAATCCTTGTGTCTATAATAAAACAATCCTTGTGTCTATAATATAGCAATCCTTGTCTCTATAATATAACAATCCTTGTGTCTATAATATAGCAATCCTTGTGTCTATAATATAACAATCCTTGTCTCTATAATAAAACAATCCTTGTGTCTATAATAAAACAATCCTTGTGTCTATAATAAAACAATCCTTGTGTCTATAATATAGCAATCCTTGTGTCTATAATAAAACAATCCTTGTGTCTATAATAAAACAATCCTTGTGTCTATAATAAAACAATCCTTGTGTCTATAATATAACAATCCTTCTGTCTATAATAAAACAATCCTTGTGTCTATAATATAACAATCCTTCTGTCTATAATAAAACAATCCTTGTGTCTATAATAAAACAACCCTTGTGTCTATAATAAAACAACCCTTGTGTCTATAATAAAACAACCCTTGTGTCTATAATAAAACAACCCTTGTGTCTATAATAAAACAACCCTTGTGTCTATAATAAAACAATCCTTGTGTCTATAATAAAACAACCCTTGTGTCTATAATAAAACAACCCTTGTGTCTATAATAAAACAATCCTTGTGTCTATAATAAAACAACCCTTGTGTCTATAATAAAACAATCTCTGTGTCTATAATAAAACAATCCTTGTGTCTATAATAAAACAATCTCTGTGTCTATAATAAAACAATCCTTGTGTCTATAAAAAAACAATCTCTGTGTCTATAATAAAACAATCCTTATGTCTATAATAAAACAACCCTTGTGTCTATAATAAAACAATCCTTGTGTCTATAAAAAAAACAACCCTTGTATCTATAAAAAGAAACCATGAAAGGACAGAGCAAAATCAAATTTCTCAAGACAAAAGAGGCCATCGCTTACAGACACAAATGGCGCTTCTAACCTTTCTGTAGAATCTTGCCGAAGATGGAACTACCATGGCTGTCGAAGTAGGTCGGACAGTTCCAGCGCCTGTTCTTGAACTGATGTTTGCATTCATCCACCGCCAGCTTTGCGCCTTTCACGACCGCCATGACACTTCCGGCGTTCTTGGTCACCAACTTCCGCTGCCGTTTGGTCAAAGGGAGCAAACTTGGGTTGTTGTAGAGTTTTGTGACCGGAGAGCGAAGGTCGTTGGACGGTTCTCCAAAGTTGGCCAGCGACCTGTAGGGATCAGTCCATGTTGGATGTTAGTACTTGATAGTTTACCACTTGATCTTTGTGAGATGTTGGACAATACATAAGATGTTGGACAATACATGAGATGTTGAACAACACATGAGATGTTGAACAATACATGAGATGTTGGACAATACATGAGATGTTGGACAATACATAAGATGTTGAACAATACATGAGATGTTAGACAATACACAAGATGTTGGACAATACATGAGATGTTGGACAATACATGAGATGTTGGACAATACATGAGATGTTGGACAATACACAAGTTGGGGGAATTAGTATTTATTTGGTTCCATGACTGCAAATTTATCTTTAATTGCTTCCTCTTTCACACACAATTTGTAGTTAGAAGGTCATCGACTTGGAGTAACAAGGTCATGAACTTGGAGTTAGAAGGTCATCGACTTGGAGTAAGAAGGTCATTAACTTTCTAGTTAGAAGGTCATCGACTTGGAGTTACAAGGTCATTAACTTTCTAGTTAGAAGGTCATGAACTTGGAGTTAAAAGGTCATCAACTTGGAGTTAGAATATCATCAATTTGTAGTTAGAAGGTTATCAACTTGTAGTGAGAAGGTCATCAATTTGTAGTTAGAAGGTCATCAACTTGTAGTGAGAAGATCATCAATTTGTAGTTAGAAGGTCATCGACTTGGAGTAACGAGGTCATCAACTTGGAGTTAGAAGGTCATTAACTTGGAGTTAGAAGGTCATCGACTTAGAGTTAGAAGGTCATCAATTTGTAGTGAGATGGTCATCAACTTACAGTGAGAAGATCATCAATTTGTAGTTAAAAGGTCATCAATTTGTAGTTAGAAGGTCATCAACTTGTAGCGAGATGGTCATAAATTTGTAGCTTGAAGGTCATCAATTTGTAGCTCGAAGGTCATCAACTTGTAGCTAAAAGGTCATCAATTTGTAGCTAGGAGGTCATCAACATGTAGCTAAAAGGTCATCAATTTGCGTTTATTAAAAAAAAATGGCGGAGTATGATCAGCCATGTTATGCAGAAAGATTTTAGTTCAAAAGTAAAGAGAAGTAAAGAAACCAGTTTAGGCGGACTACAGCAAAGCCATTGGTAGAGTAGAACATAAACAAGAGTCAGATACCCTGCACGATACACGTCTACATAATACACACGCTTTGATCGATATGTGACTTGTACTGAATACAGACAGCGATGTTAAGATATAACAGGAAGAACTCTGCACCTAGAGACAGGAACAAGTCGATCAGACGGGACAGAGTTCTATACCCTTCATTAAAAAATATATATCTTTGCGTCTTTATAAGTCTAAGTCTGGTCTAATTAAGGGAGCCGCGATAGCTCAGTGGTTAGTGAACTGGACTACCACGGACAAGGGGTAGGGTTCGATCCCAACCGACGGTTTCCAGGTTCACCCAGTCTTAAATGGATACCAGATTTTTTTCTGGGAAAGTAAAGCAGCACGGGCGTAATACTGACCACATTACCTCAAAAATCATGTGCTGAAGGTATGTAAATATAGGGTCACTAACACCATATTTCCCTATACGCCACTTGGCGTGACGGGGGTACTTTACTTACTAGTCTACTAAAAGTAATATTAGAAGGGAAAATACAAGGTAAAAGAGGCAGAGGCAGACCGAGACTATCATGGACGAGTAACATCAAAAGATGGACAAGTCAGCCTATGACAACCTGCACAATCAAAGCAAGAGACAGAGTGGAATGGCGCTCCATGGTAGCCAACCTTCGATGCGGAGAGGGATTCGATGATGATGATGATATCTTTACGACACCTAGTACCATTGCTTGTGTATGTCGGGGGGCAACAATAGAACCAGAGGGATAAAGGCCGCTTGGTCAAGCAGTCACCACGACGTGTTAGACTGAGGATTTTTATTTCACCCCCGATAGAGATATCCCTTCCTGTCTACCGCGAGCTTCGAACACCGTACATCAGCTTTTCAGCCAGCGGAACAGTGGTTTTAGCTGCACGACCACGCGCACCTCCTATTCCCTTATTGAAAAGACTCAATCTGTCATAGAAAAGCGAGAACATACGTATAATTCGATCATATTCATCTGCCAGGCAACATTGCGTGCTATCAAAGCTACAAACAGATTGTCCAGGCAGATCAAACTAAGGTGGAGAGAATTCCAGAACAGAGTTATCTAAGACATGTCGGAGCGAGTTATGGGAAATCTGAGACGGTTACAAATGAAAGAATAGGAAAGGCAAAAAGTAGGTTTAGGAACATGAAAGATCCAGCCACATCAAAGCTAAACCTGAAGCTGGGGATAATAACGTGCTGCTTCTACTCAACGTTATCGTGTAGTGGAAAAACATGGACATTAAATGAGAGAAGTGAGACGAAAATTGAAACACTTGAAATGTTTTTCATAGAAGAATTGGAGAGAGAGAGAGAAAAAAAAAGTGGAAGGTTGTAGTGAAGAGAGAGAGAGAAGAAGTGGAAGAATGTAGTGGAGAGAGAGAAAGAGAGAGAGAAGAATTGGAAGAATGTAGTGGAGAGATAGAGAGAAGAAGTGGAAGAATGTAGTGGAGAGATAGAGAGAAGAAGAAGTGGAAGAATGTAGTGGAGAGATAGAGAGAAGAAGAAGTGGAAGAATGTAGTGGAGAGATAGAGAGAGAGAGAGAGAAGAAGTGGAAGAATGTGGTGGAGAGATAGAGAGAAGAAGAAGTGGAAGAATGTAGTGGAGAGATAGAGAGAAGAAGAAGTGGAAGAATGTAGTGGAGAGATAGAGAGAAGAAGAAGTGGAATAGTGTAGTGAAGAGAGAGAGAGAAGAAGTGGAATAGTGTAGTGAAGAGAGAGAGAGAAGAAGTGGAATAGTGTAGTGAAGAGAGAGAGAGAAGAAGTGGAATAGTGTAGTGAAGAGAGAGAGAGAGAGAAGAAGTGGAATAGTGTAGTGAAGAGAGAGAGAAGAAGAAGTGGAATAGTGTAGTGAAGAGAGAGAGAGAAGAAGAAGTGGAATAGTGTAGTGAAGAGAGAGAGAGAGAGAAGAAGAAGAAGTGGAATAGTGTAGTGAAGAGAGAGAGAGAGAGAAGAAGTGGAAGAATGTAGTGGAGAGAGAGAGAAGAAGAAGTGGAATAGTGTAGTGAAGAGAGAGAGAGAGAAGAAGAAGTGGAATAGTGTAGTGAAGAGAGAGAGAGAGAAGAAGTGGAAGAATGTAGTGGAGAGAGAGAGAAGAAGAAGTGGAATAATGTAGTGAAGAGAGAGAGAGAGAGAAGAAGAAGTGGAATAGTGTAGTGAAGAGAGAGAGAGAGAAGAAGTGGAATAGTGTAGTGAAGAGAGAGAGAGAAGAAGAAGAAGTGGAATAATGTGGTGAAGAGAGAGAGAGAGAAGAAGAAGTGGAATAGTGTAGTGAAGAGAGAGAGAGAGAAGAAGTGGAATAGTGTGGTGAAGAGAGAGAGAAGAAGAAGTGGAATAGTGTAGTGAAGAGAGAGAGAGAAGAAGTGGAATAATGTGGTGAAGAGACAGAGAGAGAAGAAGAAGTGGAATAGTGTAGTGAAGAGACAGAGAGAGAAGAAGTGGAATAATGTGGTGAAGAGAGAGAGAGAGAGAAGAAGAAGTGGAATAGTGTAGTGAAGAGAGAGAGAGAGAAGAAGTGGAATAATGTGGTGAAGAGAGAGAGAGAGAATAAGAAGTGGAATAGTGTAGTGAAGAGAGAGAGAGAAGAAGTGGAATAGTGTAGTGAAGAGAGGGAGAGAGAGAGAGAGAGAGAAGAAGTGGAAGAATGTAGTGGAGAGAGGGAGAGAGAGAGAGAAGAAGTGGAAGAATGTAGTGGAGAGAGGGAGAGAGAGAGAAGAAGTGGAAGAATGTAGTGGAGAGAGGGAGAGAGAGAGAGAGAGAGAGAGAGAGAAGAAGTGGAAGAATGTAGTGGAAGATAGATAGAGAGAGAGAGAGAGAGAAGAAGTGGAAGAATGTAGTGGAGAGAGAGAGAGAGAAGAAGTGGAAGAATGTAGTAGAGATAGAGAGAGAGAGAGAAGAAGAAGTGGGAGAATGTAGTGGAGATAGAGAGGGAGAGAGAGAAGAAGTGTAAGAATGTAGTAGAGATAGAGAGAGAGAGAGAGAAGAAGAAGTGGGAGAGTGTAGTGGAGAGATAGAGAAGATTTGGAAGAGTGTAGTGGAGAGAGAGAGAGAAGAATTGGAAGAATGTAGTGGGGAGAGAGAGAGAAGAATTGGAAGATTGTAGTGGAAGAGAGACGGAGAGAAGAATTGGAAGAATGTAGTGGGGAGAGAGAGAGAAGATTTGGAAGAATGTAGTGGAGAGAGAGAAGAATTGGAAGAATGTAGTGGAGAGAGAGAGAGAGAAGAATTGGAAGAATGTAGTGGAGAGAGAGAGAGAGAGAGAAGAAGTGGGAGAGTGTATTGGAGAGATAGAGAAGAATTGGAAGAATGTAGTGGAAGAGAGAGAGAGAAGAATTGGAAGAATGTAGTGGAAGAGAGAGAGAGAGAAGAATTGGAAGAATGTAGTGGAGAGAGAGAGAGAAGAATTGGAAGAATGTAGTGGAGAGAGAGAGAGAGAGAGAAGAATTGGAAGAATGTAGTGGAGAGAGAGAGAGAGAGAGAGAGAGAGAGAAGAAGTGGGAGAGTGTATTGGAGAGAGAGAGAAGAATTGGAAGATTGTAGTGGAAGAGAGAGAGAGAGAAGAATTGGAAGAATGTAGTGGAGAGAGAGAGAAGAATTGGAAGAATGTAGTGGAGAGAGAGAGAGAAGAATTGGAAGAATGTAGTGGAGAGAGAGAGAGAGAAGAATTGGAAGAATGTAGTGGAGAGAGAGAGAGAGAAGAATTGGAAGAATGTAGTGGGGAGAGAGAGAGAAGAATTGGAAGATTGTAGTGGAAAGAGAGACGGAGAGAAGAATTGGAAGAATGTAGTGGAGAGAGAGAAGAATTGGAAGAATGTAGTGGAGAGAGAGAAGATTTGGAAGAATGCAGTTGAAAGAGAGAGAGAGAGAATAATTGGAAGAATTTAGTGGAGAGAGAGAAGATTTGGAAGAATGTAGTTGAAAGAGAGAGAGAAGAATTGGAAGAATGTAGTGGAGAGAGAGAGAAGATTTGGAAGAATGTCGTTGAAAGAGAGAGAGAGAAGAATTGGAAGAATTTAGTGGAGAGAGAGAAGATTTGGAAGAATGTAGTTGAAAGAGAGAGAGAAGAATTGGAAGAATGTAGTGGAGAGAGAGAGAAGAAGAAGTGGAGAAATGTAGTGGAGAGAGAGAGAGAGAATATTTGGAAGAATGTAGTGGAGAGAGAGAGAAGAACTAGAAGAATGTAGTGGAGAGAGAGAGAGAAGAATTGGAAGAATGTAGTGGAGAGAGAGAGAGAAGAATTGGAAGAATGTAGTGGGGAGAGAGAGAAGAATTGGAATAATGTAGTGGAGAGAGAGAGAAGAATTGGAAGAATGTAGTGGAGAGAGAGAGAGAAGAATTGGAATAATGTAGTGGGGAGAGAGAGAGAAGAATTGGAAGAATGTAGTGGAGAGAGAGAGAGAAGAATTGGAAGAATGTAGTGGAGAGAGAGAGAAGAATTGGAATAATGTAGTGGAGAGAGAGAGAAGAATTGGAAGAATGTAGTGGAGAGAGAGAGAAGAATTGGAATAATGTAGTGGAGAGAGAGAGAGAAGAATTGGAAGAATGTAGTGGGGAGAGAGAGAGAGAGAGAGAGAGAGAGAGAAGAAGAAGTGGAAGAATGTAGTGGCGAGAGAGAGGAATTAGAAGAATATAATGGAGAAAGAGAGAAGATTTGGAAGAATGTAGTTGAAAGAGAAAGAGAAGAAGAAGAAGTGGAAGAATGTAGTGGAGAGAGAGAGAGAGAGAGAGAGAGAGAGAGAGAGAGAGAGAGAAGACAGCAAATGTTTATATTTTAAAGAAACCGAAGAAGTAAAAAGAAAAAAACAAAACATAACTGGAACAAAGGGTAGAACATCTTGAGAACATTGATTGAAACAATAACCGATAGAAAGCCATTTTGTTGGGGGGGGGGGGGGGGACAAGAACACGAGGAATTGGCTGACAAGATGAGAACTTGAGACAGTGTCCAGCACCAAGACAAGAGACTCTGCGCTTCCCTCTAGCTACTGAACATTGATGCTCACACTGAAACCAGATAATGATGACTTTTTAGTATTTCAAATCTTTCAACAACCAATGTCCAGTATACCTGATATTCCAACAACCAATGTCCAATATCCCTGATATTCCAACAACCAATGTCCAGTACACCTGATATTCCAACAACCAATGTCCAATATCCCTGATATTCCAACAACCAATGTCCAATATCCCTGATATTCCAACAACCAATGTCCAGTACACCTGATATTCCAACAACCAATGTCCAGTATACCTGATATTCCAACAACCAATGTCCAATATCCCTGATATTCCAACAACCAATGTCCAGTACACCTGATATTCCAACAACCAATGTCCAATATCCCTGATATTCCAACAACCAATGTCCAGTACACCTGATATTCCAACAAGCAATGTCCAGAAACCCTAACATTCCAACAACTATTGTTACATATATTCAAACAACTATTACTCCAAATATTCTAGCAACTATTCTCTAGTATTCCATATATTCTAACAATTATTACTCTATATATTCTAACAACTACTAATTAGTATTCCATATATTCTAACAATTATTATTCCATATATTCTAACAATTATTATTCCATATATTCTAACAATTAGTATTCCATATATTCTAACAATTAGTATTCCATATATTCTAACAATTATTATTCCATATATTCTAACAATTATTATTCCATATATTCTAACAACTATTATTCCATATATTCTAACAACTATTATTCCATATATTCTAACAACTATTATTCCATATATTCTAACAACTATTATTCCATATTTTCTAGGAACTATTCCCCAAGAACTTAGTACATCAATTATTATCAATTTTCTGGAAAGTTCGAAACGTATTTTAGAGATGACGTCACTTACCACCACCTGGTTCCCTTTGGGGCCTTGACCTTGTTCTTTCTGCCGGCCTCGTTGTGAGTGAAGGTCAGCATCATCATGAGCCACACAGCCAGAGTTAGGCGCATGTTCTTGTATCAGGCTCTCAACCGAAATCTTCGCTTTGATTACGTGTCAAGTCAATGTCATTTGCATATGCCAAGGTGTCGTATCAATATGCCAACTTGTCATCTGATTATGATATTCTGTTATGCTGATATTTTAAAATGTCATGTTCAAATGTCATTACATTTCATAATGACATAGATGTCTCTGTGACTGTGTCATTAAAGGATTGCTGATGCAGTGCACAGAACGAGTTCTCAGTGAGAACAGATTTTTAACAACAATCACTAAGATTGATGTCATGATTTCTTAAATGATTGCTTTGACGATGATTGTTCCCATAATGATTTAATATAATCACGCCGTGATTGTACACTGTCGCTGTGCTGTCGTAAAGAGTTTCAATTAACGCCCCAGCGTTCTTGGCGACTTCATTACAACGTTGTTTTCCATCTCTGTGGCTTCAAGAAAAGAGCAGCACGAGCGAGCCATCTCGGGACTTGAACTTCCACCCCATAGGGACCCAAGCGTGTGTTGAGCACAGCCAGAAGGCATCAAAGAGACTCTCTGAAACAGAAAACGAGATGGGTATTAGACCATCACATTGTGACGAGCAAGTTTCATTTTCTAGGTTATTTAGTCATTGAGTTATTGAGTCATTGAGTCATTGAGTTATTGAGTCATTGAGTCATTGAGTTATTGAGTCATTGAGTCATTGAGTTATTGAGTCATTGAGTCATTGAGTTATTGAGTTATTGAGTTATTGAGTCATTGAGTTATTGAGTTATTTAGTCATTGCGTTATTGAGTCATTGAGTTATTAAGTTATTTAGTCATTGAGTTATTAAGTCATTGAGTTATTGAGTCATTGAGTTATTGAGTCATTGAGTTATTGAGTCTGTAGACGTGAGGGTTGAGATACCACGAGAAAGGAGAAGAAGGGAGAAAGCGGGATTGTTCGAGGTGAATGACAAGCCAACCGGAAACGATATCCCAGGTGAAATTAAAAAAATAGAAACACATCTCGAGGTGCGGGGGTGTAAAAGCGTCAGTTCCGAAATAGACGACAAGCAACCGGAAACGATAATAGAGTCCACAAGAAAGAGAAGAGAAAAATATGAAACAGACTATCTCGAGATTTGCAGGAGTGTATTAGCGTGAATTCCGAAATAGACGACAGGCAACTGGAAAAGAAAAAAAAATGAAACAGACTATCTCGAGATTTGCGGGGTGTAGTAACTAAACACGTGGATCGATTTGATTGGAGGCGGCGACAAATATTTAAAGAAGAGACACAAAGAAACGGAAGGATTTTCCTAGGAGAACTTCGGAGATGACACACGCGTAGTTGTAGAGAATGCTGAACAGTCATAGATGAAATCTCGAGGATTAGGTTAGGAGTTTCCAGAGAATTAAAGTCCACGAGACGAATAGAATAAGTAGGTTAGCATTAGATCGGAAGAGGCTGTTCAGTAGGGAATAGTCTCGATATAGGTACCTTAAACCGGTAGGATAAGTACATTAGACCTAGACCAGAGGAGGTCGTTCAATGGGGAACGGTCTCCGCTTAAGTGAGTAGATAAGTAGAGAAATGTGTAGAAGCCTAGGGCTCAGTGGCGAGTAACATTGCTACTGGACAGCGTGTGAATGACCTTATTACCAACATTGGCCATGTAATGTTATGTAAACCTGTTAAACACATCGCCCATGGATTGGGCTGTGAAGTAAAGACTGTTTGCATAAATGTGTTCTAATTTGGTGTGTCCAACAGTTAGTAGATCACCCCTGGAGAAAGAAAGACTTGGGAATGTTAAAGGAAAGAAACAAAAAAGTCGCGGGCACAACACAAGTCGAAGTACAAAACACTATACTCTAACACGGGGCACGTTATAACGTTTTGGGGTTTCCCAAGCGAGAGAATCTCATGCTTGACCAAGATCCAGGAGGCCAGTAAGGTCAGGACCAAGGCGCAAGTGTGCCTCCTGTCATATTGCACGGCCAGAGACCAGGGCAGCCAGCAGCTGATTATAACACCTGATTCACCATCTGTCCAGAGACCAGGGCAGCCAGCACCTGATTATAACACCTGATTCACCATCTGTCCAGAGACCAGGGCAGCAAGCACCTGAATATAACACCTGATTCACCATCTGTCCAGAGACCAGGGCAGCCAGCAGCTGATTATAACACCTGATTCACCATCTGTCCAGAGACCAGGGCAGCCAGCACCTGATTATAACACCTGATTCACCATCTGTCCAGAGACCAGGGCAGCCAGCACCTGATTATAACACCTGATTAACCATCTGTCCAGAGATCAGGGCAGCCAGCACCTGATTCACCATCTGTCCAGAGACCAGGGCAGCCAGCACCTGATTCACCATCTGCCCAGAGACCAGGGCAGCCAGCACCTGATTCACCATCTGCCCAGAGACCAGGGCAGCCAGCACCTGATTCACCATCTGTCCAGAGATCAGGGCAGCCAGCACCTGATTCACCATCTGTCCAGAGACCAGGGCAGTCAGCAGCTGATTCACCATCTGTCCAGAGAGCAGGGCAGCCAGCACCTGATTCACCATCTGTCCAGAGACCAGGGCAGCCAGCACCTGATTCACCATCTGTCCAGAGACCAGGGCAGCCAGCACCTGATTCACCATCTGTCCAGAGACCAGGGCAGCCAGCAGCTGATTCACCATCTGTCCAGAGACCAGGGCAGCCAGCACCTGATTATAACACCTGTCCAGAGACCAGGGCAGCCAGCACCTGATTCACCATCTGTCCAGAGACCAGGGCAGCCAGCACCTGATTCACCATCTGTCCAGAGACCAGGGCAGCCAGCACCTGATTCACCATCTGTCCAGAGACCAGGGCAGCCAGCACCTGATTCACCATCTGTCCAGAGACCAGGGCAGCCAGCACCTGATTCACCATCTGTCCAGAGACCAGGGCAGCCAGCACCTGATTCACCATCTGTCCAGAGACCAGGGCAGCCAGCACCTGATTCACCATCTGTCCAGAGACCAGGGCAGCCAGCACCTGATTCACCATCTGTCCAGAGACCAGGGCAGCCAGCACGTGATTCACCATCTGTCCAGAGACCAGGGCAGCCAGCACCTGATTCACCATCTGTCCAGAGACCAGGGCAGCCAGCACCTGATTCACCATCTGTCCAGAGACCAGGGCAGCCAGCACCTGATTCACCATCTGTCCAGAGATCAGGGCAGCCAGCACCTGATTCACCATCTGTCCAGAGATCAGGGCAGCCAGCACCTGATTCACCATCTGTCCAGAGATCAGGGCAGCCAGCACCTGATTCACCATCTATCCAGAGACCAGGGCAGCCAGCACCTGATTCACCATCTGTCCAGAGATCAGGGCAGCCAGCAGCTGATTCACCATCTGTCCAGAGACCAGGGCAGCCAGCACCTGATTCACCATCTGTCCAGAGACCAGGGCAGCCAGCACCTGATTCACCATCTGTCCAGAGACCAGGGCAGCCAGCACCTGATTCACCATCTGTCCAGAGACCAGGGCAGCCAGCACCTGATTCACCATCTGTCCAGAGACCAGGGCAGCCAGCAGCTGATTCACCATCTGTCCAGAGATCGCCGCCAGTTTCAAGTAACGTCAAGAAATACCATCAAGAAATCATCCAAGCATCAAATATTTTCTCCTGATACAAGTCGTTGAGTTATTGAGTCATTGAATTATTGAGTCATTAAGTTATTGAGGTATTGAGTCATTGAATTATTGAGTCATTGAGTTATTGAGGTATTGAGTCATTGAATTATTGAGTCATTGAGTTATTGAGTCATTGAGTCATTGAGTCATTGAGTTATTAAGTGATTGAGTTATTGAATCATTAAGATATTGAGTTATTGAGTCATTGAGTCATTGAGGTATTGAGTCATTGAGTCATTGAGTTATTGAGTCACTAAGTTATTGAGTCATTGAGGTAATGAGTTATTGAGTCATTGAGGTATTGAGTCATTGAGTTTTTGAGTCATTGAGATATTGAGTTATTGAATTAATGCGTTATTGAGTCATTGAGTTATTGAGTCATTGAGTTATTGAGTTATTTGCAGGTCATTATCATTGCACTCCGAACATGTCCATAGGTGCTCAGATCCCCTCCTCAGCAATTCCCACAGTGTCCAGCGACTGGCGACTCCAGTTCTGTGTTGGTTGATAAGTCTTCTTACACGGCCACTAAGTTTCACGTTTCTGGCTGTGCCCATCTTAACTCCCATCTCTTTCATCCGAAGGAGTGACGTAGACTCATGGTTGTTGAAGTCCTGTGTCCTTCCCACATCTCGGAGGGCATTGATGATGTCCGCCCGATCCATTGGTTGACGGTCTTCAACAACAGCACAGCTAGTCAACCTGACCGCTCTTTCATTTCCCGTATCCCCGAATGTCCTGGGACGCAGACAACTATCTAGCTGCTCAAGTTTGGCATAAAAACTTCGACTCATCCCTTAGCGGGACTGGGTGGCCTACAGGTAGGACGTCGGCGTCTGCACAGGAAAGTCATGGGTTCGATTCCCACCACAGGCGCTGATAATCGAATCTGTGATTTCTTCGTGGCTTTACCCTCCTATCTCTCTGGGTAGTGAGATTCGATGTCTGGCCCTCTCTGGGTAGTGAGATTCGATGTCTGGCCATCTCTGGGTAGTGAGATCCGATGTCTGGCCCTCTCTGGGTAGTGAGATCCGATGTCTAGCCCTCTCTGGGTAGTGAGATCCGATGTCTGGCCCTCTCTGGGCAGTGAGATCCGATGTCTAGCCCTCTCTGGGCAGTGAGATCCGATGTCTAGCCCTCTCTGGGCAGTGAGATCCGATGTCTAGCCCTCTCTGGCCAGTGAGATTCGATGTCTAGCCCTCTCTTGGTAGTGAGATTCGATGTCTAGCCCTCTCTGGGCAGTGAGATTCGATGTCTAGCCCTCTCTGGGCAGTGAGATTCGATGTCTAGCCCTCTCTGGGCAGTGAGATTCGATGTCTAGCCCTCTCTTGGTAGTGAGATTCGATGTCTAGCCCTCTCTGGGCAGTGAGATTCGATGTCTAGCCCTCACTGGGCAGTGAGATTCGATGTCTAGCCCTTTCTTGGTAGTGAGATTCGATGTCTAGCCCTCTCTGGGCAGTGAGATTCGATGTCTAGCCCTCTCTGGGTAGTGAGATTCGATGTCTAGCCCTCTCTGGGCAGTGAGATTCGATGTCTAGCCCTCTCTGGGCAGTGAGATTCGATGTCTAGCCCTCTCTGGGCAGTGAGATTCGATGTCTAGCCCTCTCTGGGCAGTGAGATTCGATGTCTAGCCCTCTCTGGGCAGTGAGATTCGATGTCTAGCCCTCTCTTGGTAGTGAGATTCGATGTCTAGCCCTCTCTTGGTAGTGAGATTCGATGTCTAGCCCTCTCTGGGTAGTGAGATCCGATGTCTAGCCCTCTCTTGGTAGTGAGATTCGATGTCTAGCCCTCTCTTGGTAGTGAGATTCAATGTCTAGCCCTCTCTTGGTAGTGAGATTCGATGTCTAGCCCTCTCTTGGTAGTGAGATTCGATGTCTAGCCCTCTCTGGGCAGTGAGATTCGATGTCTAGCCCTCTCTTGGTAGTGAGATTCGATGTCTAGCCCTCTCTGGGTAGTGAGATTTGATGTCTAGCCCTCTCTTGATAGTGAGATTCGATGTCTAGCCCTCTCTGGGCAGTGAGATCCGATGTCTAGCCCTCTCTGTGCAGTGAGATCCGATGTCTAGCCCCTTCTGGGCAGTGAGATCTGATGTCTGGCCCTCTCTGGGCAGTGAGATCCGATGTCTAGCCCTCTCTGGGCAGTGAGATCCGATGTCTAGCCCTCTCTTTGGTATTGAGGTCCGATGTCTAGCCCTCTCTTTGGTAGTGAGGTTCGATGTCTAGCCCTCTCTTGGTAGTGAGATTCGATGTCTAGCCCTCTCTTGGTAGTGAGATTAGATGTCTAGCCCTCTCTTGGTAGTGAGATTCGATGTCTAGCCCTCTCTGGGCAGTGAGATTCGATGTCTAGCCCTCTCTTGGTAGTGAGATTCGATGTCTAGCCCTCTCTTGGTAGTGAGATTCGATGTCTAGCCCTCTCTTGGTAGTGAGATTCGATGTCTAGCCCTCTCTGGGCAGTGAGATTCGATGTCTAGCCCTCTCTTGGTAGTGAGATTCGATGTCTAGCCCTCTCTTGGTAGTGAGATTCGTTGTCTAGCCCTCTCTTGATAGTGAGATTCGATGTCTAGCCCTCTCTGGGCAGTGAGATTCGATGTCTAGCCCTCTCTGGGCAGTGAGATTCGATGTCTAGCCCTCTCTGGGCAGTGAGATTCGATGTCTGGCCCTCTCTGGGCAGTGAGATTCGATGTCTAGCCCTCTCTGGGCAGTGAGATCCGATGTCTAGCCCTCGCTGGGCAGTGAGATCCGATGTCTAGCCCTCTCTGGGCAGTGAGATCCGATGTCTGGCCCCCTCTGGGCAGTGAGATCCGATGTCTAGCCCTCTCTGGGCAGTGAGATCCGATGTCTAGCCCTCTCTGGGCAGTGAGATTCGATGTCTAGCCCTCTCTGGGCAGTGAGATTCGATGTCTAGCCCTCTCTGGGCAGTGAGATTCGATGTCTAGCCCTCTCTGGACAGTGAGATTCGATGTCTAACCCTCTCTGGGCAGTGAGATCCGATGTCTAGCCCTCTCTGGACAGTGAGATTCGATGTCTAGCCCTCTCTGGGCAGTGAGATTCGATGTCTATCCCTCTCTGGGCAGTGAGATTCGATGTCTAACCCTCTCTGGGCAGTGAGATCCGATGTCTAGCCCTCTCTGGGCAGTGAGATTCGATGTCTAGCCCTCTCTTGGCAGTGAGATCAGATGTCTAGCCCTCTCTGGGCAGTGAGATCCGATGTCTAGCCCTCCCTGGGCAGTGAGATCCGATGTCTAGCCCTCTCTGGGCAGTGAGATCCGATGTCTAGCCCTCCCTGGGCAGTGAGATCCGATGTCTAACCCTCTCTGGGCAGTGAGATCCGATATCTAGCCCTCTCGAAAGCGACGAAAAACAAGATCCCTGTGTGCACTCGCGCACGTTAAAAATCGGAAAAAGCAGAGCAAAATGGCCTCTGTCCGGGCAAAACATTGTGAAGCAAATCTACTCATCCATGAGGAGGATACCTTGAACAAAGCGGCAACAATGTAGACATTTGCTATATACTCAAAAATGTAGACATTTGCTATATACGGCAACAAAGCGGCAAAAATGTAGACATTTGCTATATACGGCAACAAAGTAGACATTTGTTATATACGGCAACAAAGTAGACATTTGCTATATACGGCAACAAAGTAGACATTTGTTATATACGGCAACAAAGTAGACATTTGCTATATACGGCAACAAAGTAGACATTTGCTATATACGGCAACAAAGTAGACATTTGTTATATACGGCAACAAAGTAGACATTTGTTATATACGGCAACAAAGTAGACATTTGCTACATACGGCAACAAAGTAGACATTTGTTATATACGGCAACAAAGTAGACATTTGCTATATACGGCAACAAAGTAGACATTTGTTATATATGGCAACAAAGTAGACATTTGCTATATACGGCATCAAAGTAGACATTTGCTATATACGGCAACAAAGTAGACATTTGTTATATATGGCAACAAAGTAGACATTTGCTATATACGGCATCAAAGTAGACATTTGCTATATACGGCAACAAAGCGGCAACAATGTAGACATTTGCTATATACGGCAACAAAGCGGCAACAATGTAGACATTTGCTATATACGGCAACAAAGCGGCAACAATGTAGACATTTGCTATATACGGCAACAAAGCGGCAACAATGTAGACATTTGCTATATACGGCAACAAAGCGGCAACAATGTAGACATTTGCTATATACGGCAACAAAGCGGCAACAAAGTAGACATTTGCTATATACGGCAACAAAGCGGCAACAAAGTAGACATTTGCTATATACGGCAACAAAGCGGCAACAAAGTAGACATTTGCTATATACGGCAACAAAGCGGCAACAAAGTAGACATTTGCTATATACGGCAACAAAGCGGCAACAATGTAGACATTTGCTATATACGGCAACAAAGCGGCAACAAAGTAGAGATTTGCTATATACGGCAACAAAGCGGCAACAATGTAGACATTTGCTATATACGGCAACAATGTAGACATTTGCTATATACGGCAACAAAGTGGCAACAATGTAGACATTTGCTATATACGGCAACAAAGCGGCAACAAAGTAGACATTTGCTATATACGGCAACAAAGCGGCAACAATGTAGACATTTGCTATATACGGCAACAAAGCGGCAACAAAGTAGACATTTGCTATATACGGCAACAAAGCGGCAACAATGTAGACATTTGCTATATACGGCAACAAAGCGGCAACAAAGTAGACATTTGCTATATACGGCAACAAAGCGGCAACAAAGTAGACATTTGCTATATACGGCAACAAAGCGGCAACAAAGTAGACATTTGCTATACACGGCAACAAAGCGGCAACAAAGTAGACATTTGCTATATACGGCAACAAAGCGGCAACAAAGTAGACATTTGCTATATACGGCAACAAAGCGGCAACAAAGTAGACATTTGCTATATACGGCAACAAAGCGGCAACAATGTAGACATTTGCTATATACGGCAACAATGTAGACATTTGCTATATACGGCAACAAAGCGGCAACAATGTAGACATTTGCTATATACGGCAACAAAGCGGCAACAAAGTAGACATTTGCTATATACGGCAACAAAGCGGCAACAAAGTAGACATTTGCTATATACGGCAACAAAGTAGACATTTGCTATATACGGCAACAAAGTAGACATTTGCTATATACGGCAACAAAGCGGCAACAAAGTAGACATTTGCTATATACGGCAACAAAGCGGCAACAAAGTAGACATTTGCTATATACGGCAACAAAGCGGCAACAAAGTAGACATTTGCTATATACGGCAACAAAGCGGCAACAAAGTAGACATTTGCTATATAACGACAAAGATGTCGCTGTCAACTACCAAAGAACGTTACTACGTCACTATAGGTCGTTTAATGAAAGGACGGACATGATTCAACAGTCGATGGGCGAACGATAAAAATGAAAATATTTATAACGTGCTAGATTAATGGTCGATACAGAATGCTACGTGCTAGGTTGATGGTCGGTACAGAATGCTACATGCTAGATTAATGGTCGATACAGAATGCTACGTGCTAGATTAATGGTCGATACAGAATGCTACGTGCTAGATTAAAGGTCGATACAGAATGCTACGTGCTAGATTAATGGTCGATACAGAATGCTACGTGCTAGATTAAAGGTCGATACAGAATGCTACATGATAGATTAAAGGTCGATACAGAATATTATGTGCTAGATTAAAGGTCGATACAGAATATTATCTGCTAGATTAAAGGTCGATACAGAATGTTATGTGCTAGATTAAAGGTCGATACAGAATATTATGTGCTAGATTAACGGTCGATACAGAATGCTACGTGCTAGATTAAAGGTCGATACAGAATGCTACGTGCTAGGTTAAAGGTCGATACAGAATGCTACGTTCTAAATTAATGGTCGATATAGAATATTATGTGCTAGATTAATGGCCGAAACAGAATGCTACATGCTAGATTAATGGTCGATACAGAATGCTACGTGCTAGATAAATGGCCGATACAGAATGGTACGTGCTAGATTAATGGTCGATACAGAATGCTACGTACTAGATTAATGGTCGATACAGAATGCTACGTGCTAGATTAATGGTCGATACAGAATGCTACGTGCTAGATTAATGGCCGATACAGAATGGTACGTGCTAGATTAATGGTCGATACAGAATGCTACATGCTAGGTTGATGGTCGGTACAGAATGCTACACGCTAGGTTGATGGTCGATACAGAATTCTACATGCGAGGTTGATGGTCGGTACAGAATGCTACATGCTAGGTTGATGGTTGGTACAGAATGTTACATGTTAGGTTGATGGTCGGTACAGAAAGCTACATGCTAGGTTGATGGTTGGTACAGAATGTTACATGTTAGGTTGATGGTTGGTACAGAATGCTACATGCTAGGTTGATGGTCGGTACAGAAAGCTACATGTTAGGTTGATGGTTGGTACAGAATGCTACATGCTAGGTTGATGGTCGGTACAGAAAGCTACATGCTAGGTTGATGATTGGTACAGAATGTTACATTCTAGGTTGATGGTTGGTACAGAATGCTATATGCTAGGTTGATGGTCGGTACAGGATGCTACGTGCTAGGTTGATGGTCGATACAGAATGCTACGTGCTAGGTTTATGGTCGGTACAGAATGCTACGTGCTAGGTTGATGGTCGATACAGAATGCTACGTGCTAGGTTGATGGTCGGTACAGATTGCTACGTGCTAGGTTGATGGTCGGTACAGAATGCTACATGCTAGGTTGATGGTCGGTACAGGATGCTACATGCTAGGTTGATGGTCGGTACAGAATGCTGCATGTTAGGTTGATGGTCGATACAGAATGCTACGTGCTAGGTTGATGGTCGGTACAGACTGTTACATGCTAGGTTGATGGTCGGTACAGATTGCTACATGCTAGGTTGATGGTCGGTACATAATGCTACATACTAGGTTGATGGTCGGTACAGATTGCTACGTGCTAGGTTGATGGTCGGTACAGATTGCTACGTGCTAGGTTGATGGTCGGTACAGATTGCTACGTGCTAGGTTGATGGTCGGTACAGATTGCTACGTGCTAGGTTGATGGTCGGTACAGATTGCTACGTGCTAGGTTGATGGTCGGTACAGATTGCTACGTGCTAGGTTGATGGTCGGTACAGATTGCTACGTGCTAGGTTGATGGTCGGTACAGATTGCTACGTGCTAGGTTGATGGTCGGTACAGATTGCTACGTGCTAGGTTGATGGTCGGTACAGATTGCTACGTGCTAGGTTGATGGTCGGTACAGATTGCTACGTGCTAGGTTGATGGTCGGTACAGATTGCTACGTGCTAGGTTGATGGTCGGTACAGATTGCTACATGCTAGGTTGATGGTCGGTAGAGAACGGACTGGGCTAACCTTCGTGGCTTCTTTACTGTACAGTGGATGTGGTGTTCTATCTAATATAGCTATCGTCTTGCTGTATGAGATCACAGTCAACGTTTCATCAACCAAATGTGCTACAACTGAATTCGATGTTTACCACCTTTTTGTGTTACAACTGAATTAGATGTTTACCACCTTCTTGTGTTACAACTGAATTCGATGTTTGCCACCTTCTTGTGTTACAACTGAATTCGATGTTTACCACCTTCTTGTGCTACAACTGAATTCGGTGTTTACCACCTTCTTGTGTTATAACTGAATTCGATGTTTACCACCTTCTTGTGCTACAACTGAATTCGATGTTTACCACCTTCTTGTGCTACAACTGAATTCGGTGTTTACCACCTTCTTGTGTTACAAATGAATTAGATGTTCCCTTCACCCATTTTTGTACACAATGTCTTGAAATGCTGCATTTACCAATTATGGTACAGTCGGTACATTTTACGTTCTCCGTCAACCTATTAATGGTACAGTCTGTACATTTTACAGTCTCCGTCAACCCATTATGGTACATTCGGTACATTTTACGTTCTCTGTCAAGCCATTATGGTACAGTCGGTACATTTTACGTTCACCGCCAAACCATTATGGTACAGTCGGTACATTTTACGTTCTCCGTCAACCCATTATGGTACAGTCTGCCTTACCACTGACCCCCCCCCCCCCACCAACACTAACCCTGTTTGAAGAATCACTGAAATATCAAAATATACGGATGACTTCTTGACTTTACAGTACAGCCTATTTGACTGACTCTCTGTCAACATCTCCTTGACTGACTCTCTGTCAACATCTCCTTGATACTCTTGACTTTCTGACCATCAGTGATAACTCCTGGAGTGCTGCAAGAAGAAACAAATCGTTCTAGGATACAACGGCAGACATGCTAGCGGCGCCACTGTTCATGACTTTAGCAAAGGAGCTCCTTGTATTTGTTTGATCAGAAGATCGGTTGTGTTTGAATGCACGAATTAGCGACTGGGAGCAGGCGTTCTGGGCGTGTGTGGTCAAGGATTAGCGCCCTGTGTGAGCTTGACGTGGGACGTATCGCTTGTGACCCAGCATGGCCGCCCGTCTAACAGCGGAAGTGACGAGTCCTGTAAGAAAGGAACGCATTTAGTTTCCCTTCCAGGTATTTTGTTACTACTTTCGATTCCTCTACACACTCAGGGGCCTCCAACTTTCTTCTGTTTCTCTGTCGGTTACTTTAACATCGATTCACAAGTCTATGTATTTACATTTATATATACCACAATTACTTCACTTCTATTACAATTACTTCACACCCAGAACTACTACAATTACTTCACTACAAGAACCACTACAATTACTTCACTCCAGAACCACTACCCTTACTTAACAACCACCACCACTACAATTACTTCACTCCCAGAACCACTACCCTTACTTAACCACCACCACCACTACAATTACTTCACTACAACAACCACTACAATTACTTCACTACAACAACCACTACAATTACTTCACTACAACAACCACTACAATTACTTCACTACAACAACCACTACAATTACTTCACTACAACAACCACTACAATTACTTCACTACAACAACCACTACAATTACTTCACTACAACAACCACTACAATTACTTCACTACAACAACCACTACAATTACTTCACTACAACAACCACTACAATTACTTCACTACAACAACCACTACAATTACTTCACTACAACAACCACTACAATTACTTCACTACAACAACCACTACAATCACTTCACTACAACAACCACTACAATTACTTCACTACAACAACCACTACAATTACTTCACTCACAGAACCAGTACAATTACTTCACCATCAGAACCATTACTTCACTCCCACGATTACTGCTACTACTTGTCTATGGCAATAAACACTGCCTCATCACTAGTTTGATGCACACCCCCACAATTACATCACTCAACACTGTCTTTACCACAACTTCTACAACTTACACCACTCCTAATTCTAATACTTCTTTCACTACCATTACCACCTTTACTACTCCTAGCGCTACTACTACTACTAGTGCTACTACTCCTATTACTACTACTACTAGTGCTACTACTAATAGTGCTACTACTAATAGTGCTACTACTACTAGTGCTACTACTACTAGTGCTACTACTCCTATTACTCCTATTACTACTATTACTAGTGATACTACTACTAGTGTTACTACTCATATTACTACTACTACTAGTGGTACTACTCCTATTACTACTAGTACTAGTGCTACTACTACTAGTGTTACTACTCATATTACTACTACTACTAGTGGTACTACTCCTATTACTACTACTATAGTGCTACTACTCCTATTACTACTACTGCTACTAGTGCTACTACTCCTATTACTACTACTACTAGTGCTACTACTCCCATTACTACTACTTCTAGTGCCAATTCTCCTATTACTACTACTGCTAGTGCTACTAGTCCTATTACTATTACTACTAGTGCTACTACTCCTATTACTACTACTCCTATTACTATTACTACTAGTGCTACTACTCCTATTACTACTACTCCTATTACTACTACTCCCATTACTACTACTACTAGTGCTACTACTTAAATTACTACTACTGCTAGTGCTACTATTCCTTTTACTACTACTCATATTACTACTACTACAAGTGCTACAACTCCTATTACTACTACTCATATTACTGCTACTACTAGTGCTACTATTCCTATTACTACTACTCATATTACTACTACTACTAGTGCTACTACTCCTATTACTACTACTACTACTAGTGCTACTACTCCTATTACTACTACTACTAGTGCTACTACTCCTATTACTACTACTACTAGTGCTACTATTTCCATTACGACTACTGCTAGTGCTACTACTCCTATTACTACTACTCATATTACTACTACTACTAGTGCTACTATTCCTATTACTACTACTCATATTACTACTACAACTAGTGCTATTACTCCTATTACTCCTATTACTACTACTACTAGTGCTACTACTCCTATTACTACTACTACTAGTTCTACTACTCCTATTACTACTACTACTAGTGCTACTACTCCTATTACTACTACTACTAGTGCTACTACTCCTATTACTACTACTCCTATTATAACTTCGATATTTACTTCAATTTTTACTTCTACTATAGCTACAACTAATAGCTCTATAATAGAACACAATATGGCAAAACAAGCAGAGGAAAACCCCTTCTACACTACAAATACGTAACGTCTCATGGGTTGCTCTTGACATGTATATTGTTGACTGAGAGGAGTTTATTGATCAGAGATCCAGCTCAGGGCAGACAGAAGGGGCTGGTTTGAAAACATGGTGAGGTTAATTTGAGGAACGTTGTCGACTTCAGAAGTCTCAAAACCGGTAATCCTCAACGTTAAACAGAACTGGTACAGAGGAGCCAAATTCGTAATGTCTCGAGAGTGATAGGCTCTGCTTCTATGATTAGTTCCACTACAACTACTATTGTTATTACTCCTTCTTATACAAAAACTACAGTTATTGCTACTTCAACACAATAAGATCTTTATCCAACCAACTCTCCACTAGCTATGGCGTGTCTGTAACCCTACAATGGATCCCAGGTCACATCGGCATTGCAGGAAATGAGAGAGCGGATAGGTTGGCTAAACTGGGAGCATCTCTACCACAGCTTCCTGTTCAAGTTAGCCTCAAAACATGCAAGCAAATTCTGAGAAATAACTACCACGAGGAATGGTTGAATATGTGGGCTTCAGCAAAGACTGGACGCCTACTCTACAGATATCAAACAAAACCAGACCCCCTCGACCCTGTGGGGGAGCTGAGGTGAAGGGATCAAAGCCTGATATTCCAGCTGAGAACAGGCCATGCTCCCACCATTCAACATCTGAGCAGAATAAAAACACAACATGATCCAATATGCAGACACTGTCGTCAACAATCTGAGACAGTAGATCACCTGCTACTACACTGTCATCAACAATCTGAGACAGTAGATCACCTGCTACTACACTGTCATCAACAATCTGAGACAGTAGATCACCTGCTACTACACTGTCATCAACAATCTGAGACAGTAGATCACCGGCTACTACACTGTCGTCAACAATCTGAGGTAGTAGATCACCTGCTACTACACTGTCATCAACAATCTGAGAGAGTAGATCACCTGCTACTACACTGTCATCAACAATCTGAGACAGTAGATCACCTGCTACTACACTGTCATCATTTACAAAAGCGACGGAGCATGTTACTCCCACTACTTCCATCCATTAATAACACGCTGTACAACTGAGAAGGACCTGCGCCTTCATGCGAGAGGCATTAAGCTGTCAAGAGCTCATAGCTCCCGGCTAACAAGGGGATTAAGTCAAGTCTCGAAAAAAAATACAATACAACTATTGATAATACTGCTTCTGATACAACAATTACTGGAAAAATATTAGGAAAAATATTAAACAGAATCATTCTGGAGAGACTAAAAGAGGCCATAGAGAAACATTTGAGAGATGAACAAGCAAGTTTTAGGAAGAACAGATCATGTGCTGATCAAATAACTACTCTACGTATAATAGTTGAACAAAGTTAAGAACTAAAATCTCCATTTTATATTATAAATATGACAGACTAACAGATTGTATCCACTATGACAGACTAATAGAGTGTATCCACTATGACAGACTAACAGAGTGTATCCACTATGACAGACTAATAGAGTGTATCCACTATGACAGACTAATAGAGTGTATCCACTATGACAGACTAATAGAGTGTATCCACTATGACAGACTAACAGAGTGTATCCACTATGACAGACTAACAGAATGTATCCACTATGACAGACTAACAGAATGTATCCACTATGACAGACTAACAGTGTATCCACTATGTCAAACTAACAGAGTGTATCCACTATGACAGACTAACAGAATGTATCCACTATGACAAACTAACAGAGTGTATCCACTATGACAGACTAACAGAGTGTATCCACTATGACAGACTAACAGAGTGTATCCACTATGAAAGACTAACAGAGTGTATCCACTATGACAGACTAACAGAGTGTATCCACTATGACAGACTAACAGAGTGTATCCACTATGACAGACTAACAGTGTATCCACTATGACAAACTAACAGAGTGTATCCACTATGACAGACTAACAGAGTGTATCCACTATGACAGACTAACAGAATGTATCCACTATGAAAGACTAACAGAGTGTATCTACTATGACAGACTAACAGAGTGTATCCACTATGACAGACTAACAGAGTGTATCCACTATGACAGACTAACAGAGTGTATCCACTGTGACAGACTAACAGAATGTATCCACTATGACAGACTAACAGAATGTATCCACTATGACAGACTAACAGAATGTATCCACTATGACAGACTAACAGAATGTATCCACTATGACAGACTAACAGAATGTATCTACTATGACAAACTAACAGAATGTATCCACTATGACAGACTAACAGAATGTATCCACTATGACAGACTAACAGAATGTATCCACTATGACAGACTAACAGTGTATCCACTATGACAAACTAACAGGATGTATCCACTATGACAAACTAACAGAATGTATCCACTATGACAGACTAACAGAATGTATCCACTATGACAGACTAACAGAATGTATCCACTATGACAAACTAACAGAATGTATCCACTATGACAGACTAACAGAATGTATCCACTATGACAGACTAACAGAATGTATCCACTATGACAGACTAACAGTGTATCCACTATGACAAACTAACAGAATGTATCCACTATGACAAACTAACAGAATGTATCCACTATGACAGACTAACAGAATGTATCCACTATGACAGACTAACAGAATGTATCCACTATGACAGACTAACAGTGTATCCACTATGACAAACTAACAGAATGTATCCACTATGACAAACTAACAGAATGTATCCACTATGACAGACTAACAGAATGTATCCACTATGACAGACTAACAGAATGTATCCACTATGACAAACTAACAGAATGTATCCACTATGACAGACTAACAGAATGTATCCACTATGACAGACTAACAGAATGTATCCACTATGACAGACTAACAGTGTATCCACTATGACAAACTAACAGAATGTATCCACTATGACAAACTAACAGAATGTATCCACTATGACAGACTAACAGAATGTATCCACTATGACAAACTAACAGAATGTATCCACTATGACAAACTAACAGAATGTATCCACTATGACAGACTAACAGAATGTATCCACTATGACAGACTAACAGAATGTATCCACTATGACAAACTAACAGAATGTATCCACTATGATAGACTAACAGAATGTATCCACTATGACAGACTAACAGAATGTATCCACTATGACAGACTAACAGAATGTATCCACTATGACAGACTAACAGAATGTATCCACTATGACAGACTAACAGAATGTATCCACTATGACAAACTAACAGAATGTATCCACTATGACAAACTAACAGAATGTATCCACTATGACAGACTAACAGAATGTATCCACTATGACAGACTAACAGAATGTATCCACTATGACAGACTAACAGAGTGTATCCACTATGACAGACTAACAGAATGTATCCACTATGACAGACTAACAGAGTGTAACCACTATGACAGACTAACAGAATGTATCCACTATGACAGACTAACAGAGTGTATCCACTATGACAAACTAACAGAGTGTATCCACTATGACAGACTAACAGAGTGTATCCACTATGACAGACTAACAGAATGTATCCACTATGACAGACTAACAGAGTGTATCCACTATGACAGACTAACAGAGTGTATCCACTATGACAGACTAACAGAGTGTATCCACTATGACAGACTAACAGAGTGTATCCACTGTGACAGACTAACAGAATGTATCCACTATGACAGACTAACAGAATGTATCCACTATGACAGACTAACAGAATGTATCCACTATGACAGACTAACAGAATGTATCCACTATGACAGACTAACAGAATGTATCCACTATGACAAACTAACAGAATGTATCCACTATGACAGACTAACAGAATGTATCCACTATGACAGACTAACAGAATGTATCCACTATGACAGACTAACAGTGTATCCACTATGACAAACTAACAGAATGTATCCACTATGACAAACTAACAGAATGTATCCACTATGACAGACTAACAGAATGTATCCACTATGACAGACTAACAGAATGTATCCACTATGACAAACTAACAGAATGTATCCACTATGACAGACTAACAGAATGTATCCACTATGACAGACTAACAGAATGTATCCACTATGACAGACTAACAGTGTATCCACTATGACAAACTAACATAATGTATCCACTATGACAAACTAACAGAATGTATCCACTATGACAGACTAACAGAATGTATCCACTATGACAGACTAACAGAATGTATCCACTATGACAGACTAACAGTGTATCCACTATGACAAACTAACATAATGTATCCACTATGACAAACTAACAGAATGTATCCACTACGACAGACTAACAGAATGTATCCACTATGACAAACTAACAGAATGTATCCACTATGACAGACTAACAGAATGTATCCACTATGACAGACTAACAGAATGTATCCACTATGACAAACTAACAGAATGTATCCACTATGACAGACTAACAGAATGTATCCACTATGACAGACTAACAGAATGTATCCACTATGACAAACTAACAGAATGTATCCACTATGACAGACTAACAGAATGTATCCACTATGACAGACTAACAGAATGTATCCACTATGACAGACTAACAGAATGTATCCACTATGACAGACTAACACAATGTATCCACTATGACAGACTAACAGAATGTATCCACTATGACAAACTAACAGAGTGTATCCACTATGACAAACTAACAGAATGTATCCACTATGACAGACTAACAGAATGTATCCACTATGACAGACTAACAGAATCTATCCACTATGACAGACTAACAGAATGTATCCACTATGACAGACTAACAGAATGTATCCACTATGACAGACTAACAGAGTGTATCCACTATGACAGACTAACAGAATGTATCCACTATGACAGACTAACAGAGTGTATCCACTATGACAAACTAACAGAGTGTATCCACTATGACAGACTAACAGAATGTATCCACTATGACAGACTAACAGAATGTATCCACTATGACAAACTAACAGAGTGTATCCACTATGACAAACTAACAGAATGTATCCACTATGACAGACTTACAGAATGTATCCACTATGACAGACTAACAGAATGTATCCACTATGACAGACTAACAGAATATATCCACTATGACAGACTAACAGAATGTATCCACTATGACAGACTAACAGAATGTATCCACTATGACAGACTAACAGAATGTATCCACTATGACAGACTAACAGAATGTATCCACTATGACAAACTAACAGAGTGTATCCACTATGACAAACTAACAGAATGTATCCACTATGACAGAATAATAGAATGTATCCACTATGACAGACTAACAGAATGTATCCCCTATGACAGACTAACAGAATGTATCCACTATGACAGACTAACAGAATGTATCCACTATGACAGACTAACAGAGTGTATCCACTATGACAGACTAACAGAATGTATCCACTATGACAGACTAACAGAATGTATCCACTATGACAGACTAACAGAATGTATCCACTATGACAGACTAACAGAATGTATCCACTATGACAAACTAACAGAATGTATCCACTATGACAGACTAACAGAATGTATCCACTATGACAGACTAACAGAATGTATCCACTATGACAGACTAACAGTGTATCCACTATGACAAACTAACAGAATGTATCCACTATGACAAACTAACAGAATGTATCCACTATGACAGACTAACAGAATGTATCCACTATGACAGACTAACAGAATGTATCCACTATGACAGACTAACAGTGTATCCACTATGACAAACTAACAGAATGTATCCACTATGACAAACTAACAGAATGTATCCACTATGACAGACTAACAGAATGTATCCACTATGACAGACTAACAGAATGTATCCACTATGACAAACTAACAGAATGTATCCACTATGACAGACTAACAGAATGTATCCACTATGACAGACTAACAGAATGTATCCACTATGACAGACTAACAGTGTATCCACTATGACAAACTAACAGAATGTATCCACTATGACAAACTAACAGAATGTATCCACTATGACAGACTAACAGAATGTATCCACTATGACAAACTAACAGAATGTATCCACTATGACAAACTAACAGAATGTATCCACTATGACAGACTAACAGAATGTATCCACTATGACAGACTAACAGAATGTATCCACTATGACAAACTAACAGAATGTATCCACTATGATAGACTAACAGAATGTATCCACTATGACAGACTAACAGAATGTATCCACTATGACAGACTAACAGAATGTATCCACTATGACAGACTAACAGAATGTATCCACTATGACAGACTAACAGAATGTATCCACTATGACAAACTAACAGAGTGTATCCACTATGACAAAATAACAGAATGTATCCACTATGACAGACTAACAGAATGTATCCACTATGACAGACTAACAGAATGTATCCACTATGACAGACTAACAGAGTGTATCCACTATGACAGACTAACAGAATGTATCCACTATGACAGACTAACAGAGTGTAACCACTATGACAGACTAACAGAATGTATCCACTATGACAGACTAACAGAGTGTATCCACTATGACAAACTAACAGAGTGTATCCACTATGACAGACTAACAGAGTGTATCCACTATGACAGACTAACAGAATGTATCCACTATGACAGACTAACAGAGTGTATCCACTATGACAGACTAACAGAGTGTATCCACTATGACAGACTAACAGAGTGTATCCACTATGACAGACTAACAGAGTGTATCCACTGTGACAGACTAACAGAATGTATCCACTATGACAGACTAACAGAATGTATCCACTATGACAGACTAACAGAATGTATCCACTATGACAGACTAACAGAATGTATCCACTATGACAGACTAACAGAATGTATCCACTATGACAAACTAACAGAATGTATCCACTATGACAGACTAACAGAATGTATCCACTATGACAGACTAACAGAATGTATCCACTATGACAGACTAACAGTGTATCCACTATGACAAACTAACAGAATGTATCCACTATGACAAACTAACAGAATGTATCCACTATGACAGACTAACAGAATGTATCCACTATGACAGACTAACAGAATGTATCCACTATGACAAACTAACAGAATGTATCCACTATGACAGACTAACAGAATGTATCCACTATGACAGACTAACAGAATGTATCCACTATGACAGACTAACAGTGTATCCACTATGACAAACTAACATAATGTATCCACTATGACAAACTAACAGAATGTATCCACTATGACAGACTAACAGAATGTATCCACTATGACAGACTAACAGAATGTATCCACTATGACAGACTAACAGTGTATCCACTATGACAAACTAACATAATGTATCCACTATGACAAACTAACAGAATGTATCCACTATGACAGACTAACAGAATGTATCCACTATGACAAACTAACAGAATGTATCCACTATGACAGACTAACAGAATGTATCCACTATGACAGACTAACAGAATGTATCCACTATGACAAACTAACAGAATGTATCCACTATGACAGACTAACAGAATGTATCCACTATGACAGACTAACAGAATGTATCCACTATGACAAACTAACAGAATGTATCCACTATGACAGACTAACAGAATGTATCCACTATGACAGACTAACAGAATGTATCCACTATGACAGACTAACAGAATGTATCCACTATGACAGACTAACAGAATGTATCCACTATGACAGACTAACAGAATGTATCCACTATGACAAACTAACAGAGTGTATCCACTATGACAAACTAACAGAATGTATCCACTATGACAGACTAACAGAATGTATCCACTATGACAGACTAACAGAATGTATCCACTATGACAGACTAACAGAATGTATCCACTATGACAGACTAACAGAATGTATCCACTATGACAGACTAACAGAGTGTATCCACTATGACAGACTAACAGAGTGTATCCACTATGACAGACTAACAGAGTGTATCCACTATGACAAACTAACAGAGTGTATCCACTATGACAGACTAACAGAATGTATCCACTATGACAGACTAACAGAATGTATCCACTATGACAAACTAACAGAGTGTATCCACTATGACAAACTAACAGAATGTATCCACTATGACAGACTAACAGAATGTATCCACTATGACAGACTAACAGAATGTATCCACTATGACAGACTAACAGAATGTATCCACTATGACAGACTAACAGAATGTATCCACTATGACAGACTAACAGAATGTATCCACTATGACAGACTAACAGAATGTATCCACTATGACAGACTAACAGAATGTATCCACTATGACAAACTAACAGAGTGTATCCACTATGACAAACTAACAGAATGTATCCACTATGACAGAATAACAGAATGTATCCACTATGACAGACTAACAGAATGTATCCCCTATGACAGACTAACAGAATGTATCCACTATGACAGACTAACAGAATGTATCCACTATGACAGACTAACAGAGTGTATCCACTATGACAGACTAACAGAATGTATCCACTATGACAGACTAACAGAGTGTATCCACTATGACAGACTAACAGAATGTATCCACTATGACAGACTAACAGAATGTATCCACTATGACAAACAGAATGTATCCACTATGACAGACTAACAGAATGTATCCACTATGACAGACTAACAGAATGTATCCACTATGACAGACTTTATGGTTGCTGATGTTAATTTCATGTGGTTGTAGAGGAGGCGCCTGTCGACACGGGGTGTCCACCATTCTTGGGGCTCTTTACGGCCGCCCTTATAAAACTAAATTATAAATCGAAACACAAAACCATCTTGGTAAGAACACAATCTGTTATTCTATACGCCAGAGAAACATGGACATTCACTGCTGATCTTGAAAGAGGAAAAGAGGCTCTGGAGATACGATGGTACAGAAAGATCTTGGTGATATCTGATATCAATTATGTCACTTATGGGTAGTGGTGATATCACTGGTGGGTAGGGGTGATATCACTGGTGGGTGGTGGTGATATCACTGGTGGGTAGTGGTGATATCACTGGTGGGTAGGGGTGATATCACTGGTGGGTAGTGGTGATATCACTGGTGGGTAGGGGTGATATCACTGATGGGTAGGGGTGATATCACTGGTGGGTAGTAGTGATATCACTGGTGGGTAGGGGTGATATCAAAGCTGGGTAGGTGTGATATCACTGGTGGGTAGTGGTGGTATCAATGCTAGGGAGCGGTGATATCACTGGTGGGTAGTGCTGATATCACTGGTGGGTAGGGGTGATATCACTGGTGGGTAGGGGTGATATCACTGCTGGGTAGGGGTGATATCACTGGTGGATAGGGGTGATATCACTGATGGGTTTGTGGTGATATCACTGGTGGGTAGTGGTGATATCACTGGTGGGTATGGGCTGCACAGGTACAACTATCTCAGAGCCAATCACTGGTGTGATATCACTGGTGGGTAGGGTGATATCACTGGTGGGTAGGGGTGATATCACTGGTGGGTAGGGGTAATATCACTGGTGGGTAAGGGCGGTACAGGTACAACTATCTCAGAGCCAATCACTGGTGTGATATCACTGGTGGGTAGTGGTGATATCACTGGTGGGCAGTGGTGATATCACTGGTGGGTAGGGGTGATGTCACTGGTGGGTAAGGGAGGTACAGGTACAATTATCTCAGAGCCAATCACTGGTGTGATATCACTGGTCGGTAGGGGTGATATCACTGGTGGGTAGGGGTGATATCACTGGTGGGTAGGGGTGATATCACCGGTGTGATATCAAAGGTAAAACATGGAACATCACAATGATGCGGACATGTTACCAGGTCTACAGGTCTGGCTAAGATCGTTCTACAGCGGGCAGTTCCGGGTAAAAGAAGACAAGACAGAGGAAGAATTGGGAAGACATTATTTGAGAATGGATAGGATGAACTTTTCCACGTCTCAGAGAGCAATACACGGAAAAGAAGGGGGGGGGGGTCTGAAGGTAATTCGTCGGCATATGGACAAAGGGATCCCTAGTTCAAATCTCGTCACACAAGGTGGGAATGTTTCACTTCCATCAGTGGTTTCTTCGTTGATTTACCTCCCCTTGTCTCTGGGTAGTGAGATCCGATGTCTAGCCCTCTCTGGGTAGTGATATCCGATGTCTAGCCCTCTCTGGGTAGTGATATCCGATGTCTAGCCTTCTCTGGGTAGTGAGATCCGATGTCTAGCCCTCTCTGGGTAGTGATATCCGATGTCTAGCCCTCTCTGGGTAGTGAGATCCGATGTCTAGCCCTCTCTGGGTAGTGAGATCCGATGTCTAGCCCTCTCTGGGTAGTGATATCCGATGTCTAGCCCTCTCTGGGTAGTGAGATCCGATGTCTAGCCCTCTCTGGGTAGTGATATCCAATGTCTAGCCCTCTCTGTGTAGTGAGATCCGATGTCTAGCCCTCTCTGGGTAGTGAGATCCGATGTCTAGCCCTCTCTGGGTAGTGATATCCGATGTCTAGCCGTCTCTGGGTAGTGAGATCCGATGTCTAGCCCTATCTGGGTAGTGATATCCGATGTCTAGCCCTCTCTGGGTAGTGATATCCGATGTCTAGCCCTCTCTGGGTAGTGATATCCGATGTCTAGCCCTCTCTGGGTAGTGATATCCGATGTCTAGCCCTCTCTGGGTAGTGAGATCCGATGTCTAGCCCTCTCTGGGTAGTGAGATCCGATGTCTAGCCCTCTCTGGGTAGTGAGATCCGATGTCTAGCCCTCTCTGGGTAGTGAGATCCGATGTCTAGCCCTCTCTGGGTAGTGAGATCCGATGTCTAGCCCTCTCTGGGTAGTGAGATCCGATGTCTAGCCCTCTCTGGGTAGTGAGATCCGATGTCTGGCCCTCTCTGGGTAATGAGATCCGATGTCTAGCCCTCTCTGGGTAATGATATCCGATGTCTAGCCCTCTCTGGGTAATGATATCCGATGTCTAGCCCTCTCTGGGTAATGATATCCGATGTCTAGCCCTCTCTGGGTAATGAGATCCGATGTCTAGCCCTCTCTGGGCAGTGTGATCCGATATCTAGCCCTCTCTGGGTAGTCAGATCCGATGTCTAGCCCTCTCTGGGCAGTGAGACCCCATGTTTAGTCCACTCTTGGGTACTGAGATCCGATGTCTAGCCCTCTCTGGGCAGTGAGGTCCCATGTTTAGTCCACTCTTGGGTACTGAGATCCGATGTCTAGCCCTCTCTGGGTAATGATATCCGATGTCTAGCCCTCTCTGGGTAATGATATCCGATGTCTAGCCCTCTCTGGGTAATGATATCCGATGTCTAGCCCTCTCTGGGTAATGAGATCCGATGTCT
Source organism: Megaustenia siamemsis (assembly GCA_032433765.1). NCBI lineage: Eukaryota > Metazoa > Mollusca > Gastropoda > Stylommatophora > Ariophantidae > Megaustenia > Megaustenia siamemsis. Next base: position 2,220,624 of record JAVIAB010000145.1, on the reverse strand, counting down.
AGCCCTCTCTGGGCAGTGTGATCCGATATCTAGCCCTCTCTGGGTAGTCAGATCCGATGTCTAGCCCTCTCTGGGCAGTGAGACCCCATGTTTAGTCCACTCTTGGGTACTGAGATCCGATGTCTAGCCCTCTCTGGGCAGTGAGGTCCCATGTTTAGTCCACTCTTGGGTACTGAGATCCGATGTCTAGCCCTCTCTGGGCAGTGAGATCCCATGTTTAGTCCACTCTTGGGTACTGAGATCCGATGCCTAGCCCTCTCTTGGTAGTGAGATCCGATGTCTAGCCCTCTCTGGGTAGTCAGATCCGATGTCTAGCCCTCTCTGGGTTGTGAGATCCCATGTTTAGCCTTGTCTGGGTACTCAGATCCCATGTCTAGCCCTCTCTGGGCAGTGAGATCCGATGCCTAGCCCTCTCTGGGTAGTGAGATCCGATGTCTAGCCCTCTCTGGGTAGTGAGATCCGATGTCTAGCCCTCTCTGGGCAGTGAGATCCGATGCCTAGCCCTCTCTGGGTAGTGAGATCCGATGTCTAGCCCTCTCTGGGTAGTGAGATCCGATGTCTAGCCCTCTCTGGGCAGTGAGATCCGATGTCTAGCCCTCTCTGGGTAGTGAGATCCGATGTCTAGCCCTCTCTGGGCAGTGAGATCCGATGTCTAGCCCTCTCTGGGCAGTGAGATCCGATGTCTAGCCCTCTCTGGGTAGTGAGATCCGATGTCTAGCCCTCTCTGGGTAGTGAGATCCGATGTCTAGCCCTCTCTGGGTAGTGAGATCCGATGTCTAGCCCTCTCTGGGTAGTGAGATCCGATGTCTAGCCTTGTCGGATAACGGAGAAAAACAGAAAGTCCCGTTTCCACTCGCCAACGTGAACTTGGCCATTAAGAGCCACAAAAGGTAGGCCAAAAATGGTCGCTGACTGGGCACACAAAAGGCAAGCAAATCTACTCAAGCTGAAGGCGGATATGTCGGGCCAATAAGGGAGGATGTCGCGGCTTTGTCGTAATTTAGCAACACAACATATCCAGGCCAACTAACGTATGAACACAAAAAGATAATAAGAACATAATTCTTAATCATTGAAAGTCGTAAATAAATGTATGAGGTCGTTGTCATTGTGAGGTCGTTGTCATTGTGAGGTCGTTGTCATTGTGAGGTGGTTGTCATTGTGAGGTGGTTGTCATTGTGAGGTCGTTGTCATTGTGAGGTCGTTGTCATTGTGAGGTCGTTGTCATTGTGAGGTCGTTGTCATTGTGAGGTGGTTGTCATTGTGAGGTCGTTGTCATTGTGAGGTGGTTGTCATTGTGAGGTGGTTGTCATTGTGAGGTCGTTGTCATTGTGAGGTCGTTGTCATTGTGAGGTCGTTGTCATTGTGAGGTCGTTGTCATTGTGAGGTGGTTGTCATTGTGAGGTCGTTGTCATTGTGAGGTGGTTGTCATTGTGAGGTGGTTGTCATTGTGAGGTCGTTGTCATTGTGAGGTGGTTGTCATTGTGAGGTCGTTGTCATTGTGAGGTGGTTGTCATTGTGAGGTGGTTGTCATTGTGAGGTGGTTGTCATTGTGAGGTGGTTGTCATTGTGAGGTGGTTGTCATTGTGAGGTGGTTGTCATTGTCAGGTCGTTGTCATTGTGAGGTGGTTGTCATTGTGAGGTGGTTGTCATTGTGAGGTGGTTGTCATTGTGAGGTGGTTGTCATTGTGAGGTGGTTGTCATTGTGAGGTGGTTGTCATTGTGAGGTCGTTGTCATGGCTTCCTCGATCGACCACCAGTATTCAGAAGTAATTATTGATGGGATTTTCAAAATTCTTCTGTAGAACCATATTTCTGAGGCGTCAACAGATCTCTTGTCAAATGCGAGATTAGCCAGCACCCACTACCACATTCAGGAGACTCTCTACCAGCAGCAGAGGAAAATAGATGGTGAGATAACATTGTAACAACAGGACATAAGTGACTAGAGATAACATTGTGACAACAGGACATAAGTGACTAGAGATAACATTGTGGCAACAGGACATAAGTGACTAGAGATAACATTGTGGCAACAGGACATAAGTGACTAGAGATAACATTGTGACAACAGGACATAAGTGACTAGAGATAACATTGTAACAACAGGACATAAGTGACTAGAGATAACATTGTGGCAACAGGACATAAGTGACTAGAGATAACATTGTGACAACAGGACATAAGTGACTAGAGATAACATTGTGACAACAGGACATAAGTGACTAGAGATAACATTGTGACAACAGGACATAAGTGACTAGAGATAACATTGTGACAACAGGACATAAGTGACTAGAGATAACATTGTGACAACAGGACATAAGTGACTAGAGATAACATTGTGACAACAGGACATAAGTGACTAGAGAAAATATTGTTGCAACAGGGCATAAGTGGCTAAAGAAAACAATGGAATAAGAGATGATAAGATACCGTAAATATGAAGAAAAAATTGGTACACATGTCAAGCAACAGCAGAGTTAATTAAATACTGAAGAGAAATAAAGTTGGGGAGAGACATGATCGTCTACGCCAGCACAGAAGGTGGGTACTTGATGAGTGAATGACTTTTTAAAAAAATTTGTTCACATCTCCATGTTCACAGCTTCTCTTCACAACTTCTTGTTCACATCTCCATGTTCACATCTCCTTGTTCACGTCTCCATGTCCACATCTGCATGTCCACATCTCTATCTTCACATCTCCATGGTTACAATTTCGTCTTCACATCTCCATATTCACACCTTCCTCATCACATCTCCATGTTCACATCTCCATATTCACATCTCTATGTTCACATCTCCACCAACTTATCTCCTCGTTCACTCCAAGTCTCCACCTGTGGCCACCATGTTCCAGGAAACCTGTCTATACTCTTGCTCACAGATTAAGTGTCAACTCCTGTCACGTCCAAGATTCCACACTGCCGATCAATGGCAAGATTCCACACTGCCGATCAATGGCAAGATTCTACACTGCCGATCAATGCCAAGATTCCACACTGCCGATCAATGCCAAGATTCCACAATGCCGATCAATGCCAAGATTCCACAATGCCGATCAATGCCAAGATTCCACACTGCCGATCAATGCCAAGATTCCACACTGCCGATCAATGCCAAGATTCCACAATGCCGATCAATGCCAAGATTCCACAATGCCGATCAATGCCAAGATTCCACACTGCCGATCAATGCCAAGATTCCACACTGCCGATCAATGCCAAGATTCCACACTGCCGATCAATGCCAAGATTCCACACTGCCGATCAATGCCAAGATTCCACACTGCCGATCAATGCCAAGATTCCACACTGCCGATCAATGCCAAGATTTCACTTCTACACATGACCTATCACAGACATTCCATCCTAGATGATGGTTTCTCAAAGAACATCACATCCAGGCATTAGTTTCTCAAAGAACATCACATCCAGGCATTAGTTTCTCAAAGAACATCACATCCAGGCATTAGTTTCTCAAAGAACATCACATCCAGACATTAGTTTCTCAAAGAACATCACATCCAGGCATTAGTTTCTCAAAGAACATCACATCCAGGCATTAGTTTCTCAAACAGAAAACACAAAGAAAACTTAAATCGTGTGCCTTATCATGATCATCATCATTGAGTGCAGTCTCCGAATCGAAGGTTGGCTACCATGGAGCGCCATTCCACTCTGTCTCTTTCTTTGATGGTGCAGGTTATCGTAGGCTGACTAGTTCATCTTTTGATGTTAATCGTCCATGTTAGTCTTGGTCTGCCTCTTTTGCCTTGTATTTTCCCGTCCAATATTACTTTTAGTAGGCTGTTGTGCCTTTTAACATGCCCCAAAAATCTCATTTGTCTTGTTTGAATCGTGTTTAGTAGTTCTCTTTCCATTTTTAGTTGTTTTAAAACTTCCTAATTTATTTTATTTTCTTCCCATCCAATTCTTCCTATTCTTCTATAAATCCACATTTCAAAGGCTTTCTGTTCTGTTTTCTTGTCTAATGTCCATGTTTCTGCACCATATAGGAATATTGAGAAGACATAATATTTTGCTATTTTCAGTTTTAGCCCTCCTGCTTGACGTTAGTAGATTTCTCAAGGAAATAAAAGCTCTTTCCATATCTAACTCCAGCAGTTGGTGTGCCTTCATTCTGTGAAGATGTTCTGTATTTGATTACCTTGACCGTGTCAAGGCAACCGTACCAATAAGTTGTTGCAATAAGGGACGGTAATTAGGTCAACAGGTGGGCATTCAACTTTCTTCTGACGAATTACCGCCCCCTGACGCTGTCCACTGGGTTAGAAAGTTAAAGGGGGCGGGGCTAGAAGTGTGGCAACTCATAGATCAACAACGATTGGGCGAAGGAGGCAGTCAACCAGTGGAACAAACAATAAAATAACAGATCGAGGTTTGCACGAATAGTCAATAACGGTGAGATTATAATGCTACGGGAGTTTGTCCACGGGAGTTTGTCCAAGAAATTTGTCAAACGCGATTTTGTCCACGGGAGTTTGTCCATGAATTTTGTCCTTTGGAGTTTGTTCACGAAGTTTGTCCACTAAGTTTGTCGACGCGAGTTTGTCCACGAAGAATGTGTCCACGAAGACTGTGTCCACGAAGACTGTGTCCACAAAGACTGTGTCCACGAAGACTGTGTCCACAAAGACTGTGTCCACGAAGACTGTGTCCACAAAGACTGTGTCCACGAAGACTGTGTCCACGAAGACTATGTCCACGAAGACTGTGCCCACGAAGTCTATGTCCACGAAGACTGTGTCCACAAAGACTGTGTCCACGAAGACTGTGTCCACGAAGACTATGTCCACGAAGACTGTGTCCACAAAGACTGTGTCCACAAAGACTGTGTCCACGAAGACTGTGTCCACAAAGACTATGTCCACGAAGACTGTGTCCACGAAGACTGTGCCCACGAAGACTGTGTCCACAAAGACTGTGTCCACAAAGACTGTGTCCACAAAGACTGTGTCCACAAAGACTGTGTCCACAAAGACTATGTCCACAAAGACTGTGTCCACAAAGACTGTGTCCACAAAGACTATGTCCACAAAGACTGTGTCCACAAAGACTATGTCCACAAAGACTGTGTCCACAAAGACTGTGTCCACAAAGACTGTGTCCACAAAGACTGTGTCCACAAAGACTATGTCCACAAAGACTGTGTCCACAAAGACTGTGTCCACAAAGACTATGTCCACAAAGACTGTGTCCACAAAGACTGTGTCCACAAAGACTGTGTCCACAAAGACTATGTCCACAAAGACTGTGTCCACAAAGACTATGTCCACAAAGACTGTGTCCACAAAGACTGTGCCCACGAAGACTGTGTCCACAAAGACTATGTCCACAAAGACTGTGTCCACAAAGACTGTGTCCACGAAGACTGTGTCCACAAAGACTGTGTCCACAAAGACTGTGTCCACGAAGACTGTGCCCACGAAGTCTATGTCTACGAAGACTGTGTCCACAAAGACTGTGTCCACGAAGACTGTGTCCACGAAGACTATGTCCACGAAGACTGTGTCCACAAAGACTGTGTCCACAAAGACTATGTCCACGAAGACTATGTCCACAAAGACTGTGTCCACAAAGACTGTGTCCACGAAGACTATGTCCACAAAGACTGTGTCCACGAAGACTATGTCCACGAAGACTGTGTCCACAAAGACTGTGTCCACAAAGACTGTGTCCACAAAGACTGTGTCCACGAAGACTGTGTCCACAAAGACTGTGTCCACGAAGACTGTGTCCACAAAGACTGTGTCCACGAAGACTGTGTCCACAAAGACTGTGTCCACGAAGACTGTGTCCACAAAGACTGTGTCCACGAAGACTGTGTCCACAAAGACTGTGTCCACGAAGACTGTGTCCACAAAGACTGTGTCCACAAAGACTGTGTCCACAAAGACTGTGTCCACAAAGACTGTGTCCACGAAGACTGTGTCCACGAAGACTGTGTCCACAAAGACTGTGTCCACGAAGACTATGTCCACGAAGACTGTGTCCACAAAGACTGTGTCCACAAAGACTGTGTCCACAAAGACTGTGTCCACAAAGACTATGTCCACGAAGACTGTGTCCACAAAGACTGTGTCCACAAAGACTATGTCCACGAAGACTGTGTCCACAAAGACTGTGTCCACAAAGACTGTGTCCACGAAGACTATGTCCACAAAGACTGTGTCCACGAAGACTGTGTCCACAAAGACTGTGTCCACGAAGACTGTGTCCACAAAGACTGTGTCCACAAAGACTATGTCCACGAAGACTGTGTCCACGAAGACTGTGTCCACGAAGACTGTGTCCACAAAGACTGTGTCCACAAAGACTATGTCCACGAAGACTGTGTCCACAAAGACTATGTCCACAAAGACTATGTCCACGAAGACTATGTCCACGAAGACTATGTCCACGAAGACTATGTCCACAAAGACTGTGTCCACGAAGACTGTGTCCACAAAGACTGTGTCCACAAAGACTGTGTCCACAAAGACTGTGTCCACAAAGACTGTGTCCACGAAGACTGTGTCCACTAAGACTATGTCCACGAAGACTGTGTCCACAAAGACTATGTCCACAAAGACTATGTCCACGAAGACTGTGTCCACGAAGAATGTGTCCACAAAGACTGTGTCCACAAAGACTATGTCCACGAAGACTGTGTCCACAAAGACTGTGTCCACAAAGACTATGTCCACAAAGACTGTGTCCACAAAGACTGTGTCCACAAAGACTATGTCCACAAAGACTATGTCCACGAAGACTGTGTCCACAAAGACTGTGTCCACAAAGACTATGTCCACAAAGACTGTGTCCACAAAGACTGTGTCCACAAAGACTGTGTCCACAAAGACTGTGTCCACAAAGACTATGTCCACAAAGACTGTGTCCACAAAGACTATGTCCACGAAGACTATGTCCACGAAGACTATGTCCACGAAGACTGTGTCCACGAAGACTATGTCCACGAAGACTGTGTCCACAAAGACTATGTCCACAAAGACTATGTCCACGAAGACTATGTCCACGAAGACTATGTCCACAAAGACTGTGTCCACAAAGACTGTGTCCACGAAGACTGTGTCCACGAAGACTGTGTCCACGAAGACTATGTCCACAAAGACTATGTCCACAAAGACTGTGTCCACGAAGACTGTGTCCACGAAGACTATGTCCACAAAGACTATGTCCACGAAGACTATGTCCACGAAGACTATGTCCACAAAGACTGTGTCCACAAAGACTGTGTCCACGAAGACTGTGTCCACAAAGACTATGTCCACAAAGACTATGTCCACAAAGACTATGTCCACGAAGACTATGTCCACGAAGACTATGTCCACGAAGACTATGTCCACGAAGACTATGTCCACGAAGACTATGTCCACGAAGACTATGTCCACAAAGACTATGTCCACGAAGACTATGTCCACGAAGACTATGTCCACGAAGACTATGTCCACGAAGACTATGTCCACGAAGACTATGTCCACGAAGACTATGTCCACGAAGACTATGTCCACAAAGACTGTGTCCACAAAGACTGTGTCCACGAAGACTGTGTCCACAAAGACTATGTCCACAAAGACTATGTCCACGAAGACTATGTCCACAAAGACTGTGTCCACAAAGACTGTGTCCACGAAGACTGTGTCCACAAAGACTATGTCCACAAAGACTATGTCCACAAAGACTGTGTCCACGAAGACTGTGTCCACAAAGACTATGTCCACAAAGACTGTGTCCACAAAGACTATGTCCACAAAGACTATGTCCACAAAGACTGTGTCCACAAAGACTGTGTCCACAAAGACTATGTCCACGAAGATACCCCGTCGTTCCAAAATGTGAAATATGCACCCACCAGCTTCCACCTCTGGCGAAGTCCCTAGAGACTAGGAACTGAATTTTCCGTGTTCATCCGTTTTTTAACTGGCAGCCGTGTGTACAAGGGTCCCTCGCCGCACAGGCAGATAACTCCGTCTTCGGAGGCACTCATATATTTTTACATGGATGCGTATTTGACGTTTCAAGCCGGGCCTGAGACCAGAGAGAAATCACAAATAAAATATCTCACTTGGTACTGCTGGGATTTGAACTCACAACCTCTCTGTCTTGAGATCGGCGTCTTGTCTTGAGACCAACCAGTTCCCGCCCCACCCCCCGAAATGTAAAAATAAAAAAAAAAGTTAAAATCGGTTAGAACATAACAAAGTAAACGAGAAGCAGTGGAATGAAGCAGCCCGGGGGGCTCTCAGTACTTTAGATACGCCCAGTGAACTAATCTCTGCTCAAATCATGCTTGCTTACTGTCAACACTTTCTAATTGAACTCTCTCTGGTGTTTGCATAGCGCGTGCAGCACAAGAAATCGCAACCAATCAGGTTTGAGTTTTCTCATTTCAAATGGTGGACCGGATGGTGGTTATAGGAGCTGCCACTCAACAAAGTCATGATGTGTAACACACACTCCTACAGTACAGAATACCTAATAAGTCTTGTCAGATAACACCAACAAACAAATGAAACGATTAGAGGCCACAGAGATGGGATTTCTCCAAAGAATGTTGAAAATTCCCTGGACAGCTAAAAAGACCAATGAGGAAATTATCAAAGAGGTCAATACAGAAAGGGAGCTTCTAAGAAACATCAGAAAGAAACAATCAACATTTTTCGGGCACATCATGAGAAGAGGAAAGTTGGAATACTTGGTTACAACTGGCGAAATAAAAGGAAAGATAGATCGCGGACGACAAAGAGAGAAAATACTGGATAGCTTGGTGTCATGGCATGGAAAACAGTCAACAACAGAACGGATACAATGCACTGTAGATAGAAGATTGTGGAGGGACATGATCACCTACGCCAACCGGTATGGCACATGCTGATGATGAATACTGAAGGACACATTATAGCGACATCTAAAGTAAATAATACAGGAATCTACCAAAAGTTATCATTATTATCACATGTTATCACATGCAGGTATCACATGCTGTTATCACATTTATTTATCACATGTAGTTATAACATGTAGTTATCACACGTTGCTATCACAAGTTATCGCAGGTTGTTATAAAAAAGTTATCGCAATTTGTTATTACAAGTTATCACATACAAAGTAAAGTAAAGTACCCCCGTCACGCCAAGTGGCGTATAAGGAAATATGGTGTTAGTGACCCTATATTTTACAGACCTTCAGCACATGATTTTTGGGGTAATGTGGTCAGTATTACGCCCGTGCAACTTTACTTTCCCAGAAAAAAATCCGGTACCCATTTACGGTTGGGTGAACCCGGAAGCCGTCGGTTGGGATCGAACCATACCCCTTGTCCGTGGCAGTCCAGTTCACTAACCACTGAGCTATCACGGAAGTTATCACATGTTGTTATCTAATGTTCTTATCACATGTTGTTATCACATGTTGTCACATGTTGTTATCTCACGTTGGTATCACATGTTATTGCAGGCTATTATCACACGTCATCGCATGTTGTTAGCACATGTTATCGCATTTTGTATTCACATTTTATCGCATGTTGTTATCACATGTTGGTATCACATGTTATCGCAGATCGTTATCACACGTTGTCGCATGTTGTTATCTCATGTTATTATCACGTGTTATCTCATGTTGTTACCACATGTTATCGCACGTGCTATCATTTAAAAAAATAATTAAAATAAATTGATGAAAGGTAGCAACCCATCAACAGTCAAACGTTGGCTTCCATCTCAACTTACATTCTCTGTTTTTGTTTTTTATTTTTTTGTTCATACATTCTTTCAACTTTCTTCCTTTACTATACAAGTAATATTTCTGCCTTTACTATACAAGTAATATTTCTGCCTTTACTATACAAGTAATATTTCTCCCTTTACTATACAAGTAATATTTCTTCTTTTACTATACAAGTAATATTTCTCCCTTTACTATACAAGTAATATTTCTCCCTTTACTATACAAGTAATATTTCTCCCTTTACTATACAAGTAATATTTCTTCCTTTACTATACAAGTAATATTTCTCCCTTTACTATACAAGTAATATTTCTTCCTTTACTATACAAGTAATATTTCTCCCTTTACTATACAAGTAATATTTCTACCTTTACTATACAAGTAATATTTCTCCCTTTACTATACAAGTAATATTTCTCCCTTTACTATACAAGTACTATTTCTTCCTTTACTTTACAAGTAATATTTCTTCCTTTACTATACAAGTACTATTTCTTCATTTACTATACAAGTAATATTTCTTCCTTTACTATACAAGTAATATTTCTTCCTTTACTATACAAGAAATATTTCTTCCTTTACTATACAAGTAATATTTCTTCCTTTACTATACAAGTACTATTTCTTCCTTTACTATACAAGTACTATTTCTTCCTTTACTATACAAGTACTATTTCTTCCTTTACTATACAAGTACTATTTCTTCCTTTACTATACAAGTAATATTTCTCCCTTTACTATACAAGTAATATTTCTCCCTTTACTATACAAGTAATATTTCTTCCTTTACTATACAAGAACTATTTCTTCCTTTACTATACAAGTAATATTCCTTCCTCTCCCTAACTAATTATGTTTCTATTACTTTCCATAACAGTTTTTTTTCCTTTACAAAAAATCTTTTCCCCTGGGAGATTCCAAAAAGGGCCTGTTGTATAATACTCTCAGTTGGCTTCCGCAGTGTGTGTCCTATCCAGCGCCATCGTCTTCGCTGTATCTCTTTATCCACTGGTATTTGACTGGTACATTTCCATAATTCTATGTTAAAGATTTTGTCCTGCCATTTCCATCCTTTTATTCTGTGCAATCATCCATTAATGAAGGTCTATATATTCATGATTGTCAATTTTGTTGTTCTCCATGTTTCACAGCCATATAATAAGACCGACTTAACATTGGAGTTGAAAATTATTATTTAGTATTTAACTAATTTTCTATTTGGATTTCTGTGTTTCCCAGTGCAATGAAAGCTCCTCTTGCTTTTGAGATCCTTATTTTGGTATAATTTCTACAATGTAAATACACACACACATCCCTGTCTTACTCCCCTCTTTACATCAGTAAATTATCTTCCTATAAACACACACACACATCCCTGTCTTACTCCCCTCTTTACATCAGTAAATTATCTTCCTATAAACACACACACACACACACATCCCTGTCTTACTCCCCTCTTTACATCAGTAAATTATCTTCCTATACACACACACACACACACATCCCTGTCTTACTCCCCTCTTTACATCAGTAAATTATCTTCCTATAAACATACACACACACATCCCTGTCTTACTCCCCTCTTTACATCAGTAAATTATCTTCCTATAAACACCCACACACATCCCTGTCTTACTCCCCTCTTTACATCAGTAAATTATCTTCCTATAAACACACACACACATCCCTGTCTTACTCCCCTCTTTACATCAGTAAATTATCTTCCTATAAACACCCACACACATCGCTGTCTTACTCCCCTCTTTACATCAGTAAATTATCTTCCTATAAACACACACACACACATCCCTGTCTTACTCCCCTCTTTACATCAGTAAATTATCTTCCTATAAACACCCACACACATCCCTGTCTTACTCCCCTCTTTACATAAGTAAATTATCTTCCTATAAACACCCACACACATCCCTGTCTTACTCCCCTCTTTACATCAGTAAATTATCTTCCTATAAACACCCACACACATCCCTGTCTTACTCCCCTCTTTACAGCAGTAAATTATCTTCCTATAAACACCCACACACATCCCTGTCTTACTCCCTTCTTTACAGGAGAAAGAGAGCAAGGGAAAAGAGAGAGAGAAAAAAAAAAGAGAGAGAGGGGAAAAAAGAGAGAGAAAAAGAGAAAGAGAGAAAGAGAGAGAGAAAAAAAGAGAGAAAAGAGAGAGGGAAAGAAATAGAGCGAGGGAAAAGAGAGAGAGAAAAAAAAGAGAGAGAGAGGGAAGAAAGAGAGAGAGAAAAGAGAGAGAAAGAGAGAGAGAAAGAGGGAAAAAAGAGAAAGAGAGAGAGAGGGAAAAAAGAGAGAGAAAAGAGAGAGAGAGAGAAAGAAAGAGAGGAAGAGAGAGAGGGAAAAGAGAGAGAGAAAGAAAGAAAGAGAGGGGGAAAGAGATAGAGAAAAAGAGAGATAGAGAGAAAGAAAGAGACAGAGGGAAAAGGGAGATTGAGAAAAAAAAAGAGGGAGGGAAAAAAGAGAGCGAAAGAGAGAGAGAGAGAAAGAGAGAGGAAAAAAGAGATTGTGAGAGAAAAAGAGAGAGCGAGAGAAAGAGAGAGCGGGAAAAAAGAGAGAGAGGGAAAAGAGAGAGAGAGATGGAAAAGAGAGAGAGAGAGAGAGAAAGAGAGAGAGAGAAAGAGAAAGAGAGAGAGAGAAAGAGAGAGAGAGAAAGAGGGGAAAAAGATAGAGAGAGGGAAAAAAGAGAGAGAGAAAAAAAGTGAGAGAGAAAGAGAGAGAGGTACAAAAGAGAGAAAAAGAGAGAGAGAGGAAAAGAGAGGGAAAAGAGAGAGAGAGAAAGAGAGAGAAAGAGAGAAAGAGAGAGAGGGAAGAGAGAGAGAGAAAAAGAGAGAGAAAAAGAGAGAGCGAAAGAGAGAGAGCGAAAGAGAGAGAGAGAAAGAGTCATAGAAAGAGAGAGAGAGAAAGAAAGAGATAGAGAAAGAGAGAGAGACGATAGGAGTGGCAAAGAGGAAGAAGGGCAAAAGAGGTAATAGAGATAACGTAACAAGAAATAGGACACATGAAAGAAAAGGAGAGGAGACCAGTGATTAAAGAAAACAGTTTAATCCTCACGGTTGGGGAGTGGCAAATCAGAGAATGATTCAGTTCTCCAAAGCGAACGGACCGTGGGTATCAGAGGAACAAGAGATACTGTTCTCTGCAGCTACACACTAGGCTCACTGATTCATAGTTTGTCTATTTGTGCTGGTCTTTGGGGGTCATCTCAAAAGTAAATGTCTTACAACAACCGGTTCTAAAAGTAGTCTACAATGGATGAACAGAAAATTAGTAAGTGAATCGTGAACACATAACAGTAATATATGAAGTGTGAGCACATAACAGTAATATATGAAGTATGAACACATAACAGTAATATATGAAGTGTGAGCACATAACAGTAATATATGAAGTATGAACACATAACAGTAATATATGAAGTGTGAACACATAACAGTGATATATGAAGTGTGAACACATAACAGTAATATATGAAGTGTGAGCACATAACAGTAATATATGAAGTGTGAACACATAACAGTAATAGATGAAGTGTGAACACATAACAGTGATAGATGAAGTGTGAGCACATAACAGTAATATATGAAGTGTGAGCACATAACAGTAATAGATGAAGTGTGAACACATAACAGTAATAGATGAAGTGTGAGCACATAACAGTAATAGATGAAGTGTGAACACATAACAGTAATAGATGAAGTGTGAGCACATAACAGTAATATATGAAGTGTGAGCACATAACAGTAATAGATGAAGTGTGAACACATAACAGTAATAGATGAAGTGTGAACACATAACAGTAATAGATGAAGTGTGAACACATAACAGTAATAGATGAAGTGTGAACACATAACAGTGATATATGAAGTGTGAACACATAACAGTAATATATGAAGTGTGAACACATAACAGTAATATATGAAGTGTGAACACATAACAGTAATATATGAAGTGTGAACACATAACAGTAATATATGAAGTGTGAACACATAACAGTAATATATGAAGTGTGAACACATAACAGTAATATATGAAATATGAACACATAACAGTAATATATGAAGTGTGAACACATAACAGTAATATATGAAGTGTGAACACATAACAGTTATATATGAAGTGTGAACACATAACGGTAATATATGAAGTGTGAACACATAACAGTAATATATGAAGTGTGAACACATAACAGTAATATATGAAGTGTGAACACATAACAGTAATATATGAAGTGTGAACACATAACAGTAATATGTGAAGTGTGAACACATAACAGTAATATATGAAGTGTGAACACATAACAGTGATATATGAAGTGTGAACACATAACAGTGATATATGAAGTGTGAACACATAACAGTAATATATGAAGTGTGAACACATAACAGTAATATATAAAGTGAAAACACATAACAGTAATATATGAAGTGTGAACACATAACAGTAAAATATGAAGTGTGAACACATAACAGTAATATATGAAGTGTGAACACATAACAGTGATATATGAAGTGTGAACACATAACAGTAATATATGAAGTATGAACACATAACAGTAATATATGAAGTGTGAACATATAACAGTAATATATGAAGTGTGAACACATAACAGTAAAATATGAAGTGTGAACACAACAGTAATATATGAAGTTTGAAGTGTTGTTATGTGAGAAATAGAAGTTGGTGTTGTTATGTGAGGGAGAGAAGTTGGTGTTGTTATGTGAGAGAGAAGTTGGCGTTGTTATGTGAGAGATAGAAGTTGGTGTTGTTATGTGAGACTGAAGTTGGTGTTGCTATATGAGAGAGAGGTTGGTGTTGTTATGTGAAAGAGAAGTTGGCGTTATTATGTGAGAGAGAAGTTGGTGTTGTTATGTGAGAGAGAAGTTGGTGTTGTTATGTGAGAGAGAAGTTGGTGTTGTTATGTGAGAGAGAAGTTGGTGTTGTTATGTGAAAGATAGAAGTTGGTGTTGTTATGTGAGAGAGAGAGAAGTTGGTGTTGTTATGTGAAAGATAGAAGTTGGTGTTGTTATGTGAGAGAGAGAGAAGTTGGTGTTGTTATGTGAGAGAGAGAGAAGTTGGTGTTGTTATGTGAAAGATAGAAGTTGGTGTTGTTATGTGAGAGAGAGAGAAGTTGGTGTTGTTATGTGAGAGAGAGAGAAGTTGGTGTTGTTATGTGAGAGAGAAGTTGGTGTTGTTATGTGAGAGAGAAGTTGGTGTTGTTATGTGAGAGAGAGAGAAGTTGGTTTTGTTATGTGAGAGAGAGAGAAGTTCGTGTTGTTATGTGAGAGAGAAGTTGGTGTTGTTATGTGAGAGAGAAGTTGGTGTTGTTATGTGCGAGAGAAGTTGGTGTTGTTATGTGAGATAGAAGTTGGTGTTGTTTTATGAGAGAGAGGTGGTGTTGTTATGTGAGACTGAAGTTGGTGTTGCTATATGAGAGAGAAGTTGGTGTTGTTATGTGAGACTGAAGTTGGTGTTGCTATATGAGAGAGAAGTTGGTGTTTTTATGTGAGACTGAAGTTGGTGTTGCTATATGAGAGAGAAGTTGGTGTTGTTATGTGAGACTGAAGTTGGTGTTGTTATATGAGAGAGAAGTTGGTGTTGTTATGTGAGATTGAAGTTGGCGTTGTTATGTGAGAGAGAAAAGTTGGTGTTGTTATGTGAGAGAGAAGTTGGTGTTGTTATGTGAGATATAAGTTGGTGTTGTTTTGTGAGATAGAAGTTGGTGTTGTTATGTGAGAGAGAAGTTGTTGTTGTTATGTGAGATAGAAGTTGATGTTGTTATGTAAGACAGAAGTTGGTGTTGTTATGTGAGACAGAAGTTGGTGTTGTTATGTGAGATAGAAGTTGGTGTTGTTATGTGAGAGAGAAGTTGGTGTTGTTATGTGAGAGAGAAGTTGGTGTTGTTATGTAAGACAGAAGTTGGTGTTGTTATGTGAGAGAGAAGTTGGTGTTGTTATGTGAGATAGAAGTTGGTGTTGCTGTGTGAGACAGAAGTTGGTGTTGTTATGTGAGAAAGAAGTTGGTGTTGTTATGTGAGAGAGAAGTTGGTGTTGTTATGTGAGACAGAAGTTGGTGTTGTTATGTGAGAAAGAAGTTGGTGTTGTTATGTGAGAGAGAAGTTGGTGTTGTTATGTGAGAGAGAAGTTGGTGTTGTTATGTGAGAGTGATGTTATTGTTATGTAAGAGAGAAGTTGGTGTTGTTGTGTAAGAGTGATGTTATTGTTATGTAAGAGAGAAGTTGGTGTTGTTGTATAAGAGTGATGTTGTTGTTATGTAAGAGAGAAGTTGGTGTTGTTATGTGAGAGTGATGTTGTTGTTATGTAAGAGAGAAGTTGGTGTTGTTGTATAAGAGTGATGTTATTGTTATGTAAGAGAGAAGTTGACGTTGTTGTATAAGAGTGATGTTATTGTTATGTAAGAGAGAAGTTGGTGTTGTTGTATAAGAGTGATGTTGTTGTTATGTAAGAGAGAAGTTGGTGTTGTTATGTGAGAGTGATGTTGTTGTTATGTAAGAGAGAAGTTGGTGTTGTTGTATAAGAGTGATGTTATTGTTATGTAAGAGAGAAGTTGACGTTGTTGTATAAGAGTGATGTTATTGTTATGTAAGAGAGAAGTTGGTGTTGTTGTATAAGAGTGATGTTGTTGTTATGTAAGAGAGAAGTTGGTGTTGTTATGTGAGAGTGATGTTGTTGTTATGTAAGAGAGAAGTTGGTGTTGTTGTATAAGAGTGATGTTATTGTTATGTAAGAGAGAAGTTGGTGTTGTTGTATAAGAGTGATGTTGTTGTTATGTAAGAGAGAAGTTGGTGTTGTTATGTGAGAGTGATGTTATTGTTATGTAAGAGAGAAGTTGGTGTTGTTGTATAAGAGTGATGTTGTTGTTATGTAAGAGAGAAGTTGGTGTTGTTATGTGAGAGTGATGTTATTGTTATGTAAGAGAGAAGTTGGTGTTGTTGTATAAGAGTGATGTTATTGTTATGTAAGAGAGAAGTTGACGTTGTTGTGTAAGAGTGATGTTGTTGTTATGTAAGAGAGAAGTTGACGTTGTTGTGTAAGAGTGATGTTATTGTTATGTAAGAGAGAAGTTGGTGTTGTTATGTGAGAGTGATGTTATTGTTATGTAAGAGAGAAGTTGACGTTGTTGTGTAAGAGTGATGTTATTGTTATGTAAGAGAGAAGTTGACGTTGTTGTGTAAGAGTGATGTTATTGTTATGTAAGAGAGAAGTTGGTGTTGTTGTGTAAGAGTGATGTTATTGTTATGTAAGAGAGAAGTTGGTGTTGTTATGTGAGAGTGATGTTATTGTTATGTAAGAGAGAAGTTGACGTTGTTGTGTAAGAGTGATGTTGTTGTTATGTAAGAGAGAAGTTGACGTTGTTGTGTAAGAGTGATGTTATTGTTATGTAAGAGAGAAGTTGACGTTGTTGTGTAAGAGTGATGTTATTGTTATGTAAGAGAGAAGTTGACGTTGTTGTGTAAGAGTGATGTTATTGTTATGTAAGAGAGAAGTTGACGTTGTTGTGTAAGAGTGATGTTATTGTTATGTAAGAGAGAAGTTGACGTTGTTGTATAAGAGTGATGTTATTGTTATGTAAGAGAGAAGTTGGTGTTGTTATGTGAGAGTGATGTTATTGTTATGTAAGAGAGAAGTTGGTGTTGTTATGTGAGAGTGATGTTATTGTTATGTAAGAGAGAAGTTGGTGTTGTTATGTGAGAGTGATGTTATTGTTATGTAAGAGAGAAGTTGGTGTTGTTATGTGAGAGTGATGTTATTGTTATGTAAGAGAGAAGTTGGTGTTGTTATGTGAGAGTGATGTTATTGTTATGTAAGAGAGAAGTTGACGTTGTTGTGTAAGAGTGATGTTATTGTTATGTAAGAGAGAAGTTGGTGTTGTTATGTGAGAGTGATGTTATTGTTATGTAAGAGAGAAGTTGACGTTGTTGTGTAAGAGTGATGTTATTGTTATGTAAGAGAGAAGTTGACGTTGTTGTGTAAGAGTGATGTTATTGTTATGTAAGAGAGAAGTTGGTGTTGTTGTGTAAGAGTGATGTTATTGTTATGTAAGAGAGAAGTTGACGTTGTTGTGTAAGAGTGATTTTATTGTTATGTAAGAGAGAAGTTGGTGTTGTTGTATAAGAGTGATGTTGTTGTTATGTAAGAGAGAAGTTGGTGTTGTTGTGTAAGAGTGATGTTATTGTTATGTAAGAGAGAAGTTGGTGTTGTTGTATAAGAGTGATGTTATTGTTATGTAAGAGAGAAGTTGACGTTGTTATGTGAGAGTGATGTTATTGTTATGTAAGAGAGAAGTTGACGTTGTTGTATAAGAGTGATGTTATTGTTATGTAAGAGAGAAGTTGGTGTTGTTGTATAAGAGTGATGTTATTGTTATGTAAGAGAGAAGTTGGTGTTGTTATGTGAGAGTGATGTTATTGTTATGTAAGAGAGAAGTTGGTGTTGTTGTGTAAGAGTGATGTTATTGTTATGTAAGAGAGAAGTTGACGTTGTTGTGTAAGAGTGATGTTGTTGTTATGTAAGAGAGAAGTTGGTGTTGTTGTATAAGAGTGATGTTATTGTTATGTAAGAGAGAAGTTGGTGTTGTTGTGTAAGAGTGATGTTATTGTTATGTAAGAGAGAAGTTGGTGTTGTTGTATAAGAGTGATGTTATTGTTATGTAAGAGAGAAGTTGGTGTTGTTGTGTAAGAGTGATGTTATTGTTATGTAAGAGAGAAGTTGGTGTTGTTGTATAAGAGTGATGTTATTGTTATGTAAGAGAGAAGTTGACGTTGTTGTGTAAGAGTGATGTTGTTGTTATGTAAGAGAGAAGTTGGTGTTGTTGTGTAAGAGTGATGTTATTGTTATGTAAGAGAGAAGTTGGTGTTGTTGTGTAAGAGTGATGTTATTGTTATGTAAGAGAGAAGTTGGTGTTGTTGTGTAAGAGTGATGTTATTGTTATGTAAGAGAGAAGTTGACGTTGTTGTGTAAGAGTGATGTTGTTGTTATGTAAGAGAGAAGTTGGTGTTGTTGTGTAAGAGTGATGTTATTGTTATGTAAGAGAGAAGTTGACGTTGTTGTGTAAGAGTGATGTTATTGTTATGTAAGAGAGAAGTTGACGTTGTTGTGTAAGAGTGATGTTATTGTTATGTAAGAGAGAAGTTGGTGTTGTTATGTGAGAGTGATGTTATTGTTATGTAAGAGAGAAGTTGACGTTGTTGTGTAAGAGTGATGTTATTGTTATGTAAGAGAGAAGTTGGTGTTGTTGTGTAAGAGTGATGTTATTGTTATGTAAGAGAGAAGTTGGTGTTGTTATGTGAGAGTGATGTTATTGTTATGTAAGAGAGAAGTTGGTGTTGTTGTGTAAGAGTGATGTTATTGTTATGTAAGAGAGAAGTTGGTGTTGTTATGTGAGAGTGATGTTATTGTTATGTAAGAGAGAAGTTGACGTTGTTGTGTAAGAGTGATGTTATTGTTATGTAAGAGAGAAGTTGACGTTGTTGTGTAAGAGTGATGTTATTGTTATGTAAGAGAGAAGTTGACGTTGTTATGTGAGAGTGATGTTATTGTTATGTAAGAGAGAAGTTGACGTTGTTGTGTAAGAGTGATGTTATTGTTATGTAAGAGAGAAGTTGGTGTTGTTGTGTAAGAGTGATGTTATTGTTATGTAAGAGAGAAGTTGGTGTTGTTATGTGAGAGTGATGTTATTGTTATGTAAGAGAGAAGTTGGTGTTGTTGTGTAAGAGTGATGTTATTGTTATGTAAGAGAGAAGTTGGTGTTGTTGTGTAAGAGTGATGTTATTGTTATGTAAGAGAGAAGTTGGTGTTGTTATGTGAGAGTGATGTTATTGTTATGTAAGAGAGAAGTTGGTGTTGTTGTGTAAGAGTGATGTTATTGTTATGTAAGAGAGAAGTTGGTGTTGTTATGTGAGAGTGATGTTATTGTTATGTAAGAGAGAAGTTGACGTTGTTGTGTAAGAGTGATGTTATTGTTATGTAAGAGAGAAGTTGACGTTGTTGTGTAAGAGTGATGTTATTGTTATGTAAGAGAGAAGTTGACGTTGTTATGTGAGAGTGATGTTATTGTTATGTAAGAGAGAAGTTGACGTTGTTGTGTAAGAGTGATGTTATTGTTATGTAAGAGAGAAGTTGGTGTTGTTGTGTAAGAGTGATGTTATTGTTATGTAAGAGAGAAGTTGGTGTTGTTATGTGAGAGTGATGTTATTGTTATGTAAGAGAGAAGTTGGTGTTGTTGTGTAAGAGTGATGTTATTGTTATGTAAGAGAGAAGTTGGTGTTGTTGTGTAAGAGTGATGTTATTGTTATGTAAGAGAGAAGTTGGTGTTGTTATGTGAGAGTGATGTTATTGTTATGTAAGAGAGAAGTTGACGTTGCTATATGAAATATACAATACAAGAAAATAACTTATTTGAGCTGACTTATTTCATGAACAGAAATATTTGTTACCGACAGCACCTGACCCCAGCCCTACAGGAGACGAGGAACAAATAATTCTTCTCCTGATTCACAAAGCCCCCAGCCTCACTTAAGCTAAAAAATCCAACATAAATTAAACTGGGTCTTTCAGTATTTCTTTTACACGTGCCATGCCTGATACATCATCACGTCGATGATCCAATGTTTTATTTTCTCTCTCTAGAGTTAATGTTAAATTCACCTCTCTCTACAGTTAATGTTAAATTCACCTCTCTCTACAGTTAATGTTAAATTCAGCTCTCTCTACAGTTAATGTTAAATTCAGCTCTCTCTACAGTTAATGTTAAATTCAGCTCTCTCTACAGTTAATGTTAAATTCAGCTCTCTCTATAGTTAATGTTAAATTCAACTCTCTCTACAGTTAATGTTAAATTCAGCTCTCTCTACAGTTAATGTTAAATTCAGCTCTCTCTACAGTTAATGTTAAATTCAGCTCTCTCTCTACAGTTAATGTTAAATTCAGCTCTCTCTCTCTACAGTTAATGTTAAATTCAGCTCTCTCTCTACAGTTAATGTTAAATTCAGCTCTCTCTACAGTTAATGTTAAATTCAGCTCTCTCTCTACAGTTAATGTTAAATTCAGCTCTCTCTCTACAGTTAATGTTAAATTCAGCTCTCTCTCTACAGTTAATGTTAAATTCAGCTCTCTCTACAGTTAATGTTAAATTCAGCTCTCTCTACAGTTAATGTTAAATTCAGCTCTCTCTCTACAGTTAATGTTAAATTCAGCTCTCTCTACAGTTAATGTTAAATTCAGCTCTCTCTACAGTTAATGTTAAATTCAGCTCTCTCTCTACAGTTAATGTTAAATTCACCTCTCTCTCTATAGTTAATGTTAAATTCACCTCTCTCTATAGTTAATGTTCAATTCGACTCTCTCTCCAGCTAATGTTAAATTCACTCTCTCTCTCTCTCTCTCTCTCTCTCTCTCTACAGTTAATGTTAAATTCAGCTCTCCCTATACAGTTAATGTTAAATTCACCTCTCTCTCTATAGTTAATGTTAAATTCACCTCTCACTCTCTCTATAGTTAATGTTCAATTCAAATCTTTATCTACAGTTAATGTTAAATTCAACTCCCTCTCCACAGTTAATGTTAAATTCAACTCTTTCTCTACAGTTAATGTTAAATTCAACTCCCTCTCCACAGTTAATGTTAAATTCAACTCTTTCTCTACAGTTAATGTTAAATTCAACTCCCTCTCCACAGTTAACGTTAAATTCAACTCCCTCTCCACAGTTAATGTTAAATTCAACTCTTTCTCTACAGTTAATGTTAAATTCAACTCCCTCTCCACAGTTAATGTTAAATTCAACTCTTTCTCTACATTTTATGTTAAATTCAACTCTTTCTCTACAGTTAATGTTAAATTCAACTCCCTCTCCACAGTTAATGTTAAATTCAACTCTTTCTCTACATTTAATGTTAATTTCAACTCTTTCTCTACAGTTAATGTTAAATTCAACTCCCTCTCCACAGTTAATGTTAAATTCAACACCCTCTCCACAGTAAATGTTAAATTCATCTCTTTCTCTACATTTAATGTTAAATTCAACTCCCTCTCCACAGTTAATGTTAAATTCAACTCTTTCTCTACAGCTAATGTTAAATTCAACTCCCTCTCCACAGTTAATGTTAAATTCAACTCTTTCTCTACATTTAATGTTAAATTCAACTCTCTCTCTCTCCCTATAGTTAATGTAAAAATATGTTAATGTTCTAATTGTAGAGTTTATTTTAGTTACGCCCTCAACAGTAACATTGTTACGGTTGATAATTTTACAAACAATTGCACGTTAAACAGTTGATTTACTTTACATCACTTTACTAACATCCATGTTTTCTTTAAAAATTATTTAGATAATTATTCAGATAATTATTTAGATACTTATTTAGATAATTATTTAGATAATTATTTAGATAATTGTTTAGATAATTGTTTAGATAATTATTTAAATATTTGTTTAGATAATTGTCGAGTAATGTTTATTTCACAACACTGGGATGTCCATTGCAGGCATAAGGAAGGTTCACTTGACAAACAAGAAAGTCGTCTCATATTTCAAGTATTTCTCGAACAGAATTGACCATGAAGCTAAACAACCGTTTGATCTCACATTAATCATTACGAATATATTTGTTTTATAATTTAAATATTTATTCCCCGTTAATTTTATAGGCAGTAGTTATAGTAGTTTCAGCATTGAGGTGTCCATAGTTGGTTGGCATAATGAACGTTGACCTCTCAAACAAGTAAGTCGCCTGATAATTCAAGAAATTCACCAGAAGAATCATGAATCCACGCGGAGATAGCGAAATGTGGTGTAGAATCATGCATCAACGTGGAGATAGCGAAATGTCCAGTAGAATCATGCATCAACGTAAAGATAGCGAAATGTCCAGTAGAATCATGCATCAACGTGGAGATAGCGAAATGTCCAGTAGAATCATGTAACGAAGTGAATAACTGAACAACAAAAGTCCAGAAATCTCTGTTTGATATCGTTTGTATCTTACCTGTTAGTTCAAGTAAAACTTCCGTGTCATTGATAACTGTTTGATTATCGCTTGATACAAATAAATATAAATAAAGACTACACAATCAGCCGTTAAGATAATAAATTAATACAATAAATGATAATAAAATAAATGATAATAAAATAAATGATAATGAAATAAATGATAATCAAATAAATGATAATAAAATAAATGATAATAAAATAAATGATAATGAAATAAATGATAATAAAATAAATGATAATCAAATAAATGATAATAAAATCAATCCATTAATTGACAATACCAAACATCTTGGGCTACGTAAACAGAAGGAAAGACAGTAGAAGAAGAAGAAGAAATAACTTGACCACGGTCCGTGATGTATAGAGAATAGTGTCTTTGTCTTCTTGACTATCGACTGTCTTCTTGACTATCGACTGTCTTCTTGACTATCGACTGTCTTCTTGACTATCGACTGTCTTCTTGACTATCGACTGTCTTCTTGACTATCGACTGTCTTCTTGACTATCGACGCATGTTTGGACAACATTGTACACCCTGACTACAACAATTCCAAAGTTTGCTTTGTTCACATAGAAGTAAACTATATTGTTCACATAGAAGTAAACTATATTGTTCACATAGAAGTAAACTATATTGTTCACATAGAAGTAAACTATATTGTTCACATAGAAGTAAACTATATTGTTTACATAGAAATAAACTATATTGCGGTAAAGCTGAGTGGATGTAGCTGTTGAAACAAATGAATGACTGCCGCGCAGCACTGCAAGACTATTACAGCGGGATAAAGATAATTGTAGAAAACAATAGAACATTTACGGCAACTCGTAGGTGATCACTGCCAAAACTAGAACAATTATAGCAAAACTAGAACAATTATAGAAAAAGGAGAACAGTTACATTAAAACTAGAACAACTGTAGAAAATGTAGAACAATTACAGCAAAACTAGAATAATTACAGCAAAACTAGAACAATTATAGAAAAGGTAGAACAATTATAGCAACAATAGAACAATTATAGAAAAAGTAGAATAGTTACATCAAAACTAGAACAACTATAGAAAATGTAGAACAATTACAGCAAAACTAGAACAATTATAGAAAAGGTAGAACAATTATAGCAAAAGTAGAACAATTATTTTAACACAAAACAAAATACAGCAAAACTAAATCAGTTATAGCAAAACTACATCAATTATAGCAAAACAAGAACAACTGCAAGAAAACAGGAACAATTATAACAAAACAAGAACAATTATAACAAAACAAGAACAATTATAACAAAACAAGAACAATTATAACAAAACAAGAACAATTATAACAAAACAAGAACAATTATAACAAAACAAGAACAAAAACAATTAAAGTTAAACAATTCCAACGGAACATGAGGCAGTTCAACTATTGTTTATTTGTTTGCAGTTTCCAATGAAACAGACAAAAAAAAAAAAACCAACAACAAACAGCAAACACTTGTCACGGACAACAATCAAATACGATAAGCAAAGAAATTAATAATGACTTTCAACTAATGGAACACAGAAGAAATATACCTCCATACGTTTATCACCGAACTGTTCTTGACTCCAATATCACACGCACTTATCCAACACGTTATATCACTTGTCCAGTACCTTGCTGTGGTTGGTATCAGTAATTGACAGCCTAGAGTACGGACAACGATATCAGGTCTAGCCCGGAAAAAGGTAAATTCTGACCCCGAGTCCTGTCGAACAGGATCAAGTTGTGTCTAAAATACAACGATCGCAGTTTGCGAGTCAAACGTCATCAGTTGGAGAGCGTTTACGGGGAGGTAACCTGAGCGGCTAGCAGGCACTTACTGTATCCAACACCAGGTGAGATATATCAACTGTCATTCACAACCACCGACCTGGCTCCCTGTCTCACTCAATATGATCTTTTTTGTTGCTTTTCATGCAGCGGCTGTGGATTTCTTGCCCATGTTTGGTCACTGTGACGCAACTTATGGCTAGGGTATCATAGATGGAGACAAATAATAATACATGAATATTATTCTAGAGGGAAACTTCCGAGGCGATAATCAGTGAATCCATTCAGAGGAAGAGGTATGTTTACATCACTCGGAAAAAATGACAAATAATCAACAACAGACAAAAATATGGACCAAGGCAGGATCGAACCCGTACTCAGTGGCACTCAGTGCTATTATCATCGATGGAATCTTTTCAGGGGAAGAGGTCAGTTTACAACACTCGGAAAAACATTCACAAATAATCAACGGAAAAACATTCACAAATAATCAACAGAAAAAAAAAAACAAGTCTAGCCACGAGAACCCTGACATTAGATGTTGTATACAATTAAATGGCATCAACATTATGATCATCATCATCATGTATCTTGCCAGCTGGAGTAGGTGTTTGATTTTCTACTTTGTCACTGTCTTAAAGTGGGCACCAAAACGCTGTCCAACGACTGAGTGCGGTCAGCGATACACAGCTGGTGACGACACCACCCAGTGGTGCTCCTGTAAGACCAGGGACCTATCAACTACAAGATCAGGGACCTATCAACTACAAGACCAGGGATCTATCAACTACAAGATCAGGGACCTATTAACTACAAGATCAGAGATCTCACAACTACAAGATCAGGGACCTATCAACTACAAGATCAGGGACCTATCAACTACAAGATCAGGGAACCTATCAACTACAAGATCAGGGACCTATCAACTACAAGATCAGGGACCTATCAACTACAAGATCAGGGACCTATCAACTACAAGATCAGGGACCTCACAACTACAAGATCAGGGACCTATCAACTACAGGACCAGGGACCTATCAACTACAAGACCAGGGACCTATCAACTACAAGACCAGGGTCCTATCAACTACAAGACCAGGGACCTATCAACTACAAGACCAGGGACCTATCAACTACAAGATCAGGGACCTTTCAACTACAAGACCAGGGACCTATCAACTACAAGACCAGGGACCTATCAACTACAAGACCAGGTACCTATCAACTACAAGACCAAGGACCTATCAACTACAAGACACTACAGTACAAGTGACCACCGCCGTAGACAACTATGGAGCGACAGTACAAGTGACCACCGCCGTAGACAACTATGGAGCGACAGTACAAGTGACCACCGCCGTAGACAACTATGGAGCGACAGTACAAGTGACCACCGCCGTAGACAACTATGGAGCGACAGTACAAGTGACCACCGTCGTAGACAACTATGGAGCGACAGTACAAGTGACCACCGTCGTAGACAACTATGGAGCGACAGTACAAGTGACCACCGTTGTTAATAACAGTCCGAGCGACAGTACAAGTGACCACCGTCGTAGACAACTATGGAGCGACAGTACAAGTGACCACCGTTGTTAATAACAGTCCGAGCGACAGTACAAGTGACCACCGTTGTTAATAACAGTCCGAGCGACAGTACAAGTGACCACCGCCGTAGACAACTATGGAGCGACAGTACAAGTGACCACCGTCGTAGACAACATGGAGCGACAGTACAAGTGACCACCGTTGTAATAACATCCGAGCGACAGTACAAGTGACCACCGTTGTTAATAACAGTCCGAGCGACAGTACAAGTGACCACCGTCGTAGACAACTATGGAGCGACAGTACAAGTGACCACCGTCGTAGACAACTATGGAGCGACAGTACAAGTGACCACCGTCGTAGACAACTATGGAGCGACAGTACAAGTGACCACCGCCGTAGACAACTATGGAGCGACAGTACAAGTGACCACCGTCGTAGACAACTATGGAGCGACAGTACAAGTGACCACCGTCGTAGACAACTATGGAGCGACAGTACAAGTGACCACCGTCGTAGACAACTATGGAGCGACAGTACAAGTGACCACCGTCGTAGACAACTATGGAGCGACAGTACAAGTGACCACCGTCGTAGACAACTATGGAGCGACAGTACAAGTGACCACCGTCGTAGACAACAGTCCGAGCGACAGTACAAGTGACCACCGTCGTAGACAACTATGGAGCGACAGTACAAGTGACCACCGTCGTAGACAACTATGGAGCGACAGTACAAGTGACCACCGTCGTAGACAACTATGGAGCGACAGTACAAGTGACCACCGTCGTAGACAACTATGGAGCGACAGTACAAGTGACCACCGTTGTTAATAACAGTCCGAGCGACAGTACAAGTGACCACCGTCGTAGACAACTATGGAGCGACAGTACAAGTGACCACCGTCGTAGACAACTATGGAGCGACAGTACAAGTGACCACCGTCGTCCGAGCGACAGTACAAGTGACCACCGTTGTTAATAACAGTCCGAGCGACAGTACAAGTGACCACCGTCGTAGACAACTATGGAGCGACAGTACAAGTGACCACCGTCGTAGACAACTATGGAGCGACAGTACAAGTGACCACCGTCGTAGACAACTATGGAGCGACAGTACAAGTGACCACCGTCGTAGACAACTATGGAGCGACAGTACAAGTGACCACCGCCGTAGACAACTATGGAGCGACAGTACAAGTGACCACCGTCGTAGACAACTATGGAGCGACAGTACAAGTGACCACCGTCGTAGACAACTATGGAGCGACAGTACAAGTGACCACCGCCGTAGACAACTATGGAGCGACAGTACAAGTGACCACCGTCGCTAATAACAGTCCGAGCGACAGTACAAGTGACCACCGTCGTAGACAACTATGCAGCGACAGTACAAGTGCCCAAATTGTACACGCGTCAAGCTGCCTTCACACGTCACTTTGTGACAACAACAGGAGCCCTGGAAATTCATTCCAAAGAAAGTCATCTCAGATCTCCAAGACTTGTCCAATAAGTTGTTGAAAAGATCAAATAGAACACGAACCAGTTCATGTTTTGTCTCATCCACAAATATTTCTGGTGGCCATTTCTCTTGTCCCGAATCTGTTACTCTATTTGTTCTAATTGTATTAATCTCTTGACATGTCTTTGACAATGTTTTTTTCTTTTCATGACTTGTGTCATCTTTCATATTAATTTTTAGTTGCAAATTATGAATTTCGGAATATCAGGAAATGATAACAGGGATTTTATGTCAAAGATATGCGGATTATGTGGTCAGACTAAAGTGTGCTTTATGATCAAACGAAAGAAACGATTTTTGATAAAACTAAACAATGATTTATGATGAGACTAAACAATGATTTATGATGAGACTAAACAATGATTTATGATGAGACTAAACAATGATTATGATAAAACTAAACAATGATTTTGGATGAAAATAAACAATGATTTATGATAAAACTAAACAATGATTTATGATGAGACTAAACAATGATTTATGATGAGACTAAACAATGATTTATGATGAGACTAAACAATGATTTATGATAAAACTAAACAGTGATTTATGATGAGACTAAACAATGATTATGATAAAACTAAACAATGATTTTGGATGAAAATAAACAATGATTTATGATAAAAATAAACAATGATTTATGATGAAACTAAATAATGATTTATGATGAGACTAAACAATGATTTATGATGAAACTAAACAATGATTTGTGATGAGATTAACAATGATTTATGATGAAACTAAAACAATGATTTATGATGAGACTAAACAATGATTTATGATGAGACTAAACAATGATTTATGATGAGACTAAACAATGATTTATGATGAGACTAAACAATGATTTATGATGAGACTAAACAATGATTTATCATAAAACTAAACAATGATTTATGATGAGACTAAACAATGATTATGATAAAACTAAACAATGATTTTGGATGAAACTAAACAATGATTTATGATAAAACTAAACAATGATTTATGATGAGACTAAACAATGATTATGATAAAACTAAACAATGATTTTGGATGAAACTAAACAATGATTTATGATAAAAATAAACAATGATTATGATGAAACTAAACAATGATTTATGATGAGACTAAACAATGATTTATGATGAAACTAAACAATGATTTGTGATGAGATTAACAATGATTTATGATGAAACTAAAACAATGATTTATGATGAGACTAAACAATGATTTATGATGAGACTAAACAACGATTTATTATGAGACTAAACAATGATTTATGATGAGACTAAACAATGATTTATGATGAAACTAAATAATGATTTATGATGAAACTAAACAATGATTTATGATGAGACTAAACAATGATTTATGATAAAACTAAACAATGATTTATGATGAAACTAAACAATGATTTATGATGAAACTAAACAATGGTTTATGATGAAACTAAACAATGATTTATGATGAGACTAAACAATGATTTATGATGAGACTAAAGAATGATTTATTATGAAACTAAACAATGATTTATGATGAAACTAAACTATTATTTATGATGAGACTAAACAATGATCTATGATGAAACTAAACAATGATTTATGATAAAACTAAACAATGATTTATGATAAAACAAAACAATGATATATAATGAGACAAAACAATGATTTATGATAAAACTAAACAATGATTTATGATGGGACTAAACAATGATTTACGATGACACTAAACAATGATCTATGATGGGACTAAACAATGATTTATGATGAGACTAAACAATGATTTATGATAAAAAACTAAACAATGATTTATGTTGAGACTAAATAATGATTTATGATGAAACTAAACAATGATTTGTGATGAGACTAAACAATAATTTGTGATGAGACTAAACAATGATTATTGATGTGACTAAACAATGATTTTTGATGAGATTAAACAAAGATTTTTTATGAGACTAAACAAGATTTATGATTTTTATGAGACTAAACAATGATTTATGACGAGATTACATAGGAGCCTCTCACTGTCACAAAGAGGTGTTGACTCTTTGTGACAGTGAAATACTCTTTGTGACATTGAGATAATCTTTGTGACAGTGGGTGGTTCTTTGTGAAAATGGATGACTTTTTGTGATAGTGAGATACTCTCTGTGACAGTGAGTTACTCTTTGTGACAATAAGATACGCTTTGTGCCAGTAAAAAACTATCTGTTACTATGAGAACTTGTCTGTGACAGTGAGATACGCTTTGTGCCAGTAAAAAAAACTATCTGTTACTATGAGAACTTGTCTGTGACAGTGAGATACGCGTTGTGCCAGTAAAAAACTATCTGTTACTATGAGAACTTGTCTGTGACAGTGAGATACGCTTTGTGCCAGTAAAAATGTATTTGTTACTATCAGAACTTGTTTGTGACAGTGAGTGACTCATTGTGACAGTAACAAGCTATCTGTTACTATGAGAACTTGTTTGTGACAGTGAGATACGCTTTGTGACAGTAGAAATGTATATGTTACTATCAGAATTTATTTGTGACAGTGAGTGACTCTTTGTGAAAGTTACTCTTTGCAACAGTGACTCTTAATGATAGTAAATGACTCTTGAAAGTTTTCTCTTGGCAGGTAAAAGTGGCAGTCCGTTCAGATGAGACGTGATTGTCTTCTAGTGCGTGTGACATCCACATTAGACGCCTGGTTGTATTGTCTGTGTTCCTCAATCTTAGACTGTATATACTTTCTGTGTTCCTCAATGTTAGACTGTATGTATTGTCTGTGTTCCTCAATGTTGGATAGTATGTATTGTCTGTGTTCCTCAATGTTAGACTGTATATACTTTCTGTGTTCCTCAATCTTAGACTGTATATACTTTCTGTGTTCCTCAATGTTAGACTGTATGTATTGTCTGTGTTCCTCAATGTTGGATAGTATGTATTGTCTGTGCTACTCAATGTTAGACTGTATGTACTGTCTGTGTTCCTCAATGTTGGATAGTATGTATTGTCTGTGTTCCTCAATCTCAGACTATATATACTTTCTGTGTTCCTCAATGTTAGACTGTACGTATTGTCTGTGTTCCTCAATGTTAGACTGTATGTATTGTCTGTGTTCCTCAATGTTGGACAGTATGTATTGTCTGTGTTCCTCAATGTTGGACTGTATGTATTGTCTGTGTTCCTCAATGTTGGATAGTATGTATTGTCTGTGTTCCTCAATGTTGGATAGTATGTATTGTCTGTGTTCCTCAATGTTGGACTGTATGTATTGTCTGTGTTCCTCAATGTTGGACTGTATGTATTGTCTGTGATCCTCAATGTTAGACTGTATGTATTGTCTGTGTTCCTGAATGTTGGACAGTATGTATTGTCTGTGTTCCTCAATGTTGGATAGTATGTATTGTCTGTGTTCCTCAATGTTGGACTGTATGTATTGTCTGTGTTCCTCAATGTTGGACTGTATGTATTGTCTGTGTTCCTCAATGTTGGATAGTATGTATTGTCTGTGTTCCTCAATGTTGGACTGTATGTATTGTCTGTGTTCCTCAATATTGGATAGTATGTATTGTCTGTGTTCCACAATGTTGGACTGTATGTATTGTCTGTGTTCCTAAATGTTGGATATTATGTATTGTCTGTGTTCCTCAATGTTGGACTGTATGTATTGTCTGTGTTCCTCAATGTTGGACTGTATGTACTGACTGTGTTCCTCAATGTTGGATAGTATGTATTGTCTGTGTTCCTCAATGTTGTACTGTATGCATTGTCTGTGTTCCTCAATGTTGGATAGTATGTATTGTCTGTGTTCCTCAATGTTAGACTGTATGTATTGTCTGTGTTCCTCAATGTTAGACTGTATGTATTGTCTGTGTTCCTCAATGTAAGACTGTATGTATTGACTGTGTTCCTCAATGTTGGAGTGTATGTACTGTCTGTGTTCCTCAATGTTGGACTGTATGTATTGACTGTGTTCCTCAATGTTGGACTGTATGCACTGTCTGTGTTCCTCAATGTTAGACTGTATGCACTGTCTCTATGTTCCTCAATGTTGGAGTGTATGTATTGACTGTGTTCCTCAATGTTAGACTGTATGTACTGTCTGTGTTCCTCAATGTTGGACTGTATGTATTGACTGTGTTCCTCAATTTTGGACTGTATGTACTGTCTGTGTTCCTCAATGTTTGAGTGTATGTACTGTCTGTGTTCCTCAATGTTGGACTGTATGCACTGTCTGTGTTCCTCAATGTTGGACTGTATGCACTGTCTGTGTTCCTCAATGTTGGACTGTATGCACTGTCTGTGTTCCTCAATGTTGGACTGTATGTATTGTCTGTGTTCCTCAATGTTGGACTGTATGCACTGTCTGTGTTCCTCAATGTTGGACTGTATGTATTGTCTGTGTTCCTCAATGTTGGACTGTATGTATTGTCTGTGTTCCTCAATGTTAGACTGTATGTATTGACTGTGTTCCTCAATGTTGGACTGTATGTATTGTCTGTGTTCCTCAATGTTGAACTGTATGTATTGTCTGTGTTCCTCAATGTTGGACTGTATGTATTGACTGTGTTTCTCAATGTTGGACTGTATGTATTGACTGTGTTCCTCAATGTTGGACTGTATGTACTGTCTGTGACTGTTCATGTTTTAGTAACGTTAGCATAGATCAGAACTACCGATAATTAAGTTGATCAGCAGTCATCATCATCATCAAGTTTCGGGCCTTTTGGCGTAGGTGATCACGTCTCTGCACAAGTTTCGATCTCGACAGTTATTTATAATTTCTGTTGTTGATCTTCTGGCAAGCCATTCTCTTAAGCTGTCTGGTATCTTTTCTCTTGCTTCCCTCTATCTCTTCGTCTCTCAATTTTTCCAGTTGTAACAATATATTCCAGTTGTTCTCTTCTCATTACATGGCCAAAAAATGATGATTGTTTCTTCCTAATATTGGAAATTAGCTCTCTTTTTTGATTTGCCCATTTTCAGAACGTTTAAATTACTCTTCTTAGCTGTCCGTGGTATTCTCAACATTCTTCTGTAAAACCACATTTCTGCAGACTCCAGTGATTTTCTTGTCTGTTTTCCTATTGTCCATAATTCACATCCATATGACCAAGTATCGTCATATTGACAACAGTCAATATCAATTAATATCAATATATCAGTCGTGATCTGCATTACTGATACTATAATATGTCAGTATTCTTGATATTTTAGTAGGTCAGTACTATTGATAGTTTAGTAGGTCAACAATATTGATATTTTAGTAGGTCAGTACTATTGATAGTTTAGTAGGTCAGTACTATTGATAGTTTAGTAGGTCAGTACTATTGATAGTTTAGTAGGTCAGTACTATTGATAGTTTAGTAGGTCAGTACTCTTGATAGTTTAGTAGGTCAGTACTATTGATAGTTTAGTAGGTCAGTACTATTGATAGTTTAATAGATATGCCTATATATGGCCTTTAGCGTCTTGACAGACGCTTGGTAGCAATCATGATAAGTCAGTAGTTTGGTAAAGCATTAGTGTCTTATACTGGGTGCTGCTTTGCTGAACTTCTTCTCTCGTGGCTGAATTTGTCAATTCTGGACAGAAACATCCATCCACAGAACGAACAAGGTGTATTTGCGGGACCCAGCCTTGTCTCCTTTATCTTGCACCTTTTTCTTCTGAATTTGACATCAGCACAGACTCGAAAGTTGCTGTGCCATTTTTTTATGTTTGCTCTCCATGTGCTACGATCCGCAGCCACATTTTCCCAGTTCCTTTCACTGATAGAGAATTCCCTCAAGGAAGCCCTGCAAACATCCTTATATCTCAGCACTGATCTGCCATTTGGTTTCTTTCAGTCCTTAAGTTCGCCATACAATATTTGTTTAGGGAATATGATTGTTTGCCATTATTCTTACATGACCCAGCCACCTTAGTCTACGAATCCTAAGTGTTGCCATGATAGATGGGAGTTTGGCTCGTTGTAAGACATTAACGTTAGTTACTTTGTCCTGCCATGATAGATGGGAGTTTGGCTCGTTGTAAGACATTAACGTTAGTTACTTTGTCCTGCCATGATGGATGGGAGTTTGGCTCATTGTAAGACATTAAAGTTAGTTACTTTGTCCTGCCATTTGATGTTCATAATCTTGCGAAGGCAACGTACATGAAAGCTGTTTAACCTTCTCTCCTGCCCTGCATAGGTAGTCCAAGTTTCTGATCCATATAGAAGTGAACTAAGCACACAACTTTGGTCAATTAGAATCTTAGTCCTGAGTGTTCAATTGGTGCTGGCCCATGCTCTATCTTTAAGTTTACCAAATGTAGAAGCTGCCTTTCCGATTCGGGAATGTATTTCTTCTTCAGGGGATACATTGGTTGTGACCATAGAACCGAGATAGGTGAACTTTCTCACAGATTCAAGAGGTATGTTATTTAATGATATAGCTGTGGGGCTGGCTACACCTTGTTGAAGCACCACAGTCTTCTGGATACTTATTGATAAAGAGAATAAATCACATGATCTAGCCAGATTGTCAATCATTGACTGCAGGTCGCACTCATCGTGAGCAACCAGTGCTGCATCATCAGCGAATAGAATCTCCTTGATTAGGATCTCAGTTGTTTTTTATTTTGACCCCAGACGTGCAAGATTGAATAAGGAGCCGTCAGATCTTGTACGGAAGATACTTTAGTCGGTCAGCACTATTGATATTTTAGTAAGTCAGCACTATTGATATTTTAGTAGGTCAACACTATTGATATTTTAGTAGGTCAACACTATTGATATTTTAGGAAGTCAGCACTATTGATATTTCAGTAAGTCAGCACTATTGATACTTTAGTCGGTCAGCACTATTGATATTTTAGAAGGTCAACACTATTGATATTTTAGTAAGTCAGCACTATTGATATTTTAGTAAGTAAGCATTATTGATATTTTAGTAAGTCAGCACTATTGATATTTTAGTAAGTCAGCACTATTGATGTTTTAGTAGGTCAGCACTATTGATGTTTTAGTAGGTCAGCACTATTGATATTTTAGTAGGTCAACACTATTGATATTTTAGTAAGTCAGCACTATTGATATTTTAGTAAGTAAGCATTATTGATATTTTAGTAAGTCAGCACTATTGATATTTTAGTAAGTCAGCACTATTGATATTTTAGTAAGTCAGCACTATTGATATTTTAGTAGTTCAGCACTATTGATATTTTAGTAAGTCAGCACTATTGATATTTTAGTAGGTCAACACTATTGATATTTTAGTAGGTCAACACTATTGATATTTTAGGAAGTCAGCACTATTGATATTTCAGTAAGTCAGCACTATTGATACTTTAGTCGGTCAGCACTATTGATATTTTAGAAGGTCAACACTATTGATATTTTAGTAAGTCAGCACTATTGATATTTTAGTAAGTAAGCATTATTGATATTTTAGTAAGTCAGCACTATTGATATTTTAGTAAGTCAGCACTATTGATGTTTTAGTAGGTCAGCACTATTGATGTTTTAGTAGGTCAGCACTATTGATATTTTAGTAGGTCAACACTATTGATATTTTAGTAGGTCAGCACTATTTATATTTTAGTCGGTCAGCACTATTGACATTTTAGTCAGTCAGCACTATTGATATTTTAGTCGGTCAGCACTATTGATATTTTAGTCGGTCAGCACTATTGATATTTTAGTCGGTCAGCACTATTGATATTTTAGTAAGTCAGCACTATTCCTATTTTAGGAAGTCAGCACTATTGATATTTTAGTAAGTCAGCACTATTGATATTTTAGTAAGTCAGCACTATTGATATTTTAGTAAGTCAGCACTATTAATATTTTAGTAAGTCAGCACTATTGATATTTTAGTAAGTCAGCACTATTGATATTTTAGTAAGTCAGCACTATTGATGTTTTAGTAGGTCAGCACTATTGATGTTTTAGTAGGTCAGCACTAATGATGTTTTAGTAAGTCAGCACTATTGATGTTTTAGTAGGTCAGCACTATTGATGTTTTAGCAGGTCAGCACTATTGATATTTTAGTAAGTCAGCACTATTGATATTTTAGTAAGTCAGCACTATTGCTATTTTAGTAGGTCAGCACTATTGATATTTTAGTAAGTCAGCATTATTGATATTTTAGTAAGTCAGCACTATTGATATTTTAGTAAATCAGCACTATTGATATTTTAGTAAATCAGCACTATTGATATTTTAGTAGGTCAGCACTATTGATATTTTAGTAAGTCAGCACTATTGATATTTTAGTAAGTCAGAACTATTGATGTTTTAGTAGGTCAGCACTATTGATGTTTTAGTAAATCAGTAGCAACAGAGAATGATACTAAAATCATGATATCAAAAGCAAGAGGAACGTGCATGGCACTTGGAAGCATATGGAAGTCCAAAGAAATTAGGTTCAATACGAAAATTAAAATGTTCAACTCCAACGTTAAGTCAGTCCTATTATATGGCTGTGAAACATGGAGAACAATAAAAACGACAATCATGAAGATACAAACTTTCATTAATGGATGCTTACGCAAAATAAAAGGATGGAAATGGCAGGACAAAATCACTAACATAGAATTATGGAAATGTACCAGTCAAACACCAGTGGATACAGAGATACAGCGAAGACGATGGTGCTGTATAGGACACACACTGCGGAAGCTAACTGAGATTATTACACAACAGGCTCTTTTTTGCGAATCCCTAAGGAAAAAAACACATGAGGAAGACCAAAATATTCTTGAATTAGATAGGTGGGAGCAGAGATGGAGACGATGGGGAAGACATGGAATGATCTTAAAAGAATGGCAAGGAACATAACGACTTGGACAGTGTTTGTTGAAGACCTATGCTCCATAGGGAGATGAAAGTCTTTGGTGAAGACCTATGCTCCACAGGGAGATGAAAGTCTTTGGTGATGACCTATGCTCCACAGGGAGATGAAAGTCTTTGGTGAAGACCTATGCTCCACAGGGAGATGAAAGTCTTTGGTGATGACCTATGCTCCACAGGGAGATGAAAGTCTTTGGTGAAGACCTATGCTCCACAGGGAGATGAAAGTCTTTGGTGATGACCTATGCTCCACAGGGAGATGAAAGTCTTTGGTGATGACCTATGCTCCACAGGGAGATGAAAGTCTTTGGTGATGACCTATGCTCCACAGGGAGATGAAAGTCTTTGGTGATGACCTATGCTCCACAGGGAGATGAAAGTCTTTGGTGAAAACCTATGCTCCACAGGGAGATGAAAGTCTTTGTTGAAGACCTATGCTCCACAGGGAGATGAAAGTCTTTGTTGAAGACCTATGCTCCACAGGGAGATGAAAGTCTTTGGTGAAGACCTATGCTCCACAGGGAGATGAAAGTCTTTGGTGAATGTGTTAGTCACATCTCACATCTTTGTGTGTCCGTGTCTGTGTTAGTCACCTCTAGTGACTCGGGCAGATGGTGCTCGTAAACCTGGGAGGGCCTACCATCTAAGGGCAGAATCCCCCTACAGAAAAGATCATCTGCTGCCTTGCAGGAAGATTGGGGACAATCAAAGGCTAGGGAAAGCAAACCCGAATAAAATGCTGGCTGAAATCGGATGCACTGGGCCACTGGCGCATAACACAGTGCAACGTATTAACGGGTGTTCAATCAGAGTGGATCTGACACACTCTAATTGTGATGTTCTGTCTGTGGGGGCGATCAACACACTTAGCCTGACAGCTGACTTCATGTGAGAGTCTGGGATCCTACTCTGATTGAGTCCTGAACGCAGAGAGAGAGAGAGAGAGAGTATTGGTATTTTAGTGGGTCAGTAGTATTGGTATTTTAGTGGGTCAGTAGTATTGGTATTTTAGTGGGTCAGTAGTATTGGTATTTTAGTGGGTCAGTAGTATTGGTATTTTAATGGGTCAGTAGTATTGGTATTTTAGTGGGTCAGTAGTATTGGTATTTTAGTGGGTCAGTAGTATTGGTATTTTAGTGGGTCAGTAGTATTGGTATTTTAGTGGGTCAGTAGTATTGGTATTTTAGTGGGTCAGTAGTATTGGTATTTTAGTGGGTCAGTAGTATTGGTATTTTAGTGGGTCAGTAGTATTGGTATTTTAGTGGGTCAGTAGTATTGGTATTTTAGTGGGTCAGTAGTATTGGTATTTTAGTGGGTCAGTAGTATTGGTATTTTAGTGGGTCAGTAGTATTGGTATTTTAGTGGGTCAGTAGTATTGGTATTTTAGTGGGTCAGTAGTATTGGTATTTTAGTGGGTCAGTAGTATTGGTATTTTAGTGGGTCAGTAGTATTGGTATATTAGTGGGTCAGTAGTATTGGTATTTTAGTCGGTCAGTAGTAGTGGTATTTTAGTCGGTCAGTAGTATTGGTATATTAGTGGGTCAGTAGTATTGGTATTTTAGTCGGTCAGTAGTAGTGGTATTTTAGTCGGTCAGTAGTAGTGGTATTTTAGTGGGTCAGTACTTTTGATGTTTCAGTAGGTCAGTATTATTTATATTTTAGTTGCTCAGTTTCATGTCTGGTGTCAGCTGTTGTCTTTCATCCTATTTTCATATCCGGTGTCAACTGTTGTCTTTCATCCTATTTTCATATCCGGTGTCAACTGTTGTCTTTCATCCTATTTTCATGTCTGGTTCAGCTGTTGTCTTTCATCCTATTTTCATGTCCGGTGTCAACTGTTGTCTTTCATCCTATTTTCATATCCGGTGTCAACAGTTGTGTTTCATCCTATTTTCATGTCTGGTGTCAACTGTTGTCTTTCATCCTATTTTCATGTCTGGTTCAGCTGTTGTCTTTCATCCTCTTTTCATGTCCGGTGTCAACTGTTGTCTTTCATCCTATTTTCATGTCTGGTGTCAACTGTTGTCTTTCATCCTATTTTCATGTCCGGTGTCAACAGTTGTCTTTCATCCTATTTTCATGTCTGGTGTCAACTGTTGTCTCTCATCTTATTTTCATGTCTGGTGTGAACTGTTGTCTTTCATCCTATTTTCATGTCTGGTGTCAACTGTTGTCTTTCATCTTATTTTCATGTCCGGTGTCAACTGTTGTCTTTCATCTTATTTTCATGTCCGGTGTCAACTGTTGTCTTTCATCCTATTTTCATGTCCGGTGTCAACTGTTGTCTTTCATCTTATTTTCATGTCCGGTGTCAACTGTTGTCTTTCATCCTATTTTCATGTCTGGT
Source organism: Megaustenia siamemsis (assembly GCA_032433765.1). Classification (NCBI taxonomy): domain Eukaryota; kingdom Metazoa; phylum Mollusca; class Gastropoda; order Stylommatophora; family Ariophantidae; genus Megaustenia; species Megaustenia siamemsis. The sequence continues at coordinate 2,181,817 of JAVIAB010000145.1, read as the reverse complement.
GTCAACTGTTGTCTTTCATCTTATTTTCATGTCCGGTGTCAACTGTTGTCTTTCATCTTATTTTCATGTCCGGTGTCAACTGTTGTCTTTCATCCTATTTTCATGTCCGGTGTCAACTGTTGTCTTTCATCCTATTTTCATGTCTGGTGTGAACTGTTGTCTTTCATCCTATTTTCATGTCTGGTGTCAACTGTTGTCTTTCATCCTATTTTCATGTCCGGTGTCAACTGTTGTCTTTCATCCTATTTTCATGTCCGGTGTCAACTGTTGTCTTTCATCCTATTTTCATATCCGGTGATAAATCGATAATTTATGATGAGACTAAACAACGATTTATTATGAGACTAAACAATGATTTATGATGAGACTAAACAATGATTTATGATGAAACTAAATAATGATTTATGATGAAACTAAACAATGATTTATGATGAGACTAAACAATGATTTATGATAAAACTAAACAATGATTTATGATGAGACTAAACAATGATTTATGATGAAACTAAATAATGATTTATAATGAAACTAAACAATGATTTATGATGAGACTAAACAATGATTTATGATAAAACTAAACAATGATTTATGATGAAACTAAACAATGATTTATGATGAAACTAAACAATGATTTATGATGAGACTAAACAATGATTTATGATGAGACTAAACAATGATTTATGACGAGACTAAAGAATGATTTATTATGAAACTAAACAATGATTTATGATGAAACTAAACTATGATTTATGATGAGACTAAACAATGATCTATGATGAAACTAAACAATGATTTATGATAAAACTAAACAATGATTTATGATAAAACAAAACAATGATATATAATGAGACAAAACAATGATTTATGATAAAACTAAACAATGATTTATGATGGGACTAAACAATGATTTACGATGACACTAAACAATGATTTATGATGAGACTAAACAATGATTTATGATAAAAAAAACTAAACAATGATTTATGATAAAAAAAACTAAACAATGATTTATGTTGAGACTAAATAATGATTTATGATGAAACTAAACAATGATTTGTGATGAGACTAAACAATAATTTGTGATGAGACTAAACAATGATTAATGATGAGACTAAACAATGATTTTTGATGAGATTAAACAAAGATTTTTTATGAGACTAAACAATGATTTATGATGAGACAAAACAAAGATTTATGATGAGACTAAACAATGATTTATGACGAGATTACATAGGAGCCTCTCACTGTCACAAAGAGGTGTTGACTCTTTGTGACAGTGAGATACTCTTTGTGACATTGAGATAATCTTTGTGACAGTGGGTGGTTCTTTGTGAAAATGGATGACTTTTTGTGATAGTGAGATACTCTCTGTGACAGTGAGTTACTCTTTGTGACAATAAGATACGCTTTGTGCCAGTAAAAAACTATCTGTTACTATGAGAACTTGTCTGTGACAGTGAGATACGCTTTGTGCCAGTAAAAAAACTATCTGTTACTATGAGAACTTGTCTGTGACAGTGAGATACGCGTTGTGCCAGTAAAAAACTATCTGTTACTATGAGAACTTGTCTGTGACAGTGAGATACGCTTTGTGCCAGTAAAAATGTATTTGTTACTATCAGAACTTGTTTGTGACAGTGAGTGACTCATTGTGACAGTAACAAGCTATCTGTTACTATGAGAACTTGTTTGTGACAGTGAGATACGCTTTGTGACAGTAGAAATGTATATGTTACTATCAGAACTTATTTGTGACAGTGAGTGACTCTTTGTGAAAGTTACTCTTTGCAACAGTGACTCTTAATGATAGTAAATGACTCTTGAAAGTTTTCTCTTGGCAGGTAAAAGTGGCAGTCCGTTCAGATGAGACGTGATTGTCTTCTAGTGCGTGTGACATCCACATTAGACGCCTGGTTGTATTGTCTGTGTTCCTCAATCTTAGACTGTATATACTTTCTGTGTTCCTCAATGTTAGACTGTATGTATTGTCTGTGTTCCTCAATGTTGGATAGTATGTATTGTCTGTGTTCCTCAATGTTAGACTGTATATACTTTCTGTGTTCCTCAATCTTAGACTGTATATACTTTCTGTGTTCCTCAATGTTAGACTGTATGTATTGTCTGTGTTCCTCAATGTTGGATAGTATGTATTGTCTGTGCTACTCAATGTTAGACTGTATGTACTGTCTGTGTTCCTCAATGTTGGATAGTATGTATTGTCTATGTTCCTCAATCTTAGACTGTATATACTTTCTGTGTTCCTCAATGTTAGACTGTATGTATTGTCTGTGTTCCTCAATGTTAGACTGTATGTATTGTCTGTGTTCCTCAATGTTGGACAGTATGTATTGTCTGTGTTCCTCAATGTTGGACTGTATGTATTGTCTGTGTTCCTCAATGTTGGATAGTATGTATTGTCTGTGTTCCTCAATGTTGGATAGTATGTATTGTCTGTGTTCCTCAATGTTGGACTGTATGTATTGTCTGTGTTCCTCAATGTTGGACTGTATGTATTGTCTGTGATCCTCAATGTTAGACTGTATGTATTGTCTGTGTTCCTCAATGTTGGACAGTATGTATTGTCTGTGTTCCTCAATGTTGGACTGTATGTATTGTCTGTGTTCCTCAATGTTGGACTGTATGTACTGACTGTGTTCCTCAATGTTGGATAGTATGTATTGTCTGTGTTCCTCAATGTTGGACTGTATGTATTGTCTGTGTTCCTCAATGTTGGACTGTATGTATTGTCTGTGTTCCTCAATGTTGGATAGTATGTATTGTCTGTGTTCCTCAATGTTAGACTGTATATACTTTCTGTGTTCCTCAATCTTAGACTGTATATACTTTCTGTGTTCCTCAATGTTAGACTGTATGTATTGTCTGTGTTCCTCAATGTTGGATAGTATGTATTGTCTGTGCTACTCAATGTTAGACTGTATGTACTGTCTGTGTTCCTCAATGTTGGATAGTATGTATTGTCTATGTTCCTCAATCTTAGACTGTATATACTTTCTGTGTTCCTCAATGTTAGACTGTATGTATTGTCTGTGTTCCTCAATGTTAGACTGTATGTATTGTCTGTGTTCCTCAATGTTGGACAGTATGTATTGTCTGTGTTCCTCAATGTTGGACTGTATGTATTGTCTGTGTTCCTCAATGTTGGATAGTATGTATTGTCTGTGTTCCTCAATGTTGGATAGTATGTATTGTCTGTGTTCCTCAATGTTGGACTGTATGTATTGTCTGTGTTCCTCAATGTTGGACTGTATGTATTGTCTGTGATCCTCAATGTTAGACTGTATGTATTGTCTGTGTTCCTCAATGTTGGACAGTATGTATTGTCTGTGTTCCTCAATGTTGGACTGTATGTATTGTCTGTGTTCCTCAATGTTGGACTGTATGTACTGACTGTGTTCCTCAATGTTGGATAGTATGTATTGTCTGTGTTCCTCAATGTTGGACTGTATGTATTGTCTGTGTTCCTCAATGTTGGACTGTATGTATTGTCTGTGTTCCTCAATGTTGGATAGTATGTATTGTCTGTGTTCCTCAATATTGGATAGTATGTATTGTCTGTGTTCCTCAATGTTGGACTGTATGTATTGTCTGTGTTCCTAAATGTTAGACTGTATGTATTGTCTGTGTTCCTCAATGTTAGACTGTATGTATTGTCTGTGTTCCTCAATGTTGGACAGTATGTATTGTCTGTGTTCCTCAATGTTGGAATGTACGTACTGTCTGTGTTCCTCAATGTTAAACTGTATGTATTGACTGTGTTCCTCAATGTTGGACTGTATGCACTGTCTGTGTTCCTCAATTTTAGACTGTATGCACTGTCTCTATGTTCCTCAATGTTGGAGTGTATGTATTGACTGTGTTCCTCAATGTTAGACTGTATGTACTGTCTGTGTTCCTCAATGTTGGACTGTATGTATTGACTGTGTTCCTCAATTTTGGACTGTATGTACTGTCTGTGTTCCTCAATGTTTGAGTGTATGTACTGTCTGTGTTCCTCAATGTTGGACTGTATGCACTGTCTGTGCTCCTCAATGTTGGACTGTATGCACTGTCTGTGTTCCTCAATGTTGGACTGTATGCACTGTCTGTGTTCCTCAATGTTGGACTGTATGTATTGTCTGTGTTCCTCAATGTTGGACTGTATGCACTGTCTGTGTTCCTCAATGTTGGACTGTATGTATTGTCTGTGTTCCTCAATGTTGGACTGTATGTATTGTCTGTGTTCCTCAATGTTGGACTGTATGTATTGACTGTGTTCCTCAATGTTGGACTGTATGTATTGTCTGTGTTCCTCAATGTTTGTATGTACTGTGTTCCTCAATGTTGGACTGTATGTATTGACTGTGTTCCTCAATGTTGGACTGTATGTATTGACTGTGTTCCTCAATGTTGGACTGTATGTACTGTCTATGACTGTTCATGTTTTAGTAACGTTAGCATAGATCAGAACTACCGATAATTAAGTTGATCAGCAGTCATCATCATCATCAAGTTTCGGGCCTTTTGGCGTAGGTGATCACGTCTCTGCACAAGTTTCGATCTCGACAGTTATTTATAATTTCTGTTGTTGATCTTCTGCCAAGCCATTCTCTTAAGCAGTCTGGTATCTTTTCTCTTGCTTCCCTCTATCTCTTCGTCTCTCAATTTTTCCAGTTGTAACAATATATTCCAGTTGTTCTCTTCTCATTACATGGCCAAAAAATGATGATTGTTTCTTCCTAATATTGGAAATTAGCTCTCTTTTTGATTTGCCCACTTTCAGAACGTTTAAATTACTCGTCTTAGCTGTCCGTGGTATTCTCAACATTCTTCTGTAAAACCACATTTCTGCAGTCTCCAGTGATTTTCTTGTCTGTTTTCCTATTGTCCATAATTCACATCCATATGACCAAGTATCGTCATATTGACAAGAGTCAATATCAATTAATATCAATATATCAGTCGTGATCTGCATTACTGATACTATAATATGTCAGTATTCTTGATATTTTAGTAGGTCAGTACTATTGATAGTTTAGTAGGTCAACAATATTGATATTTTAGTAGGTCAGTACTATTGATAGTTTAGTAGGTCAGTACTATTGATAGTTTAGTAGGTCAGTACTATTGATAGTTTAGTAGGTCAGTACTATTGATAGTTTAGTAGGTCAGTACTCTTGATAGTTTAGTAGGTCAGTACTATTGATAGTTTAGTAGGTCAGTACTATTGATAGTTTAATAGATATGCCTATATATGGCCTTTAGCGTCTTGACAGACGCTTGGTAGCAATCATGATAAGTCAGTAGTTTGGTAAAGCATTAGTGTCTTATACTGGGTGCTGCTTTGCTGAACTTCTTCTCTCGTGGCTGAATTTGTCAATTCTGGACAGAAACATCCATCCACAGAACGAACAAGGTGTATTTGCGGGACCCAGCCTTGTCTCCTTTATCTTGCACCTTTTTTCTTCTGAATTTGACATCAGCACAGTCTCGAAAGTTGCTGTGCCATTTTTTTATGTTTGCTTTCCATGTGCTACGATCCGCAGCCACTTTTTCCCAGTTCCTTTCACTGATAGAGAATTCCCTCAAGGAAGCCCTGCAAACATCCTTATATCTCAGCACTGATCTGCCATTTGGTTTCTTTCAGTCCTTAAGTTCGCCATACAATATTTGTTTAGAGAATATGATTGTTTGCCATTATTCTTACATGACCCAGCCACCTTAGTCTACGAATCCTAAGTGTTGCCATGATAGATGGGAGTTTGGCTCGTTGTAAGACATTAACGTTAGTTACTTTGTCCTGCCATGATAGATGGGAGTTTGGCTCATTGTAAGACATTAAAGTTAGTTACTTTGTCCTGCCATTTGATGTTCATAATCTTGCGAAGGCAACGTACATGAAAGCTGTTTAACCTTCTCTCCTGCCCTGCATAGGTAGTCCAAGTTTCTGATCCATATAGAAGTGAACTAAGCACACAACTTTGGTCAATTAGAATCTTAGTCCTGAGTGTTCAATTGGTGCTGGCCCATGCTCTATCTTTAAGTTTACCAAATGTAGAAGCTGCCTTTCTGATTCGGGAATGTATTTCTTCTTCAGGGGATACATTGGTTGTGACCATAGAACCGAGATAGGTGAACTTTCTCACAGATTCAAGAGGTATGTTATTTAATGATATAGCTGTGGGGCTGGCTACACCTTGTTGAAGCACCACAGTCTTCTGGATACTTATTGATAAAGAGAATAAATCACATGATCTAGCCAGATTGTCAATCATTGACTGCAGGTCGCACTCATCGTGAGCAACCAGTGCTGCATCATCAGCGAATAGAATCTCCTTGATTAGGATCTCAGTTGTTTTTTATTTTGACCCCAGACGTGCAAGATTGAATAAGGAGCCGTCAGATCTTGTACGGAAGATACTTTAGTCGGTCAGCACTATTGATATTTTAGTAAGTCAGCACTATTGATATTTTAGTAGGTCAACACTATTGATATTTTAGTAGGTCAACACTATTGATATTTTAGGAAGTCAGCACTATTGATATTTCAGTAAGTCAGCACTATTGATACTTTAGTCGGTCAGCACTATTGATATTTTAGAAGGTCAACACTATTGATATTTTAGTAAGTCAGCACTATTGATATTTTAGTAAGTAAGCATTATTGATATTTTAGTAAGTCAGCACTATTGATATTTTAGTAAGTCAGCACTATTGATGTTTTAGTAGGTCAGCACTATTGATGTTTTAGTAGGTCAGCACTATTGATATTTTAGTAGGTCAACACTATTGATATTTTAGTAGGTCAGCACTAATTATATTTTAGTCGGTCAGCACTATTGACATTTTAGTCGGTCAGCACTATTGATATTTTAGTCGGTCAGCACTATTGATATTTTAGTCGGTCAGCACTATTGATATTTTAGTAAGTCAGCACTATTGCTATTTTAGGAAGTCAGCACTATTGATATTTTAGTAAGTCAGCACTATTGATATTTTAGTAAGTCAGCACTATTGATATTTTAGTAAGTCAGCACTATTAATATTTTAGTAAGTCAGCACTATTGATATTTTAGTAAGTCAGCACTATTGATATTTTAGTAAGTCAGCACTATTGATGTTTTAGTAGGTCAGCACTATTGATGTTTTAGTAGGTCAGCACTATTGATGTTTTAGTAAGTCAGCACTATTGATGTTTTAGTAGGTCAGCACTATTGATGTTTTAGCAGGTCAGCACTATTGATATTTTAGTAAGTCAGCACTATTGATATTTTAGTAAGTCAGCACTATTGCTATTTTAGTAGGTCAGCACTATTGATATTTTAGTAAGTCAGCATTATTGATATTTTAGTAAGTCAGCACTATTGATATTTTAGTAAATCAGAACTATTGATGTTTTAGTAGGTCAGCACTATTGATGTTTTAGTAAATCAGTAGCAACAGAGAATGATACTAAAATCATGATATCAAAAGCAAGAGGAACGTGCATGGCACTTGGAAGCATATGGAAGTCCAAAGAAATTAGGTTCAATACGAAAATTAAAATGTTCAACTCCAATGTTAAGTCAGTCCTATTATATGGCTGTGAAACATGGAGAACAATAAAAACGACAATCATGAAGATACAAACTTTCATTAATGGATGCTTACGCAAAATAAAAGGATGGAAATGGCAGGACAAAATCACTAACATAGAATTATGGAAATGTACCAGTCAAACACCAGTGGATACAGAGATACAGCGAAGACGATGGTGCTGTATAGGACACACACTGCGGAAGCTAACTGAGATTATTACACAACAGGCTCTTTTTTGCGAATCCCTAAGGAAAAAAAACACATGAGGAAGACCAAAATATTCTTGAATTAGATAGGTGGGAGCAGAGATGGAGACGATGGGGAAGACATGGAATGTTCCTAAAAGAATGGCAAGGAACATAACGACTTGGACAGTGTTTGTTGAAGACCTATGCTCCACAGGGAGATGAAAGTCTTTGGTGAAGACCTATGCTCCACAGGGAGATGAAAGTCTTTGGTGAAGACCTATGCTCCACAGGGAGATGAAAGTCTTTGGTGATGACCTATGCTCCACAGGGAGATGAAAGTCTTTGGTGAAGACCTATGCTCCACAGGGAGATGAAAGTCTTTGGTGATGACCTATGCTCCACAGGGAGATGAAAGTCTTTGGTGAAGACCTATGCTCCACAGGGAGATGAAAGTCTTTGGTGATGACCTATGCTCCAGAGGGAGATGAAAGTCTTTGGTGATGACCTATGCTCCACAGGGAGATGAAAGTCTTTGGTGATGACCTATGCTCCACAGGGAGATGAAAGTCATTGGTGATGACCTATGCTCCGCAGGGAGATGAAAGTCTTTGGTGAAGACCTATGCTCCACAGGGAGATGAAAGTCTTTGTTGAAGACCTATGCTCCACAGGGAGATGAAAGTCTTTGGTGAAGACCTATGCTCCACAGGGAGATGAAAGTCTTTGGTGAAGACCTATGCTCCACAGGGAACTAAAAAAGGTAGAAGAAGAAGTCAGTAGTATTGGTATTTTAGTGGGTCAGTAGTATTGGTATTTTAGTGGGTCAGTAGTATTGGTATTGTAGTGGGTCAGTAGTATTGGTATTGTAGTGGGTCAGTAGTATTGGTATTTTAGTGGGTCAGTAGTATTGGTATTTTAGTGGGTCAGTAGTATTGGTATTTTAGTGGGTCAGTAGTATTGGTATTTTAGTGGGTCAGTAGTATTGGTATTTTAGTGGGTCAGTAGTATTGGTATTTTAGTGGGTCAGTAGTATTGGTATTTTAGTGGGTCAGTAGTATTGGTATTTTAGTGGGTCAGTAGTATTGCTATTTTAAGGGTCAGTAGTATTGGTATTTTAGTGGGTCAGTAGTATTGGTATTTTAGTGGGTCAGTAGTATTGGTATTTTAGTGGGTCAGTAGTATTGGTATTTTAGTGGGTCAGTAGTATTGGTATTTTAGTGGGTCAGTAGTATTGGTATTTTAGTGGGTCAGTAGTATTGGTATTTTAGTGGGTCAGTAGTATTGGTATTTTAGTGGGTCAGTAGTATTGGTATTTTAGTGGGTCAGTAGTATTGGTATTTTAGTGGGTCAGTAGTATTGGTATTTTAGTGGGTCAGTAGTATTGGTATTTTAGTGGGTCAGTAGTATTGGTATTTTAGTGGGTCAGTAGTATTGGTATTTTAGTGGGTCAGTAGTATTGGTATTTTAGTGGGTCAGTAGTATTGGTATTTTAGTGGGTCAGTAGTATTGGTATTTTAGTGGGTCAGTAGTATTGCTATTTTAAGGGTCAGTAGTATTGGTATTTTAGTGGGTCAGTAGTATTGGTATTTTAGTGGGTCAGTAGTATTGGTATTTTAGTGGGTCAGTCGTATTGGTATTTTAGTGGGTCAGTAGTATTGGTATTTTAGTGGGTCAGTAGTATTGGTATTTTAGTGGGTCAGTAGTATTGGTATTTTAGTGGGTCAGTAGTATTGGTATTTTAATGGGTCAGTAGTATTGGTATTTTGGTGGGTCAGTAGTATTGGTATATTAGTGGGTCAGTAGTATTGGTATTTTAGTGGGTCAGTAGTATTGGTATTTTAGTGGGTCAGTAGTATTGGTATTTTAGTCGGTCAGTAGTAGTGGTATTTTAGTCGGTCAGTAGTAGTGGTATTTTAGTGGGTCAGTACTTTTGATGTTTCAGTAGGTCAGTATTATTTATATTTTAGTTGCTCAGTTTCATGTCTGGTGTCAGCTGTTGTCTTTCATCCTATTTTCAAAACCGGTGTCAGCTGTTGTCTTTCATCCTATTTTCATATCCGGTGTCAACTGTTGTCTTTCATCCTATTTTCATATCCGGTGTCAACTGTTGTCTTTCATCCTATTTTCATATCCGGTGTCAACTGTTGTCTTTCATCCTATTTTCATATCCGGTGTCAACAGTTGTATTTCATCCTATTTTCATGTCCGGTGTCAACTGTTGTCTTTCATCCTATTTTCATATCCGGTGTCAACTGTTGTCTTTCATCCTATTTTCATATCCGGTGTCAACTGTTGTCTTTCATCCTATTTTCATATCCGGTGTCAACATTTGTGTTTCATCATATTTTCATGTCTGGTGTCAACTGTTGTCTTTCATCCTATTTTCATGTCTGGTTCAGCTGTTATCTTTCATCCTATTTTCATGTCCGGTGTCAACTGTTGTCTTTCATCCTATTTTCATGTCCGGTGTCAACTGTTGTCTTTCATCCTATTTTCATGTCCGGTGTCAACTGTTGTCTTTCATCCTATTTTCATGTCCGGTGTCAACTGTTGTCTTTCATCCTATTTTCATGTCTGGTATCAACTGTTGTCTTTCATCCTATTTTCATGTCCGGTGTCAACTGTTCTCTTTCATCTTATTTTCATGTCTGGTGTGAACTGTTCTCTTTCATCCTATTTTCATGTCTGGTGTCAACTGTTGTCTTTCATCCTATTTTCATGTCTGGTGTGAACTGTTGTCTTTCATCCTATTTTCATGTCTGGTGTCAACTGTTGTCTTTCATCCTATTTTCATGTCCGGTGTCAACTGTTGTCTTTCATCCTTATTTCATATCCGGTGTCAACTGTTGTCTTTCATCCTATTTTCATATCCGGTGTCAACTGTTGTCTTTCATCCTATTTTCATTTCCGGTGTCAACTGTTGTCTTTCATACTATTTTAATGTCCGGTGTCAACTGTTGTCTTTCATCCTATTTTCATGTCTGGTGTGAACTGTTCTCTTTCATCCTATTTTCATGTCCGGTGTCAACTGTTGTCTTTCATCCTATTTTCATGTCTGGTGTCAACTGTTGTTTTTCATCCTATTTTCATGTCTGGTGTCAACTGTTGTCTTTCATCCTATTTTCATGTCCGGTGTCAACTGTTGTCTTTCATCCTATTTTCATGTCTGGTGTCAACTGTTGTCTTTCATCCTATTTTCATGTCTGGTGTGAACTATTGTCTTTCATCCTATTTTCATGTCTGGTGTCAACTGTTGTCTTTCATCCTATTTTAATGTCCGGTTTCAACTGTTGTCTTTCATCCTATTTTCATGTCCGGTGTCAACTGTTGTCTTTCATCCTATTTTCATATCCGGTGTCAACTGTTGTCTTTCATCCTATTTTCATGTCTGGTGTCAACTGTTGTCTTTCATCCTATTTTCATGTCTGGTGTGAACTGTTGTCTTTCATCCTATTTTCATGTCTGGTGTCAACTGTTGTCTTTCATCCTATTTTCATGTCCGATGTCAACTGTTGTCTTTCATCCTATTTTCATGTCCGGTGTCAACTGTTGTCTTTCATTCTATTTTCATGTCCGGTGTCAACTGTTGTCTTTCATCCTATTTTCATGTCTGGTGTCAACTGTTGTCTTTCATCCTATTTTCATGTCTTGTGTCAACTGTTGTCTTTCATCCTATTTTCATGTCTGGTGTCAACTGTTGTCTTTCATCCTATTTTCATGTCTGGTGTCAACTGTTGTCTTTCATCCTATTTTCATGTCCGGTGTCAACTGTTGTTTTTCATCCTATTTTCATTTCCGGTGTCAACTGTTGTCTTTCATCCTATTTTCATGTCTGGTTCAGCTGTTGTTTTTCATCCTATTTTCATTTCTGGTGTCAACTGTTGTTTTTCATCCTATTTTCATGTCTGGTGTCAGCTGTTGTCTTTCATCCTATTTTCATGTCCGGTGTCAACTGTTGTCTTTCATCCTATTTTCATGTCTGGTTCAGCTGTTGTTTTTCATCCTATTTTCATGTCTGGTGTCAGTTTTTGTCTTTCATCCTATTTTCATGTCCGGTGTCAACTGTTGTCTTTCATCCTATTTTCATGTCTGGTGTCAACTGTTGTCTCTCATCCTATTTTCATGTCTGGTGTCAACTGTTGTCTTTCATCCTATTTTCATGTCCGGTGTCAACTGTTGTCTTTCATCCTATTTTCATGTCTGGTGTCAACTGTTGTCTTTCATCCTATTTTCATGTCTGGTGTCAACTGTTGTCTTTCATCCTATTTTCATGTCTGGTGTCAACTGTTGTCTTTCATCCTATTTTCATGTCTGGTGTCAACTGTTGTCTTTCATCCTATTTTCACCAAGTAGCCTAGCACAAACATCTTTCAGTCGGCACGAGGATTGAGAAATCCATCAATACATCGATGACAGCAATGACTTTCATGATGGGTGATGGCAATGATGACTTTCATGATGGCTTTCATGATGGATGATAATGGTGATTTTCATGATAATAATGCAGACGATGGTGATGGTTAAAAGTAGCAAGAGCTCATCATGATGTTCGTAACTAACATCAATAATAATGGTCAATGATAAGTGTCATGAAATAAATAACTGTCACAAGGTGTCATTTACACTGCGAAGGTTTGTCGATGAAAGGTGAAAAAACAACAACCGGACAATGACAGCAATCCTGCTTCGATTGGGGGATCAAAAAGCTAACATTTGTAGAGATAAAATACAAGATAAGAGGTAAGAATGTTGAAGAGCTTTTGTGAATGAGAGAAACTCACATTTCTGATCTTGTGTCGTTCATGAACAAGTGTACCCATTAAAGATGACACACACCAGCAGCCAGCATACACGTCACGATAGAGGGGTCCCAACACAGGACGCAATCTTCCGCTACTAGCTGTATTCACAGGTCATGGAGCATACAGTATCCCAGCAATAACTCAACTCTCAAACCTAGTCAATCAGAAATCAAATCACTTTCCCATAAGTCAACGAGATAGCATAATTCAAATGTCCAGTCGATGAGAAACGTCGAGAACACTAGCAAAACAGCACTTATCTCTCGCCACACATCCATTTAACAGATTTGCCAGAAACTTTCTGAAGCCTGAGCGAACATTTGAAGTTTCCTCGCCCAACGCCATCAAAAAAGGTGGGTATACTTACGGTAGATCAGCGAAGCGGATTCAATCAAAATTCTCAGCCACAGCGCTCAGTTAAAGATATTTTAGTACCGACCGTTAAATCGTTCAGGAAAATTGAGAAGTCTATCAGAGAGTCATCTTTCTGGTTATGGTTTGGTTAATATCAGTCTGGGTGCTTTCTGATCGCATTCTTCATAACATTCTTAGTCGTTGAGTTGTCATATGTTGATTTGACATTCGCAGGGATTAGCTTATGCCTTCAGAGGTGTTTCTGAGAGCAAGGCTCGAGCAGATAGAAAGGGCGTAAGGTCGTAAGCAAGAACGTTTCGCCTCTGGGCGTCGCGTGCACTCATCGCGAGGTTAGGGAAATATCTGCTTGGTTCAACTGTGCGATCAAATGTCCTTGAACTTTGACGGTTAAGAGAAGTCATTCTACTGTACACGGTAACATGATGGACACCATAGTTTTAGATGGCTGTTTGCTGCAGGAATAGGACCTGCCAGTCTTTCATAGGACCTGCCAATCTTTAATTATAACCTACCAATCTTAACAGGACCTGCCAATCTCTGAAAGAACCTGTTAACCTTAAATAAGACCTGCCAAACTTAAGAGGACCTACCTACCTTAATAGGACCTGCAAACAATTAATAGAACATCCCAACCTTTAATAGGACCTGCCAATCTTTAAGAGGACATGTCAGTCTTTAATAGGACCTACCTGTCTTAACACGACCTATAAACTTTTAATAGGACCTGCCCATTTTTAATAAGACATACCAACCTTTAATAGGACCTGCCAATCTTTAATAGGACTTGTCTGTCTTTAATAGGACATACCAACCTTTAATAGGACCTGCCAATCTTTAATAGGACCTGTCAGTCTTTAATAGGACATACCAACCTTTAATAGGACCTATCAGTCATTAATAATCCTGTCAACCTTTATTAGGACCTGCCAACCTTTATTAGGACCTGCAAACCTTTAATAGGACCTGCCAATTTTTAACATGATCTGCCAGTTTTAATAAGTCCTGTCAGTCTTTAATAAGATCTGTCAGCCTTTAAAAAGACCTGTCAGCCTTTAATAAGACCTGTCAGCCTTTAACAAGACCTGACAGCCTTTAATAAGACCTGTCAGCCTTTATTAAGCTTCCTGTCAGCCTTTAATAAGACCTGTCAGCCTTTAATAAGATCTGTCATTCTTTAATAAGCTTCCTGTCATCATTTAATAACTCCTGTCAGCCTTTAATAAGCTTCCTATCAGCCTTTAATAAGACCTGTCAGCCTTTAATAAGATCTGTCATTCTTTAATAAGCTTTCTGTCAGCCTTTAATAAGATCTGTTAGCCTTTAATAAGATCTGTTCGCCTTTAGAAAGCGTACTATCAGTCTTTAATAAAAATCTGTCAGCCTTTAATAAGATCTGCCAGCCTTTAATAAACTTCCTGTCGATGTTTAATAAGATCTGTCAGCTTTTAATAAGCTTCCTTTCAGTCTTTAATAAGATCTGTCAGTCTTTAATAAACTTCCTGTCAGTCTTTAATAAGATCTGTCAGCCTTTAATAAACTTCCTGTCAGTCTTTAATAAGATCGGTCAATCTTTAATAAGATCTGTCAGCCTTTAATAAGATCGGTCAGTCTTTAATAAGATCTGTCAGCCTTTAATAAACTTCCTGTCAGTCTTTAATAACATCTGTCAGTCTTTAATAAGATCGGTCAGTCTTTAATAAGATCTGTCAGTCTTTAATAAGATCTGTCAGTCTTTAATAAGATCTGTCAGTCTTTAATAAGATCTGTCAGTCTTTAATAAGATCGGTCAGTCTTTAATAAGATCTGTCAGCCTTTAATAAACTTCCTGTCAGTCTTTAATAAGATCTGTCAGACTTTAATAAACTTCCTGTCAGTCTTTAATAAGATCTGTCAGTCTTTAATAAAATTCCTGTCAGTCTTTAATAAGATCTGTCAGCCTTTAATAAACTTCCTTTCAGTCTTTAATAAAATCTGTCAGTCTTTAATAAACTTCCTGTCAGTCTTTAATAAGATCTGTCAGTCTTTAATAAACTTCCTGTCAGTCTTTAATAAGATCTGTCAGCCTTTAATAAACTTCCTGTCAGTCTTTAATAAGATCGGTCAGTCTTTAATAAGATCTGTCAGTCTTTAATAAACTTCCTGTCAGTCTTTAATAAACTTCCTGTCAGTCTTAAATAAGATCTGTCAGCCTTTAATAAACTCCCTGTCAGTCTTAAATAAGATCTGTCAGCCTTTAATAAACTTCCTGTCAGTCTTTAATAAACTTCCTGTCAGTCTTTAATAAGATCTGTCAGCCTTTAATAAACTTCCTGTCAGTCTTTAATAAGATCTGTCAGCCTTTAATAAACTTCCTGTCAGTCTTTAATAAGATCTGTCAGCCTTTAATAAACTTCATGTCAGTCTTAAATAAGATCTGTCAGCCTTTAATAAACTCCCTGTCAGTCTTTAATAAGATCTGTCAGTCTTTAATAAACTTCCTGTCAGTCTTTAATAAGATCTGTCAGTCTTTAATAAACTTCCTGTCAGTCTTTAATAAGATCTGTCAGTCTTTAATAAACTTCCTGTCAGTCTTAAATAAGATCTGTCAGCCTTTAATAAACTTCCTGTCAGTCTTTAATAAGATCTGTCAGCCTTTAATAAACTTCCTGTCAGTCTTAAATAAGATCTGTCAGCCTTTATTTAACTTCCTGTCAGTCTTTAATAAGATCTGTCAGTTTTTAATAAATGTCCTGTCAGTCTTTAATAAGATCTGTCAGTCTTTAATAAACTTCCTGTCAGTATTTAATAAGATCTGTCAGCCTTTAATAATCTTCCTGTCAGTCTTTAATAAGATCTGTCAGCCTTTAATGAGCTTCCTTTCAGTCTTTAATAAGATCTGTCAGTCTTTAATAAACTTCCTGTCAGTCTTTAATAAGATCTGTCAGTCTTTAATAAACTTCCTGTCAGTCTTTAATAAGATCTGTCAGTCTTTAATAAACTTCCTGTCAGTCTTTAATAAGATCTGTCAGTCTTTAATAAACGTCCTCTCAGTCTTTAATAAGATCTGTCAGTCTTTAATAAACTTCCTGTCAGTCTTTAATAAGATCTGTCAGCCTTTAATAAACTTCCTTTCAGTCTTTAATAAGATCTGTCAGTCTTTAATAAACTTCCTGTCAGTCTTTAATAAACTTCCTGTCAGTCTTAAATAAGCTTCCTGTCAGTCTTTAATAAGATCTGTCAGCCTTTAATAAACTTCCTGTCAGTCTTTAATAAACTTCCTGTCAGTCTTTAATTAGATCTGTCAGTCTTTAATAAACTTCCTGTCAGTCTTTAATAAACTTGCTGTCAGTCTTTAATAAACTTGCTGTCAGTCTTTAATAAACTTCCTGTCAGTCTTTAATAAACTTCCTGTCAGTCTTTAATAAACTTCCTGCCAGTCTTTAATAAACTTCCTGTCAGTCTTTAATAAGATCTGTCATTCTTTAATAAACTTCCTGTCAGTCTTTAATAAGATCGGTCAGTCTTTAATAAACTTCCTGTCAGTCTTTAATAAGATCTGTCAGCCTTTAATAAACTTCCTGTCAGTCTTTAATAAGATATGTCAGCCTTTAATAAGCTTCCTTTCAGTCTTTAATAAGATCTGTCAGCCTTTAATAAACTTCCTGTCAGTCTTTAATAAGATTTGTCAGTCATTAATAAACTTCCTTTCAGTCTTTAATAAGATCTGTCAGTCTTTAATAAGATCTGTCAGTCTTTAATAAGATCTGTCAGTCTTTAATAAACTTCCTGTCAGTATTTAATAAGAATCTGTCAGCCTTTAATAAACTTCCTGTCAGTCTTAAATAAGCTTCCTGTCAGTCTTTAATAAGATCTGTCAGTCTTTAATAAACTTCCTGTCAGTCTTTAATAAGATCTGTCAGCCTTTAATAAACTTCCTGTCAGTCTTTAATAAGATCTGTCAGTCTTTAATAAACTTCCTGTCAGTCTTTAATAACATCTGTCAGTCTTTAAAAAACTTCCTGTCAGTCTTTAATAAGATCTGTCAGTTTTTAATAAATTTCCTGTCAGTCTTTAATAAACTTCCTGTCAGTCTTTAATAAGATCTGCCAGTCTTTAATAAACTTCCTGTCAGTATTTAATAAGATATGTCAGCCTTTAATGAACTCCCTGTCAGTCTTAAATAAGATCTGTCAGCCTTTAATAAACTTCCTGTCAGTCTTTAATAAACTTCCTGTCAGTCTTAAATAAGATCTGTCAGCCTTTAATAAACTCCCTGTCAGTCATAAATAAGATCTGTCAGCCTTTAATAAACTTCCTGTCAGTCTTTAATAAACTTCCTGTCAGTCTTTAATAAGATCTGTCAGCCTTTAATAAACTTCCTGTCAGTCTTTAATAAGATCTGTCAGCCTTTAATAAACTTCCTGTCAGTCTTTAAGAAGATCTGTCAGCCTTTAATAAACTTCCTGTCAGTCTTAAATAAGATCTGTCAGCCTTTAATAAACTCCCTGTCAGTCTTAAATAAGATCTGTCAGTCTTTAATAAACTTCCTGTCAGTCTTAAATAAGATCTGTCAGCCTTTAATAAACTTCCTGTCAGTCTTAAATAAGATCTGTCAGCCTTTATTTAACTTCCTGTCAGTCTTTAATAAGATCTGTCAGTTTTTAATAAATGTCCTGTCAGTCTTTAATAAGATCTGTCAGTCTTTAATAAACTTCCTGTCAGTCTTTAATAAGATCTGTCAGTCTTTAATAAACTTCCTGTCAGTATTTAATAAGATCTGTCAGCCTTTAATAATCTTCCTGTCAGTCTTTAATAAGATCTGTCAGCCTTTAATGAGCTTCCTTTCAGTCTTTAATAAGATCTGTCAGTCTTTAATAAACTTCCTGTCAGTCTTTAATAAGATCTGTCAGTCTTTAATAAACTTCCTGTCAGTCTTTAATAAGATCTGTCAGTCTTTAATAAACTTCCTGTCAGTCTTTAATAAGATCTGTCAGTCTTTAATAAACTTCCTGTCAGTCTTTAATAAGATCTGTCAGTCTTTAATAAACGTCCTGTCAGTCTTTAATAAGATCTGTCAGCCTTTAATAAACTTCCTTTCAGTCTTTAATAAGATCTGTCAGTCTTTAATAAACTTCCTGTCAGTCTTTAATAAACTTCCTGTCAGTCTTAAATAAGCTTCCTGTCAGTCTTTAATAAGATCTGTCAGCCTTTAATAAACTTCCTGTCAGTCTTTAATAAACTTCCTGTCAGTCTTTAATAAGATCTGTCAGTCTTTAATAAACTTGCTGTCAGTCTTTAATAAACATCCTGTCAGTCTTTAATAAACTTGCTGTCAGTCTTTAATAAACTTGCTGTCAGTCTTTAATAAACTTCCTGTCAGTCTTTAATAAACTTCCTGTCAGTCTTTAATAAGATCTGTCAGCCTTTAATAAACTTCCTGTCAGTCTTAAATAAGCTTCCTGTCAGTCTTTAATAAGATCTGTCAGTCTTTAATAAACTTCCTGTCAGTCTTTAATAAGATCTGTCAGTTTTTAATAAATGTCCTGTCAGTCTTTAATAAGATCTGTCAGTCTTTAATAAACTTCCTGTCAGTCTTTAATAAGATCTGTCAGTCTTTAATAAACTTCCTGTCAGTATTTAATAAGATCTGTCAGCCTTTAATAATCTTCCTGTCAGTCTTTAATAAGATCTGTCAGCCTTTAATGAGCTTCCTTTCAGTCTTTAATAAGATCTGTCAGTCTTTAATAAACTTCCTGTCAGTCTTTAATAAGATCTGTCAGTCTTTAATAAACTTCCTGTCAGTCTTTAATAAGATCTGTCAGTCTTTAATAAACTTCCTGTCAGTCTTTAATAAGATCTGTCAGTCTTTAATAAACTTCCTGTCAGTCTTTAATAAGATCTGTCAGTCTTTAATAAACTTCCTGTCAGTCTTTAATAAGATCTGTCAGCCTTTAATAAACTTCCTTTCAGTCTTTAATAAGATCTGTCAGTCTTTAATAAACTTCCTGTCAGTCTTTAATAAACTTCCTGTCAGTCTTAAATAAGCTTCCTGTCAGTCTTTAATAAGATCTGTCAGCCTTTAATAAACTTCCTGTCAGTCTTTAATAAGATCTGTCAGCCTTTAATAAACTTCCTGTCAGTCTTTAATAAGATTTGTCAGTCATTAATAAACTTCCTTTCAGTCTTTAATAAGATCTGTCAGTCTTTAATAAGATCTGTCAGTCTTTAATAAGATCTGTCAGTCTTTAATAAACTTCCTGTCAGTATTTAATAAGATCTGTCAGCCTTTAATAAACTTCCTGTCAGTCTTAAATAAGCTTCCTGTCAGTCTTTAATAAGATCTGTCAGTCTTTAATAAACTTCCTGTCAGTCTTTAATAAGATCTGTCAGCCTTTAATAAACTTCCTGTCAGTCTTTAATAAGATCTGTCAGTCTTTAATAAACTTCCTGTCAGTCTTTAATAAGATCTGTCAGTCTTTAAAAAACTTCCTGTCAGTCTTTAATAAGATCTGTCAGTTTTAAATAAATTTCCTGTCAGTCTTTAATAAACTTCCTGTCAGTCTTTAATAAGATCTGTCAGTCTTTAATAAACTTCCTGTCAGTCTTTAATAAGATCTGTCAGTTTTTAATAAATGTCCTGTCAGTCTTTAATAAGATCTGTCAGTCTTTAATAAACTTCCTGTCAGTCTTTAATAAGATCTGTCAGTCTTTAATAAACTTCCTGTCAGTATTTAATAAGATCTGTCAGCCTTTAATAATCTTCCTGTCAGTCTTTAATAAGATCTGTCAGCCTTTAATGAGCTTCCTTTCAGTCTTTAATAAGATCTGTCAGTCTTTAATAAACTTCCTGTCAGTCTTTAATAAGATCTGTCAGTCTTTAATAAACTTCCTGTCAGTCTTTAATAAGATCTGTCAGTCTTTAATAAACTTCCTGTCAGTCTTTAATAAGATCTGTCAGTCTTTAATAAACTTCCTGTCAGTCTTTAATAAGATCTGTCAGTCTTTAATAAACTTCCTGTCAGTCTTTAATAAGATCTGTCAGCCTTTAATAAACTTCCTTTCAGTCTTTAATAAGATCTGTCAGTCTTTAATAAACTTCCTGTCAGTTTTTAATAAACTTCCTGTCAGTCTTAAATAAGCTTCCTGTCAGTCTTTAATAAGATCTGTCAGCCTTTAATAAACTTCCTGTCAGTCTTTAATAAGATCTGTCAGCCTTTAATAAACTTCCTGTCAGTCTTTAATAAGATTTGTCAGTCATTAATAAACTTCCTTTCAGTCTTTAATAAGATCTGTCAGTCTTTAATAAGATCTGTCAGTCTTTAATAAGATCTGTCAGTCTTTAATAAACTTCCTGTCAGTATTTAATAAGATCTGTCAGCCTTTAATAAACTTCCTGTCAGTCTTAAATAAGCTTCCTGTCAGTCTTTAATAAGATCTGTCAGTCTTTAATAAACTTCCTGTCAGTCTTTAATAAGATCTGTCAGCCTTTAATAAACTTCCTGTCAGTCTTTAATAAGATCTGTCAGTCTTTAATAAACTTCCTGTCAGTCTTTAATAAGATCTGTCAGTCTTTAAAAAACTTCCTGTCAGTCTTTAATAAGATCTGTCAGTTTTAAATAAATTTCCTGTCAGTCTTTAATAAACTTCCTGTCAGTCTTTAATAAGATCTGCCAGTCTTTAATAAACTTCCTGTCAGTATTTAATAAGATCTGTCAGCCTTTAATAATCTTCCTGTCAGTCTTTAATAAGAACTGTCAGCCTTTAATGAGCTTCCTTTCAGTCTTTAATAAGATCTGTCAGTCTTTAATAAACTTCCTGTCAGTCTTTAATAAGATCTGTCAGTCTTTAATAAACTTCCTGTCAGTCTTTAATAAGATCTGTCAGTCTTTAATAAACTTCCTGTCAGTCTTTAATAAGATCTGTCAGTCTTTAATAAACTTCCTGTCAGTCTTTAATAAGATCTGTCAGTCTTTAATAAACTTCCTGTCAGTCTTTAATAAGATCTGTCAGCCTTTAATAAACTTCCTTTCAGTCTTTAATAAGATCTGTCAGTCTTTAATAAACTTCCTGTCAGTCTTTAATAAACTTCCTGTCAGTCTTAAATAAGCTTCCTGTCAGTCTTTAATAAGATCTGTCAGCCTTTAATAAACTTCCTGTCAGTCTTTAATAAACTTCCTGTCAGCCTTTAATAAGATCTGTCAGTCTTTAATAAACTTGCTGTCAGTCTTTAATAAACTTCCTGTCAGTCTTTAATAAACTTGCTGTCAGTCTTTAATAAACTTGCTGTCAGTCTTTAATAAACTTCCTGTCAGTCTTTAATAAACTTCCTGTCAGTCTTTAATAAGATCTGTCAGCCTTTAATAAACTTCCTGTCAGTCTTTAATAAGATTTGTCAGTCATTAATAAACTTCCTTTCAGTCTTTAATAAGATCTGTCAGTCTTTAATAAGATCTGTCAGTCTTTAATAAGATCTGTCACTCTTTAATAAACTTCCTGTCAGTATTTAATAAGATCTGTCAGCCTTTAATGAACTTCCTGTCAGTCTTAAATAAGCTTCCTGTCAGTCTTTAATAAGATCTGTCAGTCTTTAATAAACTTCCTGTCAGTCTTTAATAAGATCTGTCAGCCTTTAATAAACTTCCTGTCAGTCTTTAATAAGATCTGTCAGTCTTTAATAAACTTCCTGTCAGTCTTTAATAACATCTGTCAGTCTTTAAAAAACTTCCTGTCAGTCTTTAATAAGATCTGTCAGTTTTTAATAAATTTCCTGTCAGTCTTTAATAAACTTCCTGTCAGTCTTTAATAAGATCTGCCAGTCTTTAATAAACTTCCTGTCAGTATTTAATAAGATATGTCAGCCTTTAATAAACTCCCTGTCAGTCTTAAATAAGATCTGTCAGCCTTTAATAAACTTCCTGTCAGTCTTTAATAAACTTCCTGTCAGTCATAAATAAGATCTGTCAGCCTTTAATAAACTCCCTGTCAGTCTTAAATAAGATCTGTCAGCCTTAATAAACTTCCTGTCAGTCTTTAATAAACTTCCTGTCAGTCTTTAATAAGATCTGTCAGCCTTTAATAAACTTCCTGTCAGTCTTTAATAAGATCTGTCAGCCTTTAATAAACTTCCTGTCAGTCTTTAAGAAGATCTGTCAGCCTTTAATAAACTTCCTGTCAGTCTTAAATAAGATCTGTCAGCCTTTAATAAACTCCCTGTCAGTCTTAAATAAGATCTGTCAGTCTTTAATAAACTTCCTGTCAGTCTTTAATAAGATCTGTCAGTCTTTAATAAACTTCCTGTCAGTCTTTAATAAGATCTGTCAGTCTTTAATAAACTTCCTGTCAGTCTTAAATAAGATCTGTCAGCCTTTAATAAACTTCCTGTCAGTCTTTAATAAGATCTGTCAGCCTTTAATAAACTTCCTGTCAGTCTTTAATAAGATCTGTCAGCCTTTAATAAACTTCCTGTCAGTCTTAAATAAGATCTGTCAGCCTTTATTTAACTTCCTGTCAGTCTTTAATAAGATCTGTCAGTTTTTAATAAATGTCCTGTCATTCTTTAATAAGATCTGTCAGTCTTTAATAAACTTCCTGTCAGTCTTTAATAAGATCTGTCAGCCTTTAATAAACTTCCTGTCAGTATTTAATAAGATCTGTCAGCCTTTAATAATCTTCCTGTCAGTCTTTAATAAGATCTGTCAGCCTTTAATGAGCTTCCTTTCAGTCTTTAATAAGATCTGTCAGTCTTTAATAAACTTCCTGTCAGTCTTTAATAAGATCTGTCAGTCTTTAATAAACTTCCTGTCAGTCTTTAATAAGATCTGTCAGTCTTTAATAAACTTCCTGTCAGTCTTTAATAAGATCTGTCAGTCTTTAATAAACTTCCTGTCAGTCTTTAATAAGATCTGTCAGTCTTTAATAAACTTCCTGTCAGTCTTTAATAAGATCTGTCAGCCTTTAATAAACTTCCTTTCAGTCTTTAATAAGATATGTCAGTCTTTAATAAACTTCCTGTCAGTCTTTAATAAACTTCCTGTCAGTCTTAAATAAGCTTCCTGTCAGTCTTTAATAAGATCTGTCAGCCTTTAATAAACTTCCTGTCAGTCTTTAATAAACTTCCTGTCAGTCTTTAATAAGATCTGTCAGTCTTTAATAAACTTGCTGTCAGTCTTTAATAAACTTCCTGTCAGTCTTTAATAAACTTGCTGTCAGTCTTTAATAAACTTGCTGTCAGTCTTTAATAAACTTCCTGTCAGTCTTTAATAAACTTCCTGTCAGTCTTTAATAAGATCTGTCAGTCTTTAATAAACTTGCTGTCAGTCTTTAATAAGATCTGTCATTCTTTAATAAACTTCCTGTCAGTCTTTAATAAGATCGGTCAGTCTTTAATAAACTTCCTGTCAGTCTTTAATAAGATCTGTCAGTCTTTAATAAACTTCCTGTCAGTCTTTAATAAGATCTGTCAGTCTTTAATAAACTTCCTGTCAGTCTTTAATAAGATCTGTCAGTCTTTAATAAACTTCCTGTCAGTCTTTAATAAGATCTGTCAGCCTTTAATAAACTTCCTTTCAGTCTTTAATAAGATCTGTCAGTCTTTAATAAACTTCCTGTCAGTCTTTAATAAACTTCCTGTCAGTCTTAAATAAGCTTCCTGTCAGTCTTTAATAAGATCTGTCAGCCTTTAATAAACTTCCTGTCAGTCTTTAATAAACTTCCTGTCAGCCTTTAATAAGATCTGTCAGTCTTTAATAAACTTGCTGTCAGTCTTTAATAAACTTCCTGTCAGTCTTTAATAAACTTGCTGTCAGTCTTTAATAAACTTGCTGTCAGTCTTTAATAAACTTCCTGTCAGTCTTTAATAAACTTCCTGTCAGTCTTTAATAAGATCTGTCAGCCTTTAATAAACTTCCTGTCAGTCTTTAATAAGATTTGTCAGTCATTAATAAACTTCCTTTCAGTCTTTAATAAGATCTGTCAGTCTTTAATAAGATCTGTCAGTCTTTAATAAGATCTGTCACTCTTTAATAAACTTCCTGTCAGTATTTAATAAGATCTGTCAGCCTTTAATAAACTTCCTGTCAGTCTTAAATAAGCTTCCTGTCAGTCTTTAATAAGATCTGTCAGTCTTTAATAAACTTCCTGTCAGTCTTTAATAAGATCTGTCAGCCTTTAATAAACTTCCTGTCAGTCTTTAATAAGATCTGTCAGTCTTTAATAAACTTCCTGTCAGTCTTTAATAACATCTGTCAGTCTTTAAAAAACTTCCTGTCAGTCTTTAATAAGATCTGTCAGTTTTTAATAAATTTCCTGTCAGTCTTTAATAAACTTCCTGTCAGTCTTTAATAAGATCTGCCAGTCTTTAATAAACTTCCTGTCAGTATTTAATAAGATATGTCAGCCTTTAATAAACTCCCTGTCAGTCTTAAATAAGATCTGTCAGCCTTTAATAAACTTCCTGTCAGTCTTTAATAAACTTCCTGTCAGTCATAAATAAGATCTGTCAGCCTTTAATAAACTCCCTGTCAGTCTTAAATAAGATCTGTCAGCCTTTAATAAACTTCCTGTCAGTCTTTAATAAACTTCCTGTCAGTCTTTAATAAGATCTGTCAGCCTTTAATAAACTTCCTGTCAGTCTTTAATAAGATCTGTCAGCCTTTAATAAACTTCCTGTCAGTCTTTAAGAAGATCTGTCAGCCTTTAATAAACTTCCTGTCAGTCTTAAATAAGATCTGTCAGCCTTTAATAAACTCCCTGTCAGTCTTAAATAAGATCTGTCAGTCTTTAATAAACTTCCTGTCAGTCTTTAATAAGATCTGTCAGTCTTTAATAAACTTCCTGTCAGTCTTTAATAAGATCTGTCAGTCTTTAATAAACTTCCTGTCAGTCTTAAATAAGATCTGTCAGCCTTTAATAAACTTCCTGTCAGTCTTTAATAAGATCTGTCAGCCTTTAATAAACTTCCTGTCAGTCTTTAATAAGATCTGTCAGCCTTTAATAAACTTCCTGTCAGTCTTAAATAAGATCTGTCAGCCTTTATTTAACTTCCTGTCAGTCTTTAATAAGATCTGTCAGTTTTTAATAAATGTCCTGTCATTCTTTAATAAGATCTGTCAGTCTTTAATAAACTTCCTGTCAGTCTTTAATAAGATCTGTCAGCCTTTAATAAACTTCCTGTCAGTATTTAATAAGATCTGTCAGCCTTTAATAATCTTCCTGTCAGTCTTTAATAAGATCTGTCAGCCTTTAATGAGCTTCCTTTCAGTCTTTAATAAGATCTGTCAGTCTTTAATAAACTTCCTGTCAGTCTTTAATAAGATCTGTCAGTCTTTAATAAACTTCCTGTCAGTCTTTAATAAGATCTGTCAGTCTTTAATAAACTTCCTGTCAGTCTTTAATAAGATCTGTCAGTCTTTAATAAACTTCCTGTCAGTCTTTAATAAGATCTGTCAGTCTTTAATAAACTTCCTGTCAGTCTTTAATAAGATCTGTCAGCCTTTAATAAACTTCCTTTCAGTCTTTAATAAGATATGTCAGTCTTTAATAAACTTCCTGTCAGTCTTTAATAAACTTCCTGTCAGTCTTAAATAAGCTTCCTGTCAGTCTTTAATAAGATCTGTCAGCCTTTAATAAACTTCCTGTCAGTCTTTAATAAACTTCCTGTCAGTCTTTAATAAGATCTGTCAGTCTTTAATAAACTTGCTGTCAGTCTTTAATAAACTTCCTGTCAGTCTTTAATAAACTTGCTGTCAGTCTTTAATAAACTTGCTGTCAGTCTTTAATAAACTTCCTGTCAGTCTTTAATAAACTTCCTGTCAGTCTTTAATAAGATCTGTCAGTCTTTAATAAACTTGCTGTCAGTCTTTAATAAGATCTGTCATTCTTTAATAAACTTCCTGTCAGTCTTTAATAAGATCGGTCAGTCTTTAATAAACTTCCTGTCAGTCTTTAATAAGATCTGTCAGCCTTTAATAAACTTCCTGTCAGTCTTTAATAAGATCTGTCAGCCTTTAATAAGCTTCCTTTCAGTCTTTAATAAGATCTGTCAGCCTTTAATAAACTTCCTGTCAGTCTTTAATAAGATTTGTCAGTCATTAATAAACTTCCTTTCAGTCTTTAATAAGATCTGTCAGTCTTTATTAAGATCTGTCAGTCTTTAATAAGATCTGTCAGTATTTAATAAACTTCCTGTCAGTATTTAATAAGATCTGTCAGCCTTTAATAAACTTCCTGTCAGTCTTAAATAAGCTTCCTGTCAGTCTTTAATAAGATCTGTCAGTCTTTAAGAAACTTCCTGTCAGTCTTTAATAAGATCTGTCAGCCTTTTAATAAACTTCCTGTCAGTCTTTAATAAGATCTGTCAGTCTTTAATAAACTTCCTGTCAGTCTTTAATAAGATCTGTCAGTCTTTAATAAACTTCCTGTCAGTCTTTAATAAGATCTGTCAGTTTTTAATAAATTTCCTGTCAGTCTTTAATAAACTTCCTGTCAGTCTTTAATAAGATCTGCCAGTCTTTAATAAACTTCCTGTCAGTATTTAATAAGATATGTCAGCCTTTAATAAACTCCCTGTCAGTCTTAAATAAGATCTGTCAGCCTTTAATAAACTTCCTGTCAGCCTTTAATAAGATCTGTCAGTTTTTAATAAATTTCCTGTCAGTCTTTAATAAGATCTGTCAGTCTTTAATAAACTTCCTGTCAGTATTTAATAAGATCTGTCAGCCTTTAATAATCTTCCTGTCAGTCTTTAATAAGATCTGTCAGCCTTTAATGAGCTTCCTTTCAGTCTTTAATAAGATCTGTCAGTCTTTAATAAACTTCCTGTCAGTCTTTAATAAGATCTGTCAGTCTTTAATAAACTTCCTGTCAGTCTTTAATAAGATCTGTCAGTCTTTAATAAACTTCCTGTCAGTCTTTAATAAGATCTGTCAGTCTTTAATAAACTTCCTCTCAGTCTTTAATAAGATCTGTCAATCTTTAATAAACTTCCTGTCAGTCTTTAATAAGATCTGTCAGCCTTTAATAAACTTCCTTTCAGTCTTTAATAAGATCTGTCAGTCTTTAATAAACTTCCTGTCAGTCTTTAATAAACTTCCTGTCAGTCTTAAATAAGCTTCCTGTCAGTCTTTAATAAGATCTGTCAGCCTTTAATAAACTTCCTGTCAGTCTTTAATAAACTTCCTGTCAGTCTTTAATAAGATCTGTCAGTCTTTAATAAACTTGCTGTCAGTCTTTAATAAACTTCCTGTCAGTCTTTAATGAACTCGCTGTCAGTCTTTAA
The DNA here is from genome assembly GCA_032433765.1 of Megaustenia siamemsis. Classification (NCBI taxonomy): domain Eukaryota; kingdom Metazoa; phylum Mollusca; class Gastropoda; order Stylommatophora; family Ariophantidae; genus Megaustenia; species Megaustenia siamemsis. The sequence continues at coordinate 2,154,624 of JAVIAB010000145.1, read as the reverse complement.
TAAACTTGCTGTCAGTCTTTAATAAACTTCTTGTCAGTCTTTAATAAACTTCCTGTCAGTCTTTAATAAGATCTGTCAGTCTTTAATAAACTTGCTGTCAGTCTTTAATAAGATCTGTCAGCCTTTAATAAACTTCCTGTCAGTCTTTAATAAGATCGGTCAGTCTTTAATAAACTTCCTGTCAGTCTTTAATAAGATCTGTCAGCCTTTAATAAACTTCCTGTCAGTCTTTAATAAGATCTGTCAGCCTTTAATAAGCTTCCTTTCAGTCTTTAATAAGATCTGTCAGCCTTTAATAAACTTCCTGTCAGTCTTTAATAAGATTTGTCAGTCATTAATAAGCTTCCTGTCAGTCTTTAATAAGATCTGTCAGTCTTTAATAAACTTCCTGTCAGTCTTTAATAAGATCTGTCAGCCTTTAATAAACTTCCTGTCAGTCTTTAATAAACTTCCTGTCAGTATTTAATAAGATATGTCAGTCTTTAATTAACTTCCTGTCAGTCTTTAATAAGATCTGTCAGTCTTTAATAAACTTCCTGTCAGTCTTTAATAAGATCTGTCAGTCTTTAATAAACTTCCTGTCAGTCTTTAATAAGATCTGTCAGTCTTTAATAAACTTCCTGTCAGTCTTTAATAAACTTCCTGTCAGTCTTTAATAAGATCTGTCAGTCTTTAATAAACTTCCTGTCAGTCTTTAATAAACTTCCTGTCAGTCTTTAATAAGATCTGTCAGTCTTTAATAAACTTCCTGTCAGTCTTAAATAAGCTTCCTGTCAGTCTTTAATAAGATCTGTCAGCCTTTAATAAACTTCCTGTCAGTCTTTAATAAACTTCCTGTCAGTCTTTAATAAGATCTGTCAGCCTTTAATAAACTTCCTGTCAGTCTTTAATAAACTTCCTGTCAGTCTTTAATAAGATCTGTCAGTCTTTAATAAACTTGCTGTCAGTCTTTAATAAGATCTGTCATTCTTTAATAAACTTCCTGTCAGTCTTTAATAAGATCGGTCAGTCTTTAATAAACTTCCTGTCAGTCTTTAATAAGATCTGTCAGTCTTTAATAAACTTCCTGTCAGTCTTTAATAAGATCTGTCAGTCTTTAATAAACTTCCTGTCAGTCTTTAATAAGATCTGTCAGCCTTTAATAAACTTCCTTTCAGTCTTTAATAAGATCTGTCAGTCTTTAATAAACTTCCTGTCAGTCTTTAATAAACTTCCTGTCAGTCTTAAATAAGCTTCCTGTCAGTCTTTAATAAGATCTGTCAGCCTTTAATAAACTTCCTGTCAGTCTTTAATAAACTTCCTGTCAGTCTTTAATAAGATCTGTCAGTCTTTAATAAACTTGCTGTCAGTCTTTAATAAACATCCTGTCAGTCTTTAATAAACTTGCTGTCAGTCTTTAATAAACTTGCTGTCAGTCTTTAATAAACTTCCTGTCAGTCTTTAATAAACTTCCTGTCAGT
>JAVIAB010000145.1:2033164-2150664 GCA_032433765.1 Megaustenia siamemsis | reverse complement strand
TGACATCAATATGTGTCACCGTTATCAATATTGGTCACAGTTATCAATATGTGTCACAGTTATCAATATGTGTCACAGTTATCAATATGTGTCATTGACATCAATATGTGTCACCGTTATCAATATGTGTCACAGTTATCAATATGTATCACAGTTATCAATATGTGTAATTGACGTCAATATGTGTCACAGTTATCAATATGTGTCACATTTATCAATATGTGTCATTGACATCAATATGTGTCACAGTTATCAATATGTATCACAGTTATCAATATGTGTCATTGACATCAATATGTGTCACAGTTATCAATATGTATCACAGTTATCAATATTGGTCACAGTTATCAATATGTGTCACCGTTATCAATATGTGTCGCAGTTATCAACATGTGAAGCTGTTATCAAAGTGTGTCACTGATATCAACATATGTCACAGATATACATATATGACGCTGATATCAATCTGTGGCCGTTTTGTAGACATGTGCCTACGTTGTCAATACGTATGCGCTTTCTGTGTAGAATAGACCAGCATGCTCCCCCCAAGTAACGAGGAAGGTTAATGCCTGCCCTACTCTATCAATGCTACATCACTTCTTTAATCCTGGATGTATGTAGTGAATCATTCACTGGTATTGATCATTTGTAGCTACTGCATCCTAAACATTTAAAGGTACTATTGACGTCCAACTACTACATTCTAAACAATAACAGGCAGAGATAACGACCAGCTACTACATTCTAATCGATAACTGGTGGGATTGACATCCAACTACTACATTCTAATCAATAACTGGTGGGATTGACGTCCAACTACTACATTCTAATCAATAACTGGTGGGATTGACGTACAACTACTACATTCTAATCAATAACTGGTGGGATTGACGTCCAACTACTACATTCTAATCAATAACTGGTGGGATTGACGTCCAACTACTACATTCTAATCAATAACTGGTGGGATTGACGTCCAACTACTACATTCTAATCAATAACTGGTGGGATTGACGTCCAACTACTACATTCTAATCAATAACTGGTGGGATTGACGTCCAACTACTACATTCTAATCAATAACTTCTTGGGATTGACGTCCAACTACTACATTCTAATCAATAGCTTCTTGGGATTGACGTCCAACTACTACATTCTAATCAATAGCTGGTGGGATTGACGTCCAACTACAACATTCTATTCAATAACTAGCAGAAATGATGCCCAATTACTACATTCCAATCACTTACTGGTAGAGATGACGTCAAACAACTAAATTTTAATCATTTACGTGTAGAGATGACGTCATACAACTACATTTTAATCACGTACTGCTAGAGATGACGTCATAAAACTACATTTTAATCACGTACTGCTAGAGATGACGTCAAACAACTACATTATAATCATTTCTTAAAGGGTCTGTCTTAGGGAAATGGTCCCACTTACTATTTATAAAAACATAACTTGTGTAATTGAGTTACAGTTATAGTTTCATTAATAACGCTTTGAAACAAACGGGAACAAACATTGGGAACAAGTGGAGCACATGTTGGAGTCAGATTTGCCATGTTTAGTTGCACATGTCGTCAACACATAAGATATATGGCAGAAGTGCTGCACGAAGATGGCTACACTTATAGTCGCTGGTATATGTCCCAAATGTTGATAGCTACACGTATAGTTGCTGGTATATGTCCCATATGTTGATGGCTACACGTATAGTCGCTGGTATATGTCCCAAATGTTGATGGCTACACGTATAGTTGCTGGTATATGTCCCATATGTTGATAGCTACACGTATAGTTGCTGGTATATGTCCCATATGTTGATGGATACACGTATAGTCGCTGGTATATGTCCCAAATGTTGATGGCTACACGTATAGTTGCTGGTATATGTCCCATATGTTGATGGCTACACGTATAGTCGCTGGTATATGTCCCATATGTTGATGGCTACACGTATAGTCGCTGGTATATGTCCCAAATGTTGATAGCTACACGTATAGTTGCTGGTATATGTCCCATATGTTGATGGCTACACGTATAGTCGCTGGTATATGTCCCAAATGTTGATAGCTACACGTATAGTTGCTGGTATATGTCCCATATGTTGATGGCTACACGTATAGTCGCTGGTATATGTCCCATATGTTGATGGCTACACGTATAGTGACTGCTATTTGTCCCATTTGTTGATGGCTACACGTATAGTCGCTGGTATATGTCCCATATGTTGATGGATACACTTATAGTCGCTGGTATATGTCCCAAATGCTGATGGCTACACTTATAGTCGCTGGTATATGTCCCATATGTTGATGGCTACACGTATAGTCACGGCTATTTGTCCTATTTGTTGATGGCTACACGTATAGTGACTGCTATTTGTCCCATTTGTTGATGGCTACACGTATAGTCGCTGGTATATGTCCCATATGTTGATGGATACACTTATAGTCGCTGGTATATGTCCCAAATGTTGATGGCTACACTTATAGTCGCTGGTATATGTCCCATATGTTGATGGCTACACGTATAGTCACTGCTATTTGGTCCCATTTGTTGATGGCTACACGTATAGTCGCTGGTATATGTCCCATATGTTCACGGCTACACGTATAGTCACTGGTATGTGTGCCGCACTGAGATGGCTACACGTATAGTCACATGTTTACGTCCCACAGAAATAAGGCAACACGTATCGTCTCTATCACATGTATATATATGAGTTGTCAAATATACAAGTAAAGTGTGAAACAGTACAAGTGAAGTGTCAAAAATAGAAGTGACGTGTTAAAAATATAAGTGAGGTGTAGGAAATAGAAAATGAAGTGTCAAAATAGAAGTGACGTGCTAAAATTAGAAGTGAGGTGTAGGAAATAGAAATGAAGTGTCAAAAATAGAAGTGACGTGTTAAAATTAGAAGTGAGGTGTAGGAAATACAAATGAAGTGTCAAAAATAGAAGTGACGTGTTAAAATTAGAAGTGAGGTGTAGGAAATAGAAATGAAGTGTCAAAAATAGAAGTGACGTGTTAAAATTAGAAGTGAGGTGTAGGAAATAGAAATGAAGTGTCAAAATAAGAAGTGACGTGTTAAAATTAGAAGTGAGGTGTAGGAAATAGAAATGAAGTGTCGATAATAGAATTGGTGTTTAAAAATAGAAGTGAAATGTCAAATGATAACGGTGAAATGTTAATGACATAATCTAAGTGTCATAAACAAATGTAATGCGTATAACGAGCGACTACAGTAACAGATTAAAAGGTGACATCTTCACAATATAGTGAAGTGAAGATAAAGGAGAAGTGAAGATGACTCAACAACAATGGTAAGTCCAGAAGGGGAACCAGTGAAACATGTACTTGTAAGTACGTGAAGACGACCGAGGCAAACTTATCGGAAAGCATTATCTTTCATTTGACCTAGGGCTTTTGTTGATGCCCTTAATATATAATAAAGATTTGCTTGTGTGTGCGGACTGTCTCATTGTCGCTGAAACACCTGAGATGTGATGTGTGATTGCCGTCCGACCATCTCCTGGGCTTGGACTGTCATAACGACTTTCTTAAGGCGTTGATGGACTGACTGAGATAGATGTGAGGAATGTTGTAGAGTGAAGACATTGTTGTAGGGTTTGGGTTAGGTAGTTCTCATTGTGGTCGACAAGGTGTACATATAGTGACGGGCGTAGGTGATAACGTAACTTATGGGACTACCATCATCATCATCATCAAGTGCCGGGCCTGCTGGCGTAGGTAATCATGTCTCTCCACAATTTTCAATCTCGACAGTTATTTATCATATCTGTTGTTGAGCTTCTGTCAAGCCATTCTCTTAAGCTGTCTGTTATTTTCTCTCTTTGCTTCCCTCTATCTCTTCGTCCCTCAATTTTCCCAGTTGTTACAATATATTGCAGTTGTTCTCTTCTCATTACATGGCCAAAAAATTATGATTGTTTCTTCCTAATATTGGAAAGTTGTGGTTTGTCAAGAATGTTGAAAGTTCCCTGGACAGCTAAAAAGACCAATGAGAAAGTTCTCAAAGAGGCCAACACAAAAAGGGAGCTCTTAAAAAACATCAGAAAGAAGCAATCAACATTTTTTGGGCACATCATGAAAAGAGGAAAATTGGAATACTTGGTTACAACTGGCAAAATAAAAGGAAAGAGAGATCGCGGACGACAAAGAGAGAAAATACTGAATAGCTTAGTGTCATGGCATGGAAAACAGTCAACAACAGAACTGATACGATGCACTGTAGATAGAAGATTGTGGAGGGACATGATCGCCAACGCCAACCTGTACGGCACATGATGATGATGAATATTGGAAATTAGCTCTCTTTTTGCTTTGACCTCTCTCAGAACATCTTCATTACTCTTCTTAGCTGTCCTTGGTATTCTCAGCATTCTTTTGTAAAACCACATTGCTACAGACTCCAGTGATTTTCTTGTCTGTTGTCCTATTGTCCATGATTCACATCCATATGTCATTTCTGTCACAAACATTAGAGCTCTGTAAGTCATTTCTGTCACAAACATTAGAGCTCTATAAGTCATTTCTGTCACAAACATTAGAGCTCTATAAGTCATTTCTGTCACAAACATTAGGGCTCTATAAGTCATTTCTGTCACAAACATTAGGGCTCTATAAGTCATTTCTGGCACAAACATTTGAGTTCTATAAGTCATTTCTGTCACAAACATTAGAGTTCTATAAGTCCTTTCTGTCACAAACATTAGAGTTCTATAAGTTCTTTATGTCACAAACATTAGAGTTCTATAAGCTCTTTATGTCACAAACATTAGAGTTCTATAAGTTCTTTATGTCACAAACATTAGAGTTCTATAAGTTCTTTATGTCACAAACATTAGAGTTCTATAAGTTCTTTATGTCACAAACATTAGAGTTCTATAAGTCCTTTCTGTCACAAACATTAGAGTTCTATAAGTCCTTTCTGTCACAAACATTAGAGTTCTATAAGTCCTTTATGTCACAAACATTAGAGTTCTATAATTTCTTTCTGTCACAAACATTAGAGTTCTATAAGTCCTTTATGTCACAAACATTAGAGTTCTATAATTTCTTTCTGTCACAAACATTAGAGTTCTATAAGTCCTTTATGTCACAAACATTAGAGTTCTATAAGTTCTTTCTGTCACAAACATTAGTTCTATAAGTCCTTTATGTCACAAACATTAGAGTTCTATAATTTTTTTCTGTCACAAACATTAGAGTTCTATAAGTTCTTTCTATCACAAACATCAAAGTACTGAAGACAGGAATGCCCAGTACTACTCTCGCTTCCGTCTAACTCTCTATTCTTTGCGAGTCAAGTGCTCATTTACAGTTTGGGTGACTAGCATTTATAAACACCCTGAAGCGAAGTATTGGTCAACTAGGCTCGGCTTGACACGTCAATTATTCACCGACAGAAAAACAAATATAAGTACCTCAGAAGACGAAGTCTTCTGCCTGTGCGGCGAGGGACCCCTGTACAGACGGCTCTCAGAGAAAAACGCACAATTCAGGTCCTAGTCTCCAGGGACTTTGCCAGAGGCGGCCGCAACAAATAACGTAAATAAACATCAAATAACGTAAATAAACATCAAATAACGTAAATAAACATCAAAAAACGTAAATAAACATCAAATAACGTAAATAAACATCAAATAACGTAAATAAACATCAAATAACATAAATAAACATCAAATAACGTAAATAAACATCAAATAACGTAAATAAACATCAAATAACGTAAATAAACATCAAATAACGTAAATAAACATCAAATAACGTAAATAAACATCAAATAACATAAATAAACATCAAATAACGTAAATAACATCAAATAACGTAAATAAACATCAAATAACGTAAATAAAAATCAAATAACGTAAATAAACATAAACTAACATAAATAAACATCAAATAACATAAATAAACATCAAATAACATAAATAAACATCAAATAACATAAATAAACATCAAATAACGTAAATAAGCATCAAATAACATAAATAAACATCAAATAACGTAAATAAACATCAAATAACGTAAATAAACATCAACTAACATAAATAAACATAAAATAACATAAATAAACATTAAATAACGTAAATAAACATCAACTAACGTAAATAAACATCAAATAACATAAATAAACATCAAATAACGTAAATAAACATCAAATAACGTAAATAAACACCAAATAACATAAATAAACATCAAATAACGTAAATAAACATCAAATAACGTAAATAAACACCAAATAACATAAATAAACATCAAATAACGTAAATAAACATCAAATAACGGTCGCTGAAATGTTGTGTCAGCTTTCAACTCTGACGAAGTCCCTAGAGACTAGGAACTGAATTTTGCGTGTTAATCCATTTTTCCCTGGCAGCCGTGTGCACAGGGGTCCCTTACCGCACAGGCAGATAACTCCGATTTCGGAGGTACTCATGTTTTTTTTTTCCGTCGATGTGTAACTGACGTTTCAAGCCGAGCCTCGCTGCTGAGACCAAGGGTGGTTGTCGCAGAGAGAAATCACAAATAAAAATCCCAACCGGTGTAGCCGAGATTTGAACCCACAACCTCTCTGTCCCGAGGCCGGCGTCTTGCCTCGAGACCAACCAGTCCCCCATGGACTTGGAATATGAGGAAACTGAAACAAGGAACACTTTTCATGCATAGCCAGATATGGTTCCTGCCGCCTAGGACAGGGAAGGTCACAAGGGTGGAATTCTTATACTTATTAAAAATTCCATCTCAGCAAAATTGATAGATGTAGTCACAAACGGAGAGGCAGAGATCATTGGTACAGACCTATACATTAACTCCGCTAGTATAAGGATATTTAATATATACTGTCCAAATGACAAATTACTGAAGCTGGAGTCAATGGAAATAACGCCATCAAAGTGTCTGGTAGTAGGAGACTTTAACAGCCACTCTGAAAGATGGGGATATAAGGAGTCCAATGTTCAAGGTGAAGAAGTGGAAGAATGGGAAATAGACAACAACCTATTTCTTATAAACTCTAGGGAGGACCCCCCAACCTTCCACTCAAGAAGATGGAAAACAACTTCCACTCCCGACCTAGCATTTGCAACTGGAGACATATCTATCAAAATAACCAGAAAAGTGCTGAACCAACTTGGAGATAGTGACCATAGACCAGTCAAACTTTCAGTGGATCTTGCTCATAAACAGGAGTTGCAAATACCTCTTCCCCGCTGGAACTATAAGAGAGCAGATTGGGCAAAGTTTGCAAGGCTCACTGATGCATATACTGCGCCTATCAACACCCACGAAAAGAAGGTCAATAATATGATATAGCGGTTAACAAATGGAATCCTGAGAGCTGCTAAAGAATCCATTCCTAGAGGAGCAAGAAGAAACTACAAGCCATACTGGAGCAAGGAAATACAAAGACTAGATGAGGAACTGGACTCTGCCAGAGAACTAGCTGAAACAACACACAGCACAGAGAGCAACATTGCCTACAAAGCAGCCTCGGCCGAATACAGACGTGAGGTCATGATATCAGCAAGACAGAGCTGGATAGACAAAACAGAGAGTCTTAATCTAGACAAAAATGGTCATAAACTATGGAAACTTGCGAAAACTCTGAGTGACAAAAACAACTGCCGACCTCCAATATCATTAGCACACAATCAGAACATCCTCACAGGCAAAAAGGGCAGCAAATCTACTGATAGAGATTTACAAAAACATTAGTAGAATAAACATTCCAATAGACAAACAGAAAGCTGCAAGACAGGAAAACCAAGATGCAAAACACATGCCTTTGGCACCAGAAGAGCATCAGACGACCATCTTTACCCCAACTGAATTAGATGTTGCCCTCAAAGGATTGAAGCTCAAAAGTTCCCCTGGTAAAGATGGAATCACCAACGAAATGCTCCTAAATCTGGAACAGAAAGCCAAGAGCCAGCTTCTAAGGATAATAAATGCTAGCTGGAAGAGAGGTCATGTGCCGGCAATCTGGAAAGAAGCTATTATGGTGCCCATCCTCAAGCGTGGAAGAGACCCACTAGACCCAAGTAGCTATAGACCAATTAACCTACTGAGCTGCCTGAGTAAACTCATGGAAAGGCTGGTTAATAGAAGACTCATGTGGCATTTGGAGACAAAACAACAAATCGTACCACAACAAAGTGGCTTCCGTCAGCACAGATCAACTGAAGACCTGGTGGCGAGAGGGTTTAAAGAACAAGCTTTTTAGACTTGGCATCCAGGGTCGTTTATTCAATTGGGTCTCTCTATACCTGCAGGATAGAACGGCCAGAGTACAAGTTCAAGGTCAACTAAGTAAGAAGGTCTCTATCGAACAAGGTGTCCCACAAGGCGGAGTCTTGTCCCCAACACTCTTTTTAATTTTCATAAATGACATCGTAATGGACATTCCACCCACAATACACTCAGCAATATACGCAGATGATCTGGCGTTATGGGCTCGCGAGGAAAGTATGTCGTTGGCTGGACCCAGGATGCAAGGTGCCGTAGGTGAACTTGAAAATGGACGAACACCTGGTTCATACGAATCAACGAAAAAAAAAAACTACATATACAATTTTCAGCCTATCAAGAAACACACTCTCTGCAAACTTGAAGATAAAAGACCATAAACTCCCTATTGACCAAAACCCAACATATCTTGGCGTCACCATGAATCGCAGAATGACTTGGAAAAATCAGATAGACATAGCAAGGAAAAAAGCCAGAAAACGAACAAATATTATGAAGAAATTGGCACGAACGGACTGGGGAGCAGACAGCAATATTTTGAAAAGACTATATGTAGGAAGAGTCAGACCAGTTCTAGAGTATGGAGTCACAGTCTGGGCTATGGCTTACAAACCACACCTTAACAAAATTAACAGAACACAGAACCAAGCTGCCCGTATCATCACTGGTGCTATGAAATCTACACCTATCAAGACTCTAGAAACAGTAACAGTTTTACAACCCTTAGATGACAGATGGGTCACTAAAGTATTGCAACAAGCGGAGAAATATAGAAGGCTCCTTAACCACCCCATGCACCAAAGAATATCTGGTTCCGGAACTGTACGACTAAAGAGGAGCAACTTCGCTGCAATTGCCAATGAACTAACTACTAGAGACCCAGTACTTTCCCAAACAATATCGAAACCCTTGGGCCCATCTGATATGTCTCCTCATGGAAAACATAAAATACCAGAACTTAAGGAAAATATAACAGGAATCATGAAAAAAGGCCGTAAATCAGACACAGAAAGAAAACACGTAGCAGAAAAACACATACACGATACCTACCCACAAGACTCTTGGTCCCACATATACACAGATGGCTCTGCTACAAATGCCACCAGAAATGGAGGGGGAGGTGTGTTCTTGGCGCTGAATAATCAGAACGAGATCACCAAGTCAATAGCTACTGGAAAATTCTCAAACAACTTTAAAGCAGAAACTGAGGCCCTCAGAGATGCTGCAACACAGCTACTCAACACAAAAATAACATGCACAATAAATTGGTGATTCTGACTGATGCACTGTCAGTACTATCAGCTCTAAAAAGCCCCAAGAACAATGAACTAGATAACTTGAGAACAACCCTGGACCAACTATGCAATAATTTTCACAGAATAGTCATTCAGTGGATACCATCACACTGTAATATACACGGGAACGAACGCGCAGACAAATTAGCTAAAGAGGGAGGGAGATTACCACAAGAGAACCATCCGCTCAGTTATGATGAAGCCAAATCCATCCTCAAGGGACAATATGACTACAAAACATGTTCTACAGGATTGCCCCCAGTACACAGACCTGAGAAGAGCAATGTGGCCCACACCCACCTCCCTGGAAGAGAAACTATATGGGGCAATCGATTCACTTAAACAGACAGCTGACTTCATGAGAAAGTCTGGAATCCTACTCTGATTGAGTCTTGATCGCAGAGAGAGAGAGAGAGAGAGAGAGAGAGAGAGAGAGAGAGAAACGTTGTGGACTATTTGCTCATCAGCCAACATAAATGCCAGAATGTAATCACTTGTCGCGTCACTTTGTTTACTACCCTCTCACTGGATGATGGATCGTTTGTCTGATTATGGTCAAATCTCGACATCAGCGCGCTCCCAAAGGTGCTTACCCCCTTTAACAGAAAACACGAAAGCACGCCAGGAATGCCAACTGACGTGTCCTGTGACCAAGGTCAACATGCCCCGACAAACTTCCTTCGTGTTTCCTAGCTTTCTCCGCGTTTATCTCGGCATTCCCAAAACCTTAGGATGACATCTCACATCTTCAGGACGACATCTCACATCTTCAGGACGACATCTCACATCTTCAAGACAACTCACATCTTCAGGACGACATCTCACATCTTCAAGACGACATCTCACATCTTCAAGACGACAACTCACATCTTCAGGACGACATCTCACATCTTCAGGACGACATCTCACATCTTCAGGACGACATCTCACATCTTCAGGACGACATCTCACATCTTCAGGACGACATCTCACATCTTCAGGACGACATCTCACATCTTCAGGACGACATCTCACATCTTCAGGACGACATCTCACATCTTCAGGACGACATCTCATATCTTCAGGACGACATCTCACTTCTTCAGGACGACATCTCACATCTTCAAGACGACAACTCACATCTTCAGGACGACAACTCACATCTTCAGGACGACATCTCACATCTTCAGGACAACATCTCCCATCTTCAGGACGACATCTCACATCTTCAAGACAACATCTCACATCTTCAAGACGACATCTCACATCTTCAAGACAGCATCTCCCATCTTTAGGACGACATCTCACATATTCAAGACGACATCTCACATCTTCAGGACGACATCTCCCATCTTCAAGATATTTCACATCTTCAGGACGACATCTCACATCTTCAAGACGACATCTCACATCTTCAAGACGACATCTCACATATTCAAGACGACATCTCACATCTTCAAGACGACATCTCCCATCTTCAAGATATTTCACATCTTCAGGACGACATCTCCCATCTTCAGGACGACATCTCACATCTTCAAGACAACATCTCACATCTTCAAGACGACATCTCACATCTTCAAGACAACATCCCCCATCTTTAGGACGACATTTCACATATTCAAGACGACATCTCACATCTTCAGGACGACATCTCCCATCTTCAAGATATTTCACATCTTCAGGACGACATCTCCCATCTTCAAGATATTTCACATCTTCAAGACAACATCTCACATCTTCAAGACGACATCTCACATCTTCAAGACAACATCTCCCATCTTTAGGACGACATCTCACATATTCAAGACGACATCTCACATCTTCAGGACGACATCTCCCATCTTCAATATATCTCACATCTTCAGGACAATATCTCCCATCTTCAGGACGACATCTCACATCTTCAAGGCGACATCTCACATCTTCAAGACGACATCTCACAGCCTATTAGCGATAAACTCATCGAGTGGCAGTCTCTATAAACACCAACAATTAGCAAGAAGTCCCGAGTCCTGTATGTACAACATCTCCCACTGAAGTCCCGAGTCCTGTATGTACAACATCTCCCTCTAAAGTCCCGAGTCCTGTATGTACAACAACATCTCCCACTAAAATACCGAGTCCTGTATGTACAACAACTTCTCCCACTAAAATACCGAGTCCTGTATGTACAACAACTTCTCCCACTAAAATACCGAGTCCTGTATGTACAACAACATCTCCCGCTAAAGTCCCGAGTCCTGTATGTACAACATCTCCCACTAAAGTCCCTAGTCCTGTATGTACAACAACTTCTCTCACTAAAGTCCCGAGTCCTGTATGTACAACATCTTCTCCCACTAAAGTCCCGAGTCCTGTATGTACAACAACTTCTCCCACTAAAGTCCCGAGTCCTGTATGTACAACAACTTCTCGCACTAAAGTCCCGAGTCCTGTATGTACAACATCTCCCACTAAAGTCCCTAGTCCTGTATGTACAACAACTTCTCCCACTAAAGTCCCTAGTCCTGTATGTACAACATCTCCCACTAAAGTCCCGAGTCCTGTATGTACAACATCTCCCACTAAAGTCCCGAGTCCTGTATGTACAACAACATCTCCCACTAAAGTCCCGAGTCCTGTATGTACAACAACTTCTCCCACTAAAGTCCCGAGTCCTGTATGTACAACAACTTCTCCCACTAAAGTCCCGAGTCCTGTATGTACAACATCTCCCACTAAAGTCCCGAGTCCTGTATGTACAACATCTCCCACTAAAGTCCCGAGTCCTGTATGTACAACATCTCCCACTAAAGTCCCGAGTCCTGTATGTACAACATCTCCCACTAAAGTCCCGAGTCCTGTATGTACAACAACTTCTCCCACTAAAGTCCCGAGTCCAACTGTGTCGTTTCCATCTAAGCCTTAATCGCACAGCCAATGACCACATAATCTGCCGGTGCATTCTCTCGCTGTAAATTGAATCACACTTTTCATTTGGAAAACCAGTTTGTACACAAGTTTGTACACATGTTTGTACACATGTGTGTTCACAAGTTTGTACACAATTATCTATGCAGTATTCACGTCCGACGTCAACAAAATAATTAATTCGAGGTTTCAGAGACTCGACCTGACGTCAAAACTGCCGAGAAGGCTTAAGTAGATTTACCAGAGCTACAGTCACCATCACAGAGCTACAGTCACCATCACAGAGCTACAGTCACCATCACAGAGCTACAGTCACCATCACAGAGCTACAGTCACCATCACAGAGCTACAGTCACCATCTCAAAGTAGCAGTCGCCGTCACAGATCTGTAGTCCCTATCACAGACCTGTAGTCACTATCACAGATCTGTAGTCACTATCAAAGAACTGTAGTCACTATCACAGACCTGTAGTCACTATCACAGACCTGTAGTCACTATCACAGACCTGTAGTCACTATCACATATCTGTAGTCACTATCACAGACCTGTAGTCACTATCACATATCTGTAGTCACTATCACAGATCTGTAGTCACTATCACAGACCTGTAGTCACTATCACATATCTATAGTCACTATCACAGACCTGTAGTCACTATCACAGACCTGTAGTCACTATCACAGACCTGTAGTCACTATCACAGATCTGTAGTCACTATCACAGACCTGTAGTCACTATCACATATCTGTAGTCACTATCACAGACCTGTAGTCACTATCACATATCTGTAGTCACTATCACAAATCTGTAGTCACTATCACAGATCTGTAGTCACTATCACAGACCTGTAGTCATTATCACATATCTGTGGTCACTATCACAGACCTGTAGTCACTATCACAGATCTGTAGTCACTATCACAGACCTGTAGTCACTATCACATATCTGTAGTCACTATGACAGATCTGTAGTCACTATCACATATCTGTAGTCACTATCACAGACCTGTAGTCACTATCACATATCTGTAGTCACTATCACAGATCTGTAGTCACTATCACAGAGCTGTAGTCACTATCACAGACCTGTAGTCACTATCACAGACTTGTAGTCACTATCACATATCTGTAGTCACTATCACAGATCTGTAGTCACTATCATTATATAGATATTCGACATTGTCATGTATCAGGCGGTGCGATATTCGACATTGTCATGTATCAGGCGGTGCGATTTTCGACATTGTCATGTATCAGCCGGTCCGATATTCGACATTGTCACGTATCAGCCGGTCTGATATTCGACATTGTCACGTATCAGGCGGTCCGATATTCGACATTGTCATGTATCAGGCGGTGAGATATTCGACATTGTCATGTATCAGGCGGTCCGATATTCGACATTGTCGAGTATAAGGCGGTCCGATATTCGACATTGTCATGTATCAGGCGGTCCGATATTCGACATTGTCATGTATCAGGCGGTCCGATATTCGACATTGTCATATATCAGCCGGTCCGATATTCGACATTGTCAAGTATCAGCCGGTCCGATATTCGACATTGTCATGTATCAGGCGGTCCGATATTCGACATTGTCGTGTATCAGGCGGTCCGATATTCGACATTGTCATGTATCAGGCGGTCCGATATTCGACATTGTCATGTATCAGGCGGTCCGATATTCGACATTGTCATGTATCAGCCGGTCCGATATTCGACATTGTCATGTATCAGGCGGTCCGATATTCGACATTTTCATGTATCAGGCGGTCCGATATTCGACATTGTCATGTATCAGGCGGTCCGATATTCGACATTGTCATATATCAGCCGGTCCGATATTCGACATTGTCAAGTATCAGCCGGTCCGATATTCGACATTGTCATGTATCAGGCGGTCCGATATTCGACATTGTCATATATCAGCCGGTCCGATATTCGACATTGTCAAGTATCAGCCGGTCCGATATTCGACATTGTCATGTATCAGGCGGTCCGATATTCGACATTGTCATGTATCAGGCGGTCCGATATTCGACATTGTCATGTATCAGGCGGTCCGATATTCGACATTGTTATCAATCAGGCGGTCCGATATTAGACATTGTCATGTATCAGGCGGTCCGATATTCGACATTGTCATGTATCAGGCGGTCCGATATTCGACATTGTTATGAATCAGGCGGTCCGATATTCGACATTGTTATGAATCAGGCGGTCCGATATTAGACATTGTCATGTATCAGGCGGTCCGATATTAGACATTGTTATGTATCAGGCGGTGCGATATTAGACATTGTTATGTATCAGGCGGTCCGATGTTCGACAAATGACCAAGCTTGTTATCCACTATTTCAGACCTTAGGCAACATTTAAGACATTGTAAACAAAGAATGTTTCGACATTTAAGACATTGTAAACAAAGAATATTTCGACATTTTTACATTGTAAACAAAGAATGTTTCGACATTACAGACATTGTAAACAAAGAATGTTTCGACATTTTTACATTGTAAACAAAGAATGTTTCGACATTTCAGACATTGTAAACAAAGAATATTTCGACATTTAAGACATTGTAAACAAAGAATATTTCGACATTTAAGACATTGTAAACAAAGAATATTTCGACATTTTTACATTGTAAACAAAGATTGTTTCGACATTTCAGACATTGTAAACAAAGAATGTTTCGACATTTCAGACATTGTAAAGAAAGAATGTTTCGACATTTCAGACATTGTTGAGATCAGTTTTATTTTTAAAACTAGTTTATGCTTTTCCCTTATTTTTGGAATTAAAAACTGTGACCTTTGACCCCTATCGGAGGCTGATCAGGGGTATCGATGTTTAAGTCTGTGACAGCCAGGTCACAGGAGGCACGTGACATTTTGTTGATTTCTTTTGTGAAATCTTATTTTCTCTAAGTTCGTCGTCTTATCTTCATAATGTATCTACAATCATTTGTTGTTGTTGTTGTTGTTAAAATAGATCTGGCAAAATATTGTATCTATATCTACAATCATTTGTTGTTGTTGTTGTTGTTAAAATAGATCTGGCAAAATATTGTATCTATATCTACAATCATTTGTTGTTGTTGTTGTTGTTGTTAAAATAGATCTGGCAAAATATTGTACCTATATCTACAATCAATTTTTGCTTCTTAAAAAGAGCTGCCAAAACTCTATCTATATCTACAATCATTTTTTCATTTTGTTAGAGGTGCCAAAAATGTATCTATATCTACAATCAATTTGGCTTTCTGCTGGAGTTATTGAGTTTAGAGCTCTGTGCACACCGTGAGCTGTGTTTTTCATCCGGATTGTGTTTCGATACTTCGATTGCTTAAAATGAATGATGATATCGTATGACGAAGTTCAGCTGCGTTCATTTTCAGTGCCGCTTGGCCTTATGTCTTTTGGCGTGTGCTGTTAGCTGATATGATGAGGACTGCAGCTGCCTTTCTTTGTTTGAATCATTCAATGAGATAAGTTTTAATTCGGATGATTACACTGGCACGGGCGGTAGAGCAGTTATGAATTTTATAAGGCCGCTTGGCCTTCGACTTACGGTAACTATAATCTACAATAATTTTTTGTTAACACAAAGCTGCTCAAACTATTTACTATCTTTACTAACACAATATATCAACATTCTCTACTATCTTTACTAACACAACGTATCAACATTCTCTACTATATTTACTAACACAATATATCAACATTCCCTACTATCTTTACTAACACAATATATCAACATTCCCTACTATCTTTACTAACACAATATATCAACATTCCCTACTATCTTTACTAACACAATATATCAACATTCTCTACTATCTTTACTAACACAATATATCAACATTCCCTACTATCTTTACTAACACAATATATCAACATTCTCTACTATCTTTACTAACACAATATATCAACATTCCCTACTATCTTTACTAACACAATATATCAACATTCCCTACTATCTTTACTAACACAATATATCAACATTCCCTACTATCTTTACTAACACAATATATCAACATTCCGTATTAATTTTGCCTATAACCCAGCCCAGTATCTAAGCCGCCCATTAAAACTTCACAGACACGTCACATAGATTGGCCTGACAAATCCCAGAGAATGGTTTCACAATTGTTTGTCACAAGTGAATTCGGTTACTCAAAATTGGCCCTAGAATATCCTTCTCGTGTGCCTGATATTGTGTCTGAGTAATTACTGAAAGTTATCAAGGTGGGGTGGGCTGTATCTCAACTGCTTGTCAGGTAAGCTGACACGGTATGAAAGTGAAACTGTAACCTGACGGGGCACCATGGAACAAGTATTTTGTTTGTACTGGGGGGTGTCCGATTTAATTCGGGTGTTTGTGTGACAGTGTGTGTGTTTGTGTGGCTCTACGAGTGTTTGTGTGACCGACCGTACGTGTGTTTATGTGATAGTACGTGCTTTTGTGTAACTGTACGTGTGTTTGTGTAACCTTACGTGTGTTTGCATCGTACAATAAGCCTTATGAGTCACATGACTAAGATATTACTAAGAATCATCATGCGAAGAGTGCGAAACAAAATCAGTCCAGAAAATTATGGTTTTGTTAGAGATAAAGGAACAAGCAATGCCATATACATCGTAAGTTCTTTAGTAGAAAGAGCCATAGAGGTGAAAACAGATCTATACCTATGTTTCATAGATTACACCAAGGCATTTGACAAAGTAAAGCACCAAGAAACAATCAACATTTTAGAAAGCATAAACGTAGACAGCAAAGTTCTAAGAATAATAAAGAACATGTACTTACAACAAACATCGGCCATAAGAACTGGAAACCAATTGGGAATGTTTCAACAAATAAAACAGGGTGTTAGACAAGGTTGTGTGCTGCCACCAGATTTGTTTAATATTTATAATGAGATTATTTTAAGATCCATAAAGAGCAAGCATGGAATAACAATTGGAGGTCATAATATAAATAATCTAAGGTATGCTGATGATACAGTCTTAATTGATAAGAGTGATAATGAGCTACAAGAAATGTTAGACATTATAGTGAAAGAAAGCAAAAATAAAGGACTCGGCCTTAATAGCGAAAAGACAGACGTAATGGTAACAACAAAGAAAAAGACATCACCGCAGGGCATAACAAAGACAAGTGGAACAATATTAAAACAGGTAAATGATTTTGGGTAATGAAATAATTTAAATATCTGGGAACTTTGTTAACCTCAGATGGTAGATGTACAACAGAAGTGAGATGGTAGATGTACAACAGAAGTGAGATGGTAGATGTACAACAGAAGTGAGATGGTAGATGTACAACAGAAGTGAGATGGTAGATGTACAACAGAAGTGAGATGGTAGATGTACAACAGAAGTGAGATGGTACATGTACAACAGAAGTGAGATGGTAGATGTACAACAGAAGTGAGATGGTAGATGTACAACAGAAGTGAGATGGTAGATGTACAACAGTAGTGAGATGGTAGATGTACAACAGAAGTGAGATGGTAGATGTACAACAGAAGTGAGATGGAAGATGTACAACAGAGGTGAGATGGAAGATGTACAACAGAAGTGAGATGGTAGATGTACAACAGAAGTGAGATGGTAGATGTACAGCAGAAGTGAGATGGTAGATGTACAACAGAAGTGAGATGGTAGATGTACATCAGAAGTGAGATGGTAGATGTACAACAGAAGTGAGATGGTAGATGTACAACAGAGATGAGATGGTAGATGTACAACAGAGGTGAGATGGTAGATGTACAACAGAGGTGAGATGGAAGATGTACAACAGAGGTGAGATGGAAGATGTACAACAGAAGTGAGATGGTAGATGTACAACAGAAGTGAGATGGTAGATGTACAACAGAAGTGAGATGGAAGATGTACAACAGAGGTGAGATGGTAGATGTACAACAGAAGTGAGACGGTAGATGTACAACAGAAGTGAGATGGTAGATGTACAACAGAAGTGAGATGGTAGATGTACAACAGAAGTGAGATGGTAGATGTACAACAGAAGTGAGATGGTAGATGTACAACAGAAGTGAGATGGTAGATGTACAACAGAAGTGAGATGGTAGATGTACAACAGAGGTGAGATGGTAGATGTACAACAGAAGTGAGATGGTAGATGTACAACAGAAGTGAGATGGTAGATGTACAACAGAAGTGAGATGGTAGATGTACAACAGAGGTGAGATGGTAGATGTACAACAGAGGTGAGATGGTAGATGTACAACAGAAGTGAGATGGTAGATGTACAACAGAAGTGAGATGGAAGATGTACAACAGAAGTGAGATGGTAGATGTACAACAGAAGTGAGATGGTAGATGTACAACAGAAGTGAGATGGTAGATGTACAACAGAAGTGAGATGGAAGATGTACAACAGAAGTGAGATGGTAGATGTACAACAGAAGTGAGATGGAAGATGTACAACAGAGGCGAGATGGAAGATGTACAACAGAAGTGAGATGGTAGATGTACAACAGAAGTGAGATGGTAGATGTACAACAGAAGTGAGATAGTAGATGTACAATAGAAGTGAGATGGTAGATGTACAACAGAAGTGAGATGGTAGATGTACAACAGAAGTGAGATGGTAGATGTACAACAGAAGTGAGATGGTAGATGTACAACAGAGGTGAGATGGTAGATGTACAACAGAAGTGAGATGGTAGATGTACAACAGAAGTGAGATGGTAGATGTACAACAGAAGTGAGATGGTAGATGTACAACAGAGGTGAGATGGTAGATGTACAACAGAGGTGAGATGGTAGATGTACAACAGAAGTGAGATGGTAGATGTACAACAGAGGTGAGATGCAGAATAGCTGAAGCAAAGGCAGCCTTCCAAAAATTAGGAAGATGCTGTGCGATCCATTTGTTGACAATAGAAACAAAACAAAAAAGATTTCACTGAATCTGTAGAAATGTGATTTTACAGAAGAATGTTGAGAATACCATGGACACCTAAGAAGAGTAATGAAAACGTTCTGAAAGAGGCCAAAGCAAAAAGAGAGCTAATTTCCAATATTAGGAAGAAACAATCATCATTTTTTGGCCATGCAATGAGAAGAGAACAACTGGAATATATTGTAACAACTGGGAAAATTGAGGGACGAAGAGATAGTGGAAAGCAAAGAGAAAAGATACCAGACAGATTAAGAGAATGGCTTGGCAGAAGGTCAACAACAGAAATGATAAAATAACTGTCGAGATCGAAAGTTGTTGAGAGACATGATCACCTTCGGCAGCAGGCATGGCACTTGATGATGATGATGATGACGCATGTTTGCGTGACCGTACGTCTGTTTGCGTGACCGTACGTCTGTTTGCGTGACCGTACGTGTGTTTGTATTTTCAACCCCTCCCCCATCGGTTGCTACAGAATCCAGTTTGTAAAACTGATAACGTTGGTCACCATCACTTTCTTGTCATCGACATCATTATCATCTCTCCCCTCCTTCACATCCATTCATCATCCACGCCCAGAAGTATTGCACTCCAAGATCCTCCATGATCCTCCATGATCCTCCATGATCCTCCATGATCCTCCTAACCCTCAAAACTTGTGCGCTGTTTCACCGTTGATCATTTCCCGTGCCACGCCATCAAACCATCCAACAAATGTTCCTTTTGTCTACCTCTAGATCTCTAGCCTTCTATTTCTTCTGTTGTCACTAACTATTCTAACCCGCCTTTTCTCCGCACATGCCCCTACCACATCCTGACTGACTGCCTCTGACAGAGTCTCAACAAAACACTTGTGTCAAAGACAAACATTTTAAAGCCACATGTTAAACAACCGCTATAGTCAAATAATAGAACATGAATATTATTCCGTTAAACAACCGCTATAGTCAAATAATAGAACATGGATATTATTCCGTTAAACAACCGCTATAGTCAAATAATAGAACATGGATATCATTCCGTTAAACAACCGCTATAGTCAAATAATAGAACATGGATATCATTCCGTTAAACAACCGCTATAGTCAAATAATAGAACATGGATATTATTCCGTTAAACAACCGCTATAGTCAAATAATAGAACATGGATATCATTCCGTTAAACAACCGCTATAGTCAAATAATAGAACATGGATATCATTCCGTTAAACAACCGCTATAGTCAAATAATAGAACATAGATATTATTCCGTTAAACAACCGCTATAGTCAAATAATAGAACATAGATATTATTCCGTTAAACAACCGCTATAGGCAAATAATAGAACATGGATATTATTCCGTTAAACAACCGCTATAGGCAAATAATAGAACATGGATATTATTCCGTTAAACAACCGCTATAGTCAAATAATAGAACATGGATATTATTCCGTTAAACAACCGCTATAGTCAAATAATAGAACATGAATATTATTCCGTTAAACAACCGCTATAGACAAATAATAGAACATGAATATTATTCCGTTAAACAACCGCTATAGTCAAATAATAGAACATGAATATTATTCCGTTAAACAACCGCTATAGACAAATAATAGAACATAGATATTATTCCGTTAAACAACCGCTATAGTCAAATAATAGAACATAGATATTATTCCGTTAAACAACCGCTATAGTCAAATAATAGAACATGAATATTAGTCCGTTAAACAACCGCTATAGTCAAATAATAGAACATGAATATTATTCCGTTAAACAACCGCTATAGTCAAATAATAGAACATGAATATTATTCCGTTAAACAACCGCTATAGTCAAATAATAGAACATGAATATTATTCCGTTAAACAACCGCTATAGTCAAATAATAGAACATAGATATTATTCCGTTAAACAACCGCTATAGTCAAATAATAGAACATGAATATTATTCCGTTAAACAACCGCTATAGACAAATAATAGAACATGAATATTATTCCGTTAAACAACCGCTATAGTCAAATAATAGAACATAGATATTATTCCGTTAAACAACCGCTATAGTCAAATAATAGAACATGAATATTATTCCGTTAAACAACCGCTATAGTCAAATAATAGAACATGAATATTATTCCGTTAAACAACCGCTATAGTCAAATAATAGAACATGGATATTATTCCGTTAAACAACCGCTATAGTCAAATAATAGAACATAGATATTATTCCGTTAAACAACCGCTATAGTCAAATAATAGAACATAGATATTATTCCGTTAAACAACCGCTATAGTCAAATAATAGAACATGGATATTATTCCGTTAAACAACCGCTATAGTCAAATAATAGAACATAGATATTATTCCGTTAAACAACCGCTATAGACAAATAATAGAACATGAATATTATTCCGTTAAACAACCGCTATAGTCAAATAATAGAACATAGATATTATTCCGTTAAACAACCGCTATAGTCAAATAATAGAACATGAATATTATTCCGTTAAACAACCGCTATAGACAAATAATAGAACATAGATATTATTCCGTTAAACAACCACTATAGACAAATAATAGAACATGGATATTATTCCGTTAAACAACCGCTATAGTCAAATAATAGAACATAGATATTATTCCGTTAAACAACCGCTATAGACAAATAATAGAACATAGATATTATTCCGTTAAACAACCGCTATAGGCAAATAATAGAACATAGATATTATTCCGTTAAACAACTACTATAGGCAAATAATAGAACATAGATATTTTTCCGTTAAACAACCACTATAGGCAAATAATAGAATATGGATTTTATTTCGAATGGAATTTTCTGACCGAAGACTGTAAATAAAACTTCCCCTTTGACGGTGTATGGAGGCGGATGAATCAAGAATGATCAACGGCCCAGAAAGCGAAAACAGCAAAGTGTGTGGTACACAAGAGGCATGTTCAGAACACGAAAGACGAATGTGGCTGACCACCGTGAAAGTGATTGGAGCCTCATCACGTACTAGTCCAGAGGAAGCCATGGAGAGTCGGAGAGAATGGCGCTCCATGGTAGCCAACCTTCGTTGCGGAGACGGCACTCAATGATGATGATGATGTCGCTGAAACACAAACTAGGAAGGAAAGATGACGACTTCCGATACAACAGATCAATGGATTATTTGGGGGGACAGCAATGTTTACAAATCTCGAAAAAAGCACAAATAAAGAACAACAAAATGCAAAATTAAAGAACAATAGGAAGCACAAATAAAGTACAGCAAAAAGCACAAACAAAGAACAACAAAAGCACAAATAAAGTACAACAAAAAGCACAAATAGCACTAGACGGCTCGACGTTGGAGTGCACCAGCACTCCTTGACACAGCGCCTTGCCATGAGAGACCTGCATTATCCCTTCATAGCCACGGATCCAACTCAGTTGGACTGAGATGTTCCAAAATCACCCACAATCCAACTGGCGTGGATGACAACATTTTTCCCATTTCACATGTCATTATTTAATCATAAGCCGTTTAAATTGAAATATGTTCCGCTACGAGATTGTGCGGGAACTCTCCTTTGCCGCTATGTTAACATACATCCATTTTGTAATGCTTTAAACAGGTGCACATTAGGATAGAAATACATATGTTTTATGATTTTGTCCTTCTTTAGAAATACATATGTTTTATGATTTTGTCCTTCTTTAGAAATACATATGTTTTATGATTGTGTCCTTCTTTAGAAGTACCAACAAAATGACCACCTCTTCCATAAAAGTGTTATTTGTGTTTTAATTGTGATGATATTCTCCTGACTTGTGATGATATTCTCCTGACTTGTGATGATATTCTCCTGACTTGTGATGATATTCTCCTGACTTGTGATGATATTCTCTTGACTAGTGATGATATTCTCCTGACTTGTGATGATATTCTCCTGACTTGTGATGATATTCTCCTGACTCGTCATTATATTCTCCTTACTTGTGATGATATTCTCCTGACTTGTGATGATATTCTCCTGACTAGTGATGATATTCTCCTGACTAGTGATGATATTCTCCTGACTAGTGATGATATTCTCCTGGCTTGTGATGATATTCTCCTGACTAGTGATGATATTCTCCTGACTTGTGATGATATTCTCCTGACTTGTGATGATATTCTCCTGACTTGTGATGATATTCTCTTGACTAGTGATGATATTCTCCTGATTTGTGATGATATTCTCCTGACTTGTGATGATATTCTCCTGACTCGTCATTATATTCTCCTGACTTGTGATGATATTCTCCTGACTTGTGATGATATTCTTCTGACTTGTGATAATATTCTCCTGACTAGTGATGATACTCTCCTGACTAGTGATGGGTCCTGACTAGTGATGGATCCTGACTAGTGATGATATTCTCCTGACTAGTGATGATACTCTCCTGACTAGTGATGGGTCCTGACTAGTGATGATATTCTCCTGACTTGCCATCATTTGGATACATTATTTAATTAAGGAATGTTATATATCTGTAATGTGTTTATAAATTCTGATAGGTTAGCCAATATATCATCAAGAGAGCAGCAAGTAAATCTCCTCATTTTCTCTATTTTCCCTAATTTCTTATTCCAACTTATTATCCATGTCATTTTCATTAAACAGAAATCGTATATTATCGTGGGGTCCTCGGTAGCCGAGTTGAGAAAACCACCCGACTGGACTACCGACGTTCGGACAACCCGTGTTCGATTCCCGCTGGGAGCAGTGTGAGTTGTACTCGTGGTTGGGAAAAAAATTACCCCCACGGTCGACCCAGCCGTTGGCAGAAATGGGTACCAGGGTATTACCCTGGGAAGGTGAGGAATGTTGCCTCGCATCTGAGTTTCGATGCTTGAGGCGACACTATACAGAAATCTCCGAATATTTCTGGATAGGCGGCCGAGCACATATGGGTGGAAACTCGCGCGCTAAGACGCCGGTTCAAGTCTCGTACTTGACCTTGACCTTTACCTTATATTATCGTATCACAAGACGCCGTCATTCCTACAGATTAGGATATGTGATATAGCAACAAACAATAAAGAATAGGAGATCTATGGTACAATGATGTCAGGGGTATCGTATAGAACAATTGTGTTGGAATATGAGCGCGTCCAAATTAGTTCTTCCTAATTTCCACTGGCGTCTCGAGGGGGTTAAAAACACAAAGTCACGCTTCTCCTCCGTTCGCCATTTTCTCGCTAATTTCCTCGTGGTTATGTGTTAAACAAGAACCTATTAACAAAGCCGGCAATAAAAGTCGGTAGAAAAGCTAATCCTCTGTTATCGGTCCATCAAACCGTTGCCCTGACATTAAGAGAGATGCTCTCTCCTCAGCCAACCCCTGCCCTTGCACTCATTGCCCAGCACTTAACGGCTCCAGACCTGGGATGGTAACTAGTCATGACTCTTAATGGATCCACGTAAACCATAATCCACTTTAAGATCGACCCTTTTAAGTCTCAAATCAAAGCCATCTTTTCCGAACACAAACGGCTCACAGCCGTTAGTCGTGGCTCTACCGGGCCCATCCGCACATTTGGGATCAATTGAAATCAAAGAGGATAGAGTGTATCATTAATCAGGGATTAATTGATTTAATCGGAGTGTCATAGCTGCGTCATTGACTCACTTAATCTGAAACAGAAAATAAAACTTTCACCAGCAGAACAAGAGTTACGGATTGCGTCGGAATATGGGCGAAGATGACGCAGAAACGTGAAATAAATAGATTGGAAGCTTCCACGTCATCAAAGTGTGCTTGCACTGATGCAAGAGGTATGAAAGTGTGCGAGGCTAGTCTCCCCCTGCTTTCCCCCTCTCGAAACCGCCAGTGAGTGAGTGGTGGTGTGAGATGGTTGCTAGATTAATGTAACTGCTAGGAATGAGTGGTGGTGTGAGATGGTTGCTAGATTAATGTAACTGCTAGGAGTGGGTGGTGGTGTGAGATGATTGCTAGATTAATGTAACCGCCAGTGAGTGGGTGGTGGTGTGAGATGGTTGCTAGATTAATGTAACTGCTAGGAGTGGGTGGTGGTGTGAGATGGTTGCTAGATTAATGTAACTGCTAGGAGTGAGTGGTGGTGTGAGATGGTTGCTAGATTAATGTAACTGCTAGTAGTGGGTGGTGGTGTGAGATGGTTGCTAGATTAATGTAACTGCTAGGAGTGGGTGGTGGTGTGAGATGGTTGCTAGATTAATGTAACCGCCAGTGAGTGGGTGGTGGTGTGAGATGGTTGCTAGATTAATGTAACTGCTAGGAGTGGGTGGTGGTGTGAGATGGTTGCTAGATTAATGTAACTGCTAGGAGTGGGTGGTGGTGTGAGATGGTTGCTAGATTAATGTAACTGCTAGGAGTGGGTGGTGGTGTGAGATGGTTGTTAGATTAATGTAACTGCTAGGAGTGGGTGGTGGTGTGAGATGGTTGCTAGATTAATGTAACTGCTAGGAGTGGGTGGTGGTGTGAGATGGTTGTTAGATTAATGTAACTGCTAGGAGTGGGTGGTGGTGTGAGATGGTTGCTAGATTAATGTAACTGCTAGGAGTGGGTGGTGGTGTGAGATGGTTGTTAGATTAATGTAACTGCCAGGAGTTGAGAGTTAACCGGACCTATCTGATACCACATCGCAACAAAGGACGAAAGCTTGTTGTGTTGCCGACCATGTTGATGTGCGATATCTCCACTGAATGTTGACGCGCAATATCTCCACTGAATGTTGACGCGCAATATCTCCACTGAATGTTGACGCGCAATATCTCCACTGAATGTTGACGCGCAATATCTCCACTGAATGTTGACGCGCAATATCTCCACTGAATGTTGACGCGCAATATCTCCACTGAATGTTGACGCGCAATATCTCCACTGAATGTTGATGCGCAATATCTCCACTGAATGTTGACGCGCAATATCTCCACTGAATGTTGACGCGCAATATCTCCACTGAATGTTGACGCGCAATATCTCCACTGAATGTTGATGCGCAATATCTCCACTGAATGTTGACGCGCAATATCTCCACTGAATGTTGACGCGCAATATCTCCACTGAATGTTGACGCGCAATATCTCCACTGAATGTTGATGCGCAATATCTCCACTGAATGTTGATGCGCAATATCTCCACTGCATGTTGACGCGCAATATCTCCACTGAATGTTGACGCGCAATATCTCCACTGAATGTTGATGCGCAATATCTCCACTGAATGTTGATGCGCAATATCTCCACTGAATGTTGATGCGCAATATCTCCACTGAATGTTGACGCGCAATATCTCCACTGAATGTTGATGCGCAATATCTCCACTGAATGTTGACGCGCAATATCTCCACTGAATGTTGACGCGCAATATCTCCACTGAATGTTGATGCGCAATATCTCCACTGAATGTTGATGCGCAATATCTCCACTGAATGTTGATGCGCAATATCTCCACTGAATGTTGATGCGCAATATCTCCACTGAATGTTGATGCGCAATATCTCCACTGAATGTTGACGCGCAATATCTCCACTGAATGTTGATGCGCAATATCTCCACTGAATGTTGACGCGCAATATCTCCACTGAATGTTGACGCGCAATATCTCCACTGAATGTTGACGCGCAATATCTCCACTGAATGTTGACGCGCAATATCTCCACTGAATGTTGACGCGCAATATCTCCACTGAATGTTGACGCGCAATATCTCCACTGAATGTTGACGCGCAATATCTCCACTGAATGTTGACGCGCAATATCTCCACTGAATGTTGATGCGCAATATCTCCACTGAATGTTGATGCGCAATATCTCCACTGAATGTTGATGCGCAATATCTCCACTGAATGTTGATGCGCAATATCTCCACTGAATGTTGACGCGCAATATCTCCACTGAATGTTGACGCGCAATATCTCCACTGAATGTTGACGCGCAATATCTCCACTGAATGTTGACGCGCAATATCTCCACTGAATGTTGACGCGCAATATCTCCACTGAATGTTGATGCGCAATATCTCCACTGAATGTTGATGTGCAATATCTCCACTGCATTAAATTCTCTCACAAACTACTTTAGACTAAATAGCTCGTAGAGAGAAGAAATGACAAATATAAATGCGGGGGGGGGGGGGGAGAACAGCTTGACCTAACAAGTGGACAACACAAACCAGAACGACCAGGCTCAAACTTTGACCTTCAGCAGAAACAAACATACAACAAACATACAACAAACATACAAATATGTATTTAAAATAAAGATAATAATTAATAAATTATAATTACGAACTAGCAGAAAAAAGTAAATGAAAGTAAAAAAAAAGTGTTCACTGTATACGTTGATGTGGCCAGCAGCTAACGTTAGGTTCTCCCCTGTAGAGAGACACATCCCAGAAGTGGTCGACCCGTGGGTAGTTCTGGCCCATACAACAATCTTACAACCTGCTCTAGACAAGCTCTCCTTAGACGACACTCGATAACAAGATCTTAGGCTCTTTAACGGAGAGCAGTGACGATTATTGCAGAGATCTCCAAACAGAACTCAAACCGACCGAGACCACACGTTTCTATTTCAAAAGAAGAAAACAGCTTTTGTCTAAATCGAAGAGAGAAATCATTTGCCGATGTTCCGGGTCATCAGAAGGTGTGTTGTCTTAAACAGTAACCTTAACACTTGAGGCATAGAAAAACACTGGATGTATGCCGCTGTCTGGGCAATGGCAACACTTTCATGTAATAAGATACATGTTATCTTATTGACATATCTCATTAACAATTTTGCCCTCTGTGCTATTTTCGGCCCGACCTGTGGAACTAACAAATAAAATATCAACAAAGCAGATAAACAAAGAAGATAAACAAAGGAGATAAACAAGGAAGATAAACAAAGAAAATAAACAAAGCAGATAAACAAAGAAGATAAACAAAGCAGATAATTAAAGAAGATAAACAAAGAAAATAAACAAAGCAGATAAACAAAGGAGATAAACAAAGAAGATAAACAAAGAAAATAAACAAAGCAGATAAACAAAGAAGATAAACAAAGGCGATAAACAAAGAAGATAAACAAAGAAAATAAACAAAGCAGATAAACAAAGAAGATAAACCAAGAAGATAAACAAAGAAAATAAACAAAGCAGATAAACAAAGAAGATAAACAAAGCAGATAAACAAAGAAGATAAACAAAGGAGATAAACAAAGAAGATAAATAAAGAAAATAAACAAAGAAGATAAACAAAGAAAATAAACAAAGAAGATAAACAAAGAAAAAAAGCAGATCAACAAAGAAGATAAACAAAGGATATAAACAAAGAAGATAAACAAAGGAGATAAACAAAGAAGATAAACAAAGGAGATAAACAAAGAAGATAAACAAAGGAGATAAACAAAGAAAATACTCAAAGAAGATAAACAAAGAAAATACTCAAAGCAAATAAACAAAGAAGATAAACAAAGGAGATAAACAAAGCAGATAAACAAAGAAGATAAACAAAGTAGATAAACAAAGAAGATGAACAAAGAAGATAAACAAAGGAGATAAACAAAGAATATAAACAAAGAGGATAAACAAAGAAGATAAATAAAGAATATAAACAAAGAAGATAAACAAAGAAGATAAACAAAGGATATAAACAAAGAAGATAAACAAAGGAGATAAACAAAGAATATAAACAAAGAAGATAAACAAAGAGGATAAACAAAGAAGATAAAGAAAGAATATAAACAAAGAAGATAAACAAAGAAGATAAACAAAGGAGATAAACAAAGAAGATAAATAAAGAGGATAAACAAAGAAGATAAAGAAAGAATATAAACAAAGCAGATAAACAAAGAAGATAAACAAAGGATATAAACAAAGAAGATAAACAAAGCAGATAAACAAAGGAGATAAACAAAGGAGATAAACAAAGGAGATAAACAAAGAAGACAAACACGCATTTCCACACGAGATGAGAATACTTTGCTCCTTAAGACAAATATTCGAGGAACTGAGGCACCAAACACAATTCTATTCTTTAAATATCATTGTTCAATTTGCATTATTATTGTTGTTGTTCTTTCTCATGTTATTTGTATTTGTTGTTCTGATTATAATCGTTATCATTATGCTGGAATATAGTTGCTAAGAAAACAACACAATAATGAGAAATATTGAGAGTACATTAAAACAATAATGAGACATATTGAGAATACAACAATAGAGTAATGAGAATACAGCAATACAATAATGAGAATACAATAATAAAAAAATGAGAAACCACAAAAATACAAAAAAGAGAATACAATAATAAAATAATGAGAATACAACAATAGAATAAAGAGAATACAACAATAGAATAATGAGGATACAACAATACATTAATAAGACATATCGAGAATACAACATTTGAATTATGAGAATACAACAATAGAATAATGAGGATACACCAATACAATAATAAGACATATCGAGAATACAACAATAGAATAATGAGAATATAACTAGAATAATGAGGATACAACAATACAATAATAAGACATATAGAGAATACAACATTAGAATTATGAGAATACAACAATAGAGTAATGAGAATACAACAATACAATAATGAGAATACAACAATAGAATAATGAGGATACAACAATACAATAAGACATATCGAGAATACAACATTTGAATTATGAGAATACAACAATAGAATAATGAGGATACAACAATACAATAATAAGACATATCGAGAATACAACAATAGAATAATGAGAATACAACAATAGAATAATGAGGATACAACAATACAATAATAAGACATATCGAGAATACAACATTAGAATTATGAGAATACAACAATAGAGTAATGAGAATACAACAATACAATAATGAGAATACAACAATAGAATAATGAGGATACAACAATACAATAATAAGACGTATCGAGAATACAACAATAGAATAATGAGGATACAACAATACAATAATAAGACATATCGAGAATACAACATTAGAATTATGAGAATACAACAATAGAATAATGAGAATACAACAATACAATAATGAAAATACAACAACACAATAATGAGAATACAACAATAGAATAATGAGGATACAACAATATAATAATAAGACATATCGAGAATACAACATTAGAATTATGAGAATACAACAATAGAATAATGAGGATACAACAATACAATAATAAGACATATCGAGAATACAACAATAGAATAATGAGGATACAACAATACAATAATAAGACATATCGAGAATACAACATTAGAATTATGAGAATACAACAATAGAATAATGAGAATACAACAATACAATAATGAAAATACAACAACACAATAATGAGAATACAACAATAGAATAATGAGGATACAACAATATAATAATAAGACATATCGAGAATACAACAATAGAATAATGAGGATACAACAATATAATAATAAGACATATCGAGAATACAACAATAGAATAATGAGGATACAACAATATAATAATAAGACATATCGAGAATACAATAGAATAATGAGGATACAACAATATAATAATAAGACATATCGAGAATACAACATTAGAATTATGAGAATACAACAATAGAATAATGAGGATACAACAATATAATAATAAGACATATCGAGAATACAACAATAGAATAATGAGAATACAACAATAGAATAATGAGAATACAACAATATAATACTAAGACATATCGAGACTACAACAATAGAATAATGAGGATACAACAATATAATACTAAGACATATCGATAATACAACAATAGAATAATGAGGATACAACAATACAATAATAAGACATATCGAGAATACAACAATAGAATAATGAGAATACAACAATAGAATAATGAGGATACAACAATACAATAATAAGACATATCGAGAATACAACAATAGAATAATGAGAATACAACAATAGAATAATGAGGATACAACAATACAATAATAAGACATATCGAGAATACAACAACAGAATAATGAGGATACAACAATATAATAATAAGACATATCGAGAATACAACAATAGAATAATGAGAATACAACAATAGAATAATGAGGATACAACAATATAATAATAAGACATATCGAGAATACAACAATAGAATAATGAGGATACAACAATACAATAATAAGACATATCGAGAATACAACAATAGAATAATGAGGATACAACAATATAATACTAAGACATATCGAGAATACAACATTAGAATTATGATAATACAACAATACAATAATAAGACATATCGAGAATACAACAATAGAATAATGAGGATACAACAATATAATACTAAGACATATCGAGGATACAACATTAGAATAATGAGGATACAACAATAGAATAATGAGACGCAATGAGAACATACACCAATGACAAAGGATATATCTTCGATCTATCTGACGCTACATACTCATTTCCAATGTGATACTATCGCCGCGAAACATGTACACAAACTGTCGCAAGTTGCAGTTGAAAAGACAACAACAACATTCGAATGGTGACGCAGCCAAAGTATTTCTCCAGAAATTTTGCTATTTAAAAAAAAAAAAAAAAAAGTATTTCTAGAGAAATTCTGGTTCTGAAGAGAATAACAGAAGTATATCTAGAGGAATTCTGATCTTGAAGAGAATAACAGAAGTATTTCTAGAGGAATTCTGGTCTTGAAGAAAATAACAGAAGTATTTCTAGAGAAATTCTGGTTTTGAAGAGAATAACAGAATTATTTCTAGAGGAATTCTGGTCTTGAAGAAAATACCAGAAGTATTTCTAGAGAATTTCTGGTTTGAATAGAATAACAAGTATTTCTAGATGAATTTTGGTCTTGAAGAGAATAACAAGTATTTCTAGAGAAATTTTGGTCTTGCAGAAAATAACACGTATTTCTAGAGGAATTATGGTCTTGAAGAAAATAACAGAAGTATTTCTAGAGAAATTCTGGTCTTGAAGAGAATAACAAGTATTTCTAGAGAAATTCTGGTCCTGCAGAAAATAACATAAGTATTTCTAGAGAAATTCTGGTCTTGAAGAGAATAACAGAAGTATTTTTAGAGAAATTCTGGTCTTGAAGAAAATAACAGAAGTATTTCTAGAGGAATTCTGGTTTTGAAGAAAATAACAGAAGTATTTCTAGAGGAATTCTGGTCTTGAAGAAAATAACAGAAGAATTTCTAGAGAAATTCTGGTCTTGAGGAAAATAACAAGTATTTCTAGAGAAATTCTGGTCTTGAAGAAAATAACAAGTATCTCTAGAGAAATTCTGGTCTTGAAGAAAATAACAGAAGTATTTCTAGAGAAATTCTGGTCTTGAAGAAAATAAAAAGTATTTCTAGAGAAATTCTGGTCTTGAAGAAAATAACAAGTTTCTCTAGAGAAATTCTGGTCTTGAAGAAAATAACAGAAGTATTTCTAGAGAAATTCTGGTCTTGAAGAAAATAACAGAAGTATTTCTAGAGAAATTCTGGTCTTGAAGAAAATAGCAAGTATTTCTAGAGAAATTCTGGTTTTGAAGAGAATAACAGAAGTATTTCTAGAGGAATTCTGGTCTTGAAGAAAATACCAGAAGTATTTCTAGAGAAATTCTGGTTTGAATAGAATAACAAGTATTTCTAGATAAATTTTGGTCTTGAAGAGAATAACAAGTATTTCTAGAGAAATTTTGGTCTTGCAGAAAATAACACGTATTTCTAGAGGAATTATGGTCTTGAAGAAAATAACAGAAGTATTTCTAGAGAAATTCTGGTCTTGAAGAGAATAACAAGTATTTCTAGAGAAATTCTGGTCCTGCAGAAAATAACATAAGTATTTCTAGAGAAATTCTGGTCTTGAAGAGAATAACAGAAGTATTTTTAGAGAAATTCTGGTCTTGAAGAAAATAACAGAAGTATTTCTAGAGGAATTCTGGTTTTGAAGAAAATAACAGAAGTATTTCTAGAGGAATTCTGGTCTTGAAGAAAATAACAGAAGAATTTCTAGAGAAATTCTGGTCTTGAGGAAAATAACAAGTATTTCTAGAGAAATTCTGGTCTTGAAGAAAATAACAAGTATCTCTAGAGAAATTCTGGTCTTGAAGAAAATAACAGAAGTATTTCTAGAGAAATTCTGGTCTTGAAGAAAATAAAAAGTATTTCTAGAGAAATTCTGGTCTTGAAGAAAATAACAAGTTTCTCTAGAGAAATTCTGGTCTTGAAGAAAATAACAGAAGTATTTCTAGAGAAATTCTGGTCTTGAAGAAAATAACAGAAGTATTTCTAGAGAAATTCTGGTCTTGAAGAAAATAGCAAGTATTTCTAGAGAAATTCTGGTTTTGAAGAGAATAACAGAAGTATTTCTAGAGGAATTCTGGTCTTGAAGAAAATACCAGAAGTATTTCTAGAGAAATTCTGGTTTGAATAGAATAACAAGTATTTCTAGATAAATTTTGGTCTTGAAGAGAATAACAAGTATTTCTAGAGAAATTATGGTCCTGCAGAAAATAACACGTTTTTCTAGAGGAATTGTGGTCTTGAAGAAAATAACAGAAGTATTTCTAGAGAAATTCTGGTCTTGAAGAGAATAACAAGTATTTCTAGAGAAATTCTGGTCCTGCAGAAAATAACATAAGTATTTCTAGAGAAATTCTGGTCTTGAAGAGAATAACAGAAGTATTTTTAGAGAAATTCTGGTCTTGAAGAAAATAACAGAAGTATTTCTAGAGAAATTCTGGTCTTGAAGAAAATAAAAAGTATTTCTAGAGAAATTCTGGTCTTGAAGAAAATAACAAGTTTCTCTAGAGAAATTCTGGTCTTGAAGAAAATAACAGAAGTATTTCTAGAGAAATTCTGGTCTTGAAGAAAATAACAGAAGTATTTCTAGAGAAATTCTGGTCTTGAAGAAAATAGCAAGTATTTCTAGAGAAATTCTGGTTTTGAAGAGAATAACAGAAGTATTTCTAGAGGAATTCTGGTCTTGAAGAAAATACCAGAAGTATTTCTAGAGAAATTCTGGTTTGAATAGAATAACAAGTATTTCTAGATAAATTTTGGTCTTGAAGAGAATAACAAGTATTTCTAGAGAAATTATGGTCCTGCAGAAAATAACACGTTTTTCTAGAGGAATTGTGGTCTTGAAGAAAATAACAGAAGTATTTCTAGAGAAATTCTGGTCTTGAAGAGAATAACAAGTATTTCTAGAGAAATTCTGGTCCTGCAGAAAATAACATAAGTATTTCTAGAGAAATTCTGGTCTTGAAGAGAATAACAGAAGTATTTTTAGAGAAATTCTGGTCTTGAAGAAAATAACAGAAGTATTTCTAGAGGAATTCTGGTTTTGAAGAAAATAACAGAAGTATTTCTAGAGGAATTCTGGTCTTGAAGAAAATAACAGAAGAATTTCTAGAGAAATTCTGGTCTTGAGGAAAATAACAAGTATTTTTAGAGAAATTCTGGTCTTGAAGAAAATAACAAGTATCTCTAGAGAGATTCTGGTCTTGAAGAAAATAACAGAAGTATTTCTAGAGAAATTCTGGTCTTGAAGAAAATAATAAGTATTTCTAGAGAAATTCTGGTCTTGAAGAAAATAACAAGTATCTCTAGAGAAATTCTGGTCTTGAAGAAAATAACAGAAGTATTTCTAGAGAAATTCTGGTCTTGAAGAAAATAACAGAACTATTTCTAGAGAAATTCTGGTCTTGAAGAAAATAACACGTATTTCTAGAGGAATTCTGG
The DNA here is from genome assembly GCA_032433765.1 of Megaustenia siamemsis. NCBI lineage: Eukaryota > Metazoa > Mollusca > Gastropoda > Stylommatophora > Ariophantidae > Megaustenia > Megaustenia siamemsis. The sequence continues at coordinate 2,115,557 of JAVIAB010000145.1, read as the reverse complement.
TCTTGAAGAAAATAAAAAGTATTTCTAGAGAAATTCTGGTCTTGAAGAAAATAACAAGTTTCTCTAGAGAAATTCTGGTCTTGAAGAAAATAACAGAAGTATTTCTAGAGAAATTCTGGTCTTGAAGAAAATAACAGAAGTATTTCTAGAGAAATTCTGGTCTTGAAGAAAATAACAGAAGTATTTCTAGAGAAATTCTGGTCTTGAAGAAAATAACAGAAGAATTTCTAGAGGAATTCTGGTCTTGAAGAATATAACAGAAGTATTTCTAGAGAAATTCTGGTCTTGAAGAGTTATTGAGTTATTGAGTTATTTGCGGGTCATCATCATTGCACTCCGAACATGTCCATAGGTGCTCAGATCCCCTCCTCAGCAATTCCCTCAGTGTCCAGCGACTGACGACTCCAGTTCTATGTTGGTTGATAAGTCTTCTTACACGGCCACTAAGTTTCTCATTTCTGGCTGTGCCCATCTTAACTCCCATTTCCATCATCCGAAGAAGTGACGTTGATCTGTGTTTGTCGAAGTCCTGTGCTCTTCCAACATCTCGAAGGGCATTGATGATGTCCGCCCGATCCATCGGTTGCCCGTCCTCAACGACAGCGCAGCTAGCCAACCTGTCCGCTCTCTCATTTCCCCGTACTCCCGCATGTCCAGGGACATAGACAAAGGTGACCTTACGTATTTTGGATCTTGAAGAATATAACATAAGTATTTCTAGAGAAATTGTGGTTTTAAAGAAAATAACATAAGTATTTCTAGAGAAATTCTGGTCTTGAAGAAAATAACAGAAGTATTTCTAGAGAAATTCTGGTTTTAAAGAAAATAACAGAAGTATTTCTAGAGAAATTGTGGTTTTAAAGAAAATAACATAAGTATTTCTAGAGAAATTCTGGTCTTGAAGAATATAACAGAAGTATTTCTAGAGAAATTCTGGTTTTAAAGAAAATAACAGAAGTATTTCTAGAGAAATTCTGGTCTTGAAGAAAATAACGGAAGTATTTCTAGAGAAATTCTGGTCTTGAAGAAAATAACAGAAGTATTTCTAGAGAAATTCTGGTTTTAAAGAAAATAACAGAAGTATTTCTAGAGAAATTCTGGTCTTGAAGAAAATAACAGAAGTATTTCTAGAGAAATTCTGGTCTTGAAGAAAATAACAGAAGTATTTCTAGAGAAATTCTGGTCTTGAAGAAAATAACAGAAGTATTTCTAGAGAAATTCTGGTCTTGAAGAATATAACAGAAGTATTTCTAGAGAAATTCTGGTCTTGAAGAATAAAACAGAAGTATTTCTAGAGAAATTCTGGTCTTGAAGAATATAACAGAAGTATTTCTAGAGAAATTCTGGTTTTAAAGAAAATAACAGAAGTATTTCTAGAGAAATTCTGGTCTTGAAGAAAATAACAGAAGTATTTCTAGAGAAATTCTGGTCTTGAAGAAAATAACAGAAGTATTTCTAGAGGAATTCTGGTCTTGAAGAAAATAACAGAAGTATTTCTAGAGGAATTCTGGTCTTGAAGAAAATAACAGAAGTATTTCTAGAGGAATTCTGGTCTTGAAGAAAATAACAGAAGTAGTTTCTGGTCACAAGAAAAAATAACAAAGTATCTTACGATAACTATTTTGAAGAAAAAAAAAGAAAACTGGCAGATTAAAAAAAAATGTTATTTTTGTCATTTCAAAGACAGAAGTGACGTAGACAGGTCGGTTAAGGAGGGGATAGTTCATGTAAAGAAAGGAGAGTGTAGGACGCAATGAAAGGCTGTGGGCGTCAGACATCGGGGGAGCTTGGCAGGCTAAGGCAGATAACTTATGTAGTCACATAGAGAAAACGTCACACAAGTAGGGTATCCCTTGGGCATGCTACATGATGATGATTTATAGACTATTAATTGTTTATTTGTTTATGTGTGATTTTTTTATTTACTTGTTTATGATTTATGAATCGCGTTTCTCAAAAAGTGTGAAACTTTCAAATGAATAATTAATGAATTTAGAAACCACTGAATTTGATGTTTAGTACCACAATGGCGATCCGCAAAAAATGATTCTCCCTGACAGCACGAAATAATGAAATGATAGGCGTGGTCTGTACTTGGTGTTGGTGTTGATCACACGCATCATCCGGTGATTATGTTGGATGTTGGTGTGAGCAGGATGTACACGGACCGAGGAATTAATAAATGTTGAATATCCGTTGTTAACCGACGATGCGCGTCCGCACGGTTGAAATGTTCAACACACGGCGCGTTATTTGACGTAAAACAATATTATACTTTCTGCTATAAGTTATAAGAAACAATCATAACTTGGAATCATAACAAACAATCATAACTTGGAAGCATCACGAACAATCATAACTTGGAATCATAACAAACAATCTTAACTTGGAAGCATCACAAACAATCTTGCCTTGGAATCATAACAATCATAACTTGGAAGCATCACAAACAATCTTGCTTTGAAATTGAAAGAAATGATGAAAGTGCAAGATGGAGTAGCAAGATGGCAGCAGAGATACTTACCTTTTCTCTCTGCAGTGGAACTTCCGGTGGAGTGATGGTACTGCAGACTGGTGAGAGATTGCACATCCATGCCAAGGTTCGTGTGTTCAAAACTGCACCATAACTGGTATTTGTTGTACGATTGACAACACTAGCACGCAAACACTAAACACAGGCAGTTAACGGGACGTAACCACTGCCTGTTTTACGATTTGCCACTTCAAAAGCGGTTATGTCCCCAGTCCCGTGGACATTAAAATGAAACTTATCCACACGAACTGGCACGTACTGACGCGTAACCTTTGACCCTCACAAGGTGTGAACCAAGCACAAAGTAGATAATTTGGAACACCCATTTATTGGGACTCAATAACAGTTGCTGCTAATTACTGCCTATTCATAAACTTACCAATAATAAACACTGCCGAGATATTAATGATCGTAATTATCAACATTTTCGGAAACAAACGCAGAGCTTAATGAGTTCAACGAAATCAAACAAACCTGTAATTTAGCTCTGTGTTGCATCGGGAAATAAATAAATATGAAGATAACTTCACTAGGCCAGCCTACGGTTCATTAATATAAACACACATATACTGAATCCTGTACTAAGGAAAAATAGCACACGAGGAAACTGAAACAAACACATACACCACACAAGGAAAAACTATTCTGTGCCGGTTGAGTTTCACGTGACTAATTCTATACACATGGTAGTAATTATTCCAATCGATGAAATATGATCTGCTTTTATCACGGGATGAGGCACCGCTATAGGTTGGAGGATAAAGGAATTCAAATATGATGGGCAAATATAAGACTTGGAATATGTGAGAAGATGGCAATAGAAAAATATCACAGGCGATCCAGCGCTGAGCAAGAAGGCGAAATGCTGGAGGTGAACTGCATGAAGATAGAGGCAGGAGCTGAGCTTTTTGTCTTCATCTCTCACACACACACACACACACACACACAAGAGAAACAGCACAGACATCCTGTGAGTGTGTGTGTGTGTGTGGTTGTGTATTATGTCAGGACAAATGTAGAGCAAGCTTCCATCAAATGAAATCCGCAAACATCAAAGAAGACCCCGCCAAACATCAAAGGAATGTAGTTCTTTCTTGTTTCCTCTTTGCCGCCTTTGAACTTGAAAAGGTTCAGAAAACGTTCTTTGATATTTATGGGTCATCTAATTGGCACTCAAGCTATACTACCTCCAACAGAGAACATCTGTAGAGGCGGAAATTTACACACACGCACACACAAGCGCACACACACACCATCCACACGTACACACACCCTCTCAGAATGTGCACCACAAACCTTCTTTCTGAAGCTCGAGAGAAACATCTGGCGAGAAGTGTGTTGGTGGGCCCTTGGGTACGCCCCTGTAACATGACACTGCAGTCAATGCCTTGTTCCATTTAGAGATACGGAAGCAAATGCTAGGTTCTGCCGCATTTTGTTGTTCAACTTTGATGCCACATGCGCGAATTAAAAAAAAAAATCAAAATATGAACGTCACTTCCGTTATTCTAACGTTCTGTAACTGTAACACTAGGCCTAGCTATAACCGCAGCTGTGAGCATGACTATAACCCTATATACACATAACTATAACCCTATATATCAACATAATTATAACCCTATATATCAACATAATTATAGCTCTATCTATAAACATAACAGAAAACCCATTACAAACATAACTATACACCTATCTATACACATGATTATAACCCTAGCTGTACACATAACAATAATCCTATCTTTAAACATAACTATATTCCTATCTATAAACATTAAAGTAAACACTAACTATAACTATAATTATAAATAATCCTTTATCAGAGATATAACATTTACTATAATATAATATATTATATATATTATATATTATAAAATAATATAACAACAAATATACCACTATCTACAAGCATAGATACAACAGTAACTGTCACTATAATCTTTACTATCAACATAATATAATACTAATTATAAAAATAACTATACCTATAACATAATATACCATACCTATAATATACCTGTAATATACTTATAACATACCTATAACAAACATATAACATACATATAACAACCGTATAACATACATATAACATAACATACCTATAACATACCAATAAAATACATATAACATACCTATAACATACCTATATCATACCTATAACATACCTATAACATACCTATAACATACCTATATCATACATATAACATACCTATAACATACCTATAACATACCTATAACATACCTATATCATACCTATAACATACCTATAACATACCTATATCATACCTATAACATACCTATATCATACCTATAACATACCTATAACATACCTATAACATACCTATATCATACCTATAACATACCTATATCATACCTATAACATACCTATAACATACCTATAACATACCTATATCATACCTATAACATACCTATATCTTACCTATAACTTTCCTATAACATACCTATAACCTAATTATCCAGTTCCACACCTCAACCTGATACAAAATTGGGTCAAGTTATGTGTGAAGAAAGAGAGTGCCCTTGACACAAAATATGAACAACTGAAGTCGGATATGCCGGGTCGAACGATGCAAATGTCACAAATTACTGTAAATATAATGCACTTTGTTTTCTTCTTCATCTTCTAGCTGTTCATTTTCTTCTCCCTCTTCTAGTTGTTCATTTTCTTCTTCATCTTCTAGCTGTTCATTTTCTTCTTCATCTTCTAGCTGTTCATTTTCTTCTTCATCTTCTAGCTGTTCATTTTCTTCTTCATCTTCTAGTTGTTCATTTTCTTCTTCATCTTCTAGTTGTTTATTTTCTTCTTCCTCTTCTAGTTGTTCATTTTCTTCTTCCTCTTCTAGCTGTTCATTTTCTTCTTCCTCTTCTAGTTGTTCATTTTCTTCTTCATCTTCTAGCTGTTCATTTTCTTCTTCATCTTCTAGTTGTTCATTTTCTTCTTCATCTTCTAGCTGTTCATTTTCTTCTTCATCTTCTAGTTGTTTATTTTCTTCTTCTTCTTCTAGCTGTTCATTTTCTTCTTCATCTTCTAGTTGTTCATTTTCTTCTTCCTCTTCTAGTTGTTCATTTTCTTCTTCCTCTTCTAGTTGTTCATTTCTTCTTCCTCTTCTAGTTGTTCATTTTCTTCTTCCTCTTCTAGTTGTTTATTTTCTTCTTCCTCTTCTAGTTGTTCATTTTCTTCTTCCTCTTCTAGTTGTTTATTTTCTTCTTCCTCTTCTAGTTGTTCATTTTCTTCTTCCTCTTCTAGTTGTTTATTTTCTTCTTCCTCTTCTAGTTGTTTATTTTCTTCTTCCTCTTTTAGTTGTTCATTTTCTTCTTCCTCTTCTAGTTGTTCATTTTCTTCTTCCTCTTCTAGTTGTTCATTTTCTTCTTCCTCTTCTAGTTGTTCATTTTCTTCTTCATCTTCTAGTTGTTCATTTTCTTCTTCCTCTTCTAGTTGTTCATTTTCTTCTTCATCTTCTAGTTGTTCATTTTCTTCTTCATCTTCTAGTTGTTCATTTTCTTCTTCCTCTTCTAGTTGTTCATTTTCTTCTTCCTCTTCTAGTTGTTCATTTTCTTCTTCCTCTTCTAGTTGTTCATTTTCTTCTTCCTCTTCTAGTTGTTCATTTTCTTCTTCATCTTCTAGTTGTTCATTTTCTTCTTCTTCTTCTAGTTGTTCATTTTCTTCTTCCTCTTCTAGTTGTTCATTTTCTTCTTCCTCTTCTAGTTGTTCATTTTCTTCTTCCTCTTCTAGTTGTTTATTTTCTTCTTCATCTTCTAGCTGTTCATTTTCTTCTTCCTCTTCTAGTTGTTCATTTTCTTCTTCATCTTCTAGTTGTTCATTTTCTTCTTCCTCTTCTAGTTGTTTATTTTCTTCTTCATCTTCTAGCTGTTCATTTTCTTCTTCCTCTTCTAGTTGTTCATTTTCTTCTTCCTCTTCTAGTTGTTCATTTTCTTCTTCATCTTCTAGTTGTTTATTTTCTTCTTCTTCTTCTAGTTGTTCATTTTCTTCTTCCTCTTCTAGTTGTTCATTTTCTTCTTCCTCTTCTAGCTGTTCATTTTCTTCTTCCTCTTCTAGTTGTTCATTTTCTTCTTCCTCTTCTAGTTGTTTATTTTCTTCTTCCTCTTCTAGTTGTTCATTTTCTTCTTCCTCTTCTAGTTGTTTATTTTCTTCTTCCTCTTCTAGTTGTTCATTTTCTTCTTCATCTTCTAGTTGTTTATTTTCTTCTTCATCTTCTAGTTGTTCATTTTCTTCTTCATCTTCTAGTTGTTCATTTTCTTCTTCTTCTTCTAGTTGTTCATTTTCTTCTTCTACTTCATCATCTCCTTTATCATTGCATTACTTCATCATCATCATCATCATCATCATCATCATCATCATCATCATCATCATCATCATCATCATCATCATTATCATCATCATTATTATTATTATTTCTTCCACACCTTGTTGGGGCACCAATAACAGACGTCATCAACCTGGGGGTCGTGGGGCACCAATAATAGATGTCATCAACCTGGGGGTCGTGGGGGCACCAATAATAGATGTCATCAACCTGGGGGTCGTGGGGGCACCAATAATAGATGTCATCAACCTGGGGGTCGTGGGGGCACCAATAATAGATGTCATCAACCTGGGGGTCGTGGGGGCACCAATAATAGATGTCATCAACCTGGGGGTCGTGGGGGCACCAATAATAGATGTCATCAACCTGGGGGTCGTGGGGGCACCAATAATAGACGTCATCAACCTGGGGGTCGTGGGGGCACCAATAATAGATGTCATCAACCTGGGGGTCGTGGGGGCACCAATAATAGACGTCATCAACCTGGGGGTCGTGGGGGCACCAATAATAGATGTCATCAACCTGGGGGTCGTGGGGGCACCAATAATAGATGTCATCAACCTGGGGTCGTGGGGGCACCAATAATAGACGTCATCAACTTGGTGGTCGGGGGGCACCAATAATAGATGTCATCAACTTGGTGGTCGGGGGACACCAATAATAGATGTCATCAACCTGGGGGTCGTGGGGGCACCAATAATAGACGTCATAAACCTGGGGGTCGTGGGGCACCAATAATAGATATCATCAACCTGGGGGTCGTGGGGCACCAATAATAGATGTCATCAACCTGGGGTCGTGGGGCACCAAAAATAGACGTCATCAACCTGGGGGTCGTGGGGCACCAATAATAGACGTCATCAACCTGGGGGTCGTGGGGGCACCAATAATAGATGTCATCAACCTGGTGGTCGGGGGGCACCAATAATAGATGCCATCAACCTGGGGGTCGTGGGGCACCAATAATAGACGTCATCAACCTGGGGGTCGTGGGGCACCAATAATAGACGTCATCAACCTGGGGGTCGTGGGGGCACCAATAATAGACGTCATCAACTTGGTGGTCGGGGCACCAATAATAGATGTCATCAACTTGGTGGTCGGGGGGCACCAATAATAGATGTCATCAACCTGGGGGTCGTGGGGGCACCAATAATAGACGTCATAAACCTGGGGGTCGTGGGGGCACCAATAATAGATATCATCAACCTGGGGGTCGGGGCACCAATAATAGATGTCATCAACCTGGGGGTCGTGGGGGCACCAATAATAGATATCATCAACCTGGGGGTCGGGGCACCAATAATAGATGTCATCAACCTGGGGGTCGTGGGGGCACCAATAATAGACGTCATCAACCTGGGGGTCGTGGGGGCACCAATAATAGATATCATCAACCTGGGGGTCGGGGCACCAATAATAGATGTCATCAACCTGGGGGTCGTGGGGGCACCAATAATAGATATCATCAACCTGGGGGTCGGGGCACCAATAATAGATGTCATCAACCTGGGGGTCGTGGGGGCACCAATAATAGATGTCATCAACCTGGGGTCGTGGGGGCACCAATAATAGATGTCATCAACCTGGGGGTCTTGGGGGCACCAATAATAGATGTCATCAACCTGGGGGTCTTGGGGGCACCAATAATAGATGTCATCAACCTGGGGGTCATGGGGACACCAATAATAGATGTCATCAACCTGGGGGTCGTAAGGGCACCAATAATAGATGCCATCAACATGGGGGTCGTGGGGGCACCAATAATAGATTTCATCAACCTGGGGGTCGTGGGGCACCAATAATAGATGTCATCAACCTGGGGGTCATGGGGCACCAATAATAGATGTCATCAACCTGGGGGTCATGGGGGCACCAATAATAGATGTCATCAACCTGGGGGTCGTAAGGGCACCAATAATAGATGTCATCAACTTGGTGGTCGGGGGGCACCAATAATAGATGTCATCAACTTGGAGGTCGGGGGGCACCAATAATAGATGTCATCAACTTGGTGGTCGGGGGGCACCAATAATAGATGTCATCAACCTGGGGGTCATGGGGGCACCAATAATAGATGTCATCAACCTGGGGGTCATGGGGGCACCAATAATAGATGTCATCAACCTGGGGGTCGTGGGGGCACCAATAATAGATGTCATCAACATGGGGGTCGTGGGGGCACCAATAATAGATGTCATCAACCTGGGGTTTGGGGGAGCGGGCACCAATAATAGATGTCATCAACCTGGGGGTCGTGGGGGCACCAATAATAGATGTCATCAACCTGGGGTTTGGGGGGGGGGGCTGGCACCAATAATAGATGTCATCAACCTGAGGATCATGGGGGCACCAATAATAGATGTCATCAACCTGGAGGTCGCGGGGGCACCAATAATAGATGTCATCAACGTGGGGGCCGTGGGGGCACCAATAATAGATGTCATCAACCTGGGGGCACCATTGACAGACTTCCCCAACTTTGATGTCGTGTGGCACCATTGACAGACTTCCCCAACTTTGATGTCGTGTGGCACCATTGACAGACTTCCCCAACTTTGATGTCGTGTGGCACCATTGACAGACTTCCCCAACTTTGATGTCGTGTGGCACCATTGACAGACTTCACCAACTTTGATGTCGTGTGGCACCATTGACAGACTTCCCCAACTTTGATGTCGTGTGGCACCATTGGCAGAATTCACCAACTTTGATGTCGTGTGGCACCATTGACAGACTTCCCCAACTTTGATGTCGTGTGGCACCATTGGCAGAATTCACCAACTTTGATGTCGTGTGGCACCATTGGCAAACTTCACCAACTTTGATGTCGTGTGGCACAATTGGCAGACTTCACCAACTTTGATGTCGTGTGGGCAACATTGACAGACTTCACCAACTTTGATGTCGTGTGGGCACCATTGACAGACTTCACCAACTTTGATGTCGTGTGGGCACCATTGACAGACTTCACCAACTTTGTTGTCGTGTGGGCACCATTGACAGACTTCACCAACTTTGATGTCGTGTGGGCACCATTGACAGACTTCACCAACTTTGATGTCGTGTGGGCACCATTGACAGACTTCATCAGCTTTGATGTCATGTGGGCACCATTGACAGACTTCACCAACTTTGTTGTCGTGTGGGCACCATTGACAGACTTCACCATCTTTGTTGTCGTGTGGGCACCATTGACAGACTTCACCATCTTTGTTGTCGTGTGGGCACCATTGACAGACTTCACCAACTTTGTTGTCGTGTGGGCACCATTGACAGACTTCACCAACTTTGTTGTCGTGTGGGCACCATTGACAGACTTCACCAATCTGGAGGTGGTGGGGGCACCATTGACAGACTTCATCAATCTGGAGGTGGTGGGGGCACCATTGACAGACTTCACCAACTTTGATGTCGTGTGGGCACCATTGACAGACTTCATCAATCTGGAGGTGGTGGGGGCACCATTGACAGACTTCACCATCTTTGATGTCGTGTGGGCACCATTGACAGACTTCAACAACTTTGATGTCGTGTGGGCAACATTGACAGACTTCACCAACTTTGATGTCGTGTGGGCAACATTGACAGACTTCACCAACTTTGATGTCGTGTGGGCAACATTGACAGACTTCACCAACTTTGATGTCGTGTGGGCAACATTGACAGACTTCACCAACTTTGATGTCGTGTGGGCACCATTGACAGACTTCATCAATCTGGAGGTGGTGGGGGCACCATTGACAGACTTCATCAATCTGGAGGTGGTGGGGACACCATTGACAGACTTAATAAAGACGAAGTAATATTTAGACTCACTCCCTAGGGACTTCACTAGATGTATACAACTGGTGTAGGCGAACAAACAAAGAAACAAACAGTGTATCAGACGTGGTGTTGCTATAACGATGCAGCTCTTATGATACCTTGACACAGAATAAGTTTGTCCGCAAACAGTGAATACGCAGAGCTAAATGAGAACACAATAGGAGCTTAGCCTAACGTAGCACACAAGGTGACCTCACAATGACGCCACAGCCCACAGCTGTCAAACTCTTTAAAGTCTCACACTTTGATGCGTTGACAAGTGTCACACACAACACACACCCCGACATACAAAACACACCTCCACACAAAACACACACCTCCACACTGGCACCCACACAAGACACACCAGCACACACGTACCCACATAAAACACACACACACCCGTACATATGTATCCACACAAAACACACGTATCCACACAAAACACACACCCTTACACACGCACCCACACAAAACACAAAACTCCATACACGAACACACGCAAAATGCACACCACACAAAACATGCCCTAGCACACGTACCCATTAAAAACATACACTCGAACAAAAGTAACCACACAAAACATTCACCCCACACACGTACCCACACACAAAATTCACCCCACACACACGTACCTACACAAAACATTCACACACCACACACACGTGCCTACACACAAAACATTCATCCCACACACACGTACCCACATAAAACATTCACCCCACAAACACGTACCTACACAAAACATTCACCCCACAACACGTACCTACACAAAACAATGACCCCACAAACACGTACCCACACAAAACATTCACCCCACAAACACGTACCTACACAAAACATTCACCCCACAAACACGTACCCACACAAAACATTCACCCTACAAACACGTACCTACACAAAACATTCACCCCACAAACACGTACCTACACAAAACATTCACCCCACAAACACGTACCCACACAAAACATTCACCCCCAACACACGTACCCACACAAAACATTCACCCCACACACATGCCCACACAAAACATTCACCCCACACACACGTACACACACAAATCATTCACCCCAAACACACGTACCCACACAAAACATTCACCCCCATACACACGTACCCATACAAAACATACACCCCACACACACGTACCGACACAAATCATTCACCCCACACACATGCCCACACAAAACATTCACCCCACACACACGTACACACTCAAATCATTCACCCCCAAACACACGTACCGACACAAAACATTTACCCCCACACACACGTACCCACACAAAACATACACCCACACACACGTACCCCATACACAACATACACTCCCACACACACAAACCCTTCAATGACCGACGCCATCTCGAGTGACGTCCTCCCAAGTGATGTTTACCATCTTTGAATGAGAAGCTGCGAGACGGAAGCGATATCTCTTTAATCCTAACAAGAAATCATCACTTTAATCATCTGTTCTAATTACCTCCCTCTCCTGCTCTAGAATATCTTGTTCTTCATATCCTGCCTTTAGCGGATGATATTCTTTGATGCCGTCACGGCTGGCTGTCTTCATGATCTCTATCAGTCTCCCAGTGGCACTTAAACCGCTCGACACAGGCACTCCACACTCGGCCAGCACGTAACTAACTTTCTACTAGTGAGACTGCACCCAACAACCGCCAGCCATCGAGGGATCCTACTCAAACTTTGAATCAAACATCCGGAACCTACCATCAACTTTAACGGTGTGTTTCATCTCAAACTTCCAACGGCAAACCTACAGCAAATGCCAGGTCAGTCGCCGCTCCAGTTCCTATCATGAGAACGATGATTGACCGTGGATCTAGTCAACTTTAATGTCACTCCAGTCTGCTTGAAAGTCAAGCCCAGGATCTCTCGCCAGAAAGGTGACTAATTCTGCGGTCAATTATTGCTCTCTACGAGCTGAGGTCGCGGTAGCTCCAGAAATGTAGAGAATCAGTTGCTCCCACGGAACGAAATATCCAGCCACAAGACCTATCCTCGTGCGCTGCTTTCCTTTATCACTCGTTTGTTACATCAGTGGGTGTAGTTAATACGTCGAAGGGTGTAGTTATATACGTCGGTGGGTGTAGCTATAAACGTCGGTGGATGTAGCTATATACGTCGGTGGGTGTAGTTATATACGTCGCTAGGTGTAGCTATATAAGTCGGTGGGTGTATTTATAATGTCACTAGGTGTAGTTATATACGTCGCTAGGTGTAGTTATATACGTCACTTGGTGTAGTTATATACGTCGCTAGGTGTTTTTATATACATTTATTTACAGTCATAATATTCACATACCACAATTATCACATATACAAAAAAAGCATATACCACAATGAACATCATATACTATATTTTTCACACACAACAATCACATGCACCACAACTACGACAAACATTGGATATGGTATACCACATACATCAATTGGGAGTCGCGATAGCTCAGTGGTTAGTCAACTGGACTACAAAGGACAAGAGGTAGGGTTCGATCCCAACCGACGGCTTTCGGCTTCACCCAGCCTTAAATGGGTACCGGAATTTTTTTCTGGGAAAGTAAAGCGGCACGGGCGTAATACCGACCACATTACCCCAAAAATCATATGCTGAAGGTCTGTAAAATGTATGGTCACTAACACCATATTCCATATACGCCGCGACTTGGCGTGAAGGGGATACTTTACTACTTTTTTTTTACTACATACATCAATTATACATTACAAATATCACGTTTTTATAAATATCATGTACACAAATATCACAAAGCTATAACAAACACATCACAAATCATACGAACACACAGGGTTGCCTCACCCCACGGGGCATTAATGAATTCGTTTCTTACGGGTAGTCTATTACCTCCCCCCCTCCTCTCCCTTCCTTTTTCTCCTTTATTTCCTCCTTTTACTCCCATCTTCCCTCCGTTACCCCATTTATCCTCTTCTTTCTTCCCTCCCATTCTCTTGTTTTGGCCCCCACACTCTCACGCGATCCTCCCAGGCGGTATTCAGGGCCTGTATTATTGTATCTTAATCTTGCACCGCCAGTCGTTGATAATCCTCCTATTACATATCAATCCTGTTATTAAAGCAGTTATAACATATAACAACTAACTAACCACTGTAGCAATTATCACTTCATCATCATCAAGTACCCGGCCTGCTGGCGTAGGTGATCATGTCTCTTCGCAACCTTCGATCTCGACAATTATTTATCATTTCTGTTGTTGACCTTCTGCCAAGCCATTCTCTTAAGCTGTCTGGTATCTTCTCTCTTTGCTTCCCTCTATCTCTTCGTCCCACAATTTTTCCAGTTGTTATAATATATTCCAGTTGTTCTCTTCTCATTACATGGCCAAAAAATGATGATTGTTTCTTCCTAATATTGGAAATTAGCTCTCTTTTTGCTTTGGTCTCTTTCAGAACGTGTTCATTACTCTTCTTAGCTGTCCATGGTATTTTCAACATTCTTCTGTAAAACCACATTTCTACAGACCACAGTGATTTTTTTGTCTTTTGTCCTATTGTCCATGATTCACGTCCATATTTTAAGACTGGCTCTACATAACATTTAAGAACTCTTTTTCTTGTTTCTGTTGTCAAAAATGGATTGCATAGTATCTTCCTCCTTTTCTGGAAAGCTGCTTTTGCCTGAGCCATTCTACATCTCACCTCTTTTGTACATCTTCCATCTGAGGTTAACAAAGTTCCCAAATATTTAAATTAATTTATCTGTTTTAATATTGTTCCACTTTGTCTACCTGTGCTTTGCGGTGATGTCTTTTTCTTTGTTGTTACCATTACTTCTGTCATTTTGCTATTAAAGCTGAGTCCTTTATTTTTGCTTTCTTTCACTATAATGTCTAACATTTCTTGTAACTCATTTTCTCTCTTGATTATCACATATATCACATATAACATAAGCCGCCTTCATATATGATATAGCCACGATTACATACGGTCAGTCTTATAAACAAGCACTATTACATATAGTGAATATAACAAATAGCCACTATTACATATAGTGAATATAACAAGTAGCCACTATTACATATAGTGAATATAACAAGTAGCCACTATTACACTGTTACAAATAGTCGTTGTTACATTTAGTCCCAATTACAAATTGTCACTGTTACATATAGTGACTGTTACATATAGTTACTGTTACATATAGTTACTGTTACATATAGTTACTGTTACATTTAGTAGTTACTGTTACATATAGACACTGTTACATATAGTTACTGTTACATTTAGTAGTTACTGTTACATATAGACACTGTTACATAAAGTAGTTACTGTTACATATATTTACTATTACATATAGATACTGTTACATATAGAAGTCGCTGTTACGTATAGTAGTCACTGTTACAGATAGTAGTCACTATTACATATAGTAGTCACTGTTACATATAGTAGTCACTGTTACATATAGTAGTCACTGTTACATATAGTAGTCACTGTTACAGATAGTCACTGTTACATATAGTAGTTACTGTTACATATAGTAGTCACTGTTACAGATAGTCACTGTTACAAATAGTAGTCACTTTTACATATAGTAGTCACTGTTACAAATATTAGTCACTGTTATAGATAGTAGTCACTGTTACATATAGTAGTCACTGTTACATATAGTAGTCACTGTTACAGATAGTCACTGTTACATATAGTAGTTACTGTTACATATAGTAGTCACTATTACAGATAGTCACTGTTACAAATAGTAGTCACTGTTACATATAGTAGTCACTGTTACAAATATTAGTCACTGTTATAGATAGTAGTCACTGTTACATATAGTAGTCGCTGTTACATATAGTAGTCACTATTACATATAGTAGTCACTGTTACATATAGTAGTCACTGTTACATATAATAGTCACTGTTACATATAGCAATCACTGTTATATATAGTAGTCACTGTTACATATAGTAGTCACTGTTACATATAGTAGTCACTGTTACATATAGTAGTCACTGTTAAATATAGTAGTCGTTGTTACATGTAGTAATCACTATTACATATAGTAGTCACTATTACATATAAGAGTCACTGCTACATATAGTATTTACTGTTACATATAGTAGTCACTATTACATATATAGTAGTCACTGTTACATATAGTAGTCACTATTACATATAATAGTCACTATTACATATAGTAGTTACTGTTACATATAGTAGTCACTATTACATATAGTAATCACTGTTACATATAGTAGTCACTGTTACATATAGTAGTCACTATTACATATAGTAGTTGCTGTTACATATAGTAGTCACTGTTACATATAGTAGTCACTGTTACATATAGTAGTCACTATTACATATAATAGTCACTATTACATATAGTAGTTACTGTTACATATAGTAGTCACTATTACATATAGTAATCACTGTTACATATAGTAGTCACTGTTACATATAGTAGTCACTATTACATATAGTAGTTGCTGTTACATATAGTAGTCACTGTTACATATAGTAGTCACTGTTACATATAGTAGTCACTGTTACATATAGCAATCACTATTACATATAGTAGTCACTGTTACATATAGTAGTCACTGTTACATATAGTAGTCACTATTACATATAGTAGTCACCGTTACATGTAGTAGTCACTGTTACATATAGTAATCACCGTTACATATAGTAGTCACCGTTACATATAGTAGTCACTGTTACATAAAGTAGTCACTGTTACATATAGTAATCACCGTTACATATAGTAGTCACTGTTACATATAGTAGTCACTTTTACATATAGTAGTCACCGTTACATATAGTAGTCACTGTTACATATAGTAGTCACTGTTAAATATATAGTAGTCACTGTTACATATAGTAGTCACTGTTACATATAGTAATCACTGTTACATATAGTAGTCACTGTTACATATAGTAGTCACCGTTACATATAGTAGTCACCGTTACATATAGTAGTCACCGTTACATATAGTAGTCACTGTTACAAATATTAGTCACTGTTATAGATAGTAGTCACCGTTACATATAGTAGTCACTGTTACATAAAGTAGTCACTGTTACATATAGTAATCACCGTTACATATAGTAGTCACTGTTACATATAGTAGTCACTGTTACATATAGTAGTCACCGTTACATATAGTAGTCACCGTTACATATAGTAGTCACTGTTACATATAGTAGTCACCGTTACATATAGTAGTCACCGTTACATATAGTAGTCACCGTTACATATAGTAATCACCTTTACATATAGTAGTCACTGTTACATATAGTAATCACCGTTACATATAGTAGTCACCGTTACATATAGTAGTCACCGTTACATATAGTAGTCACCATTACACACAGTAGTCACTGTTACATATAGTAGTCACTGTTACATATAGTAGTCACTATTACATATAGTATTCACCGTTACATATAGTAGTCACTGTTACATATAGTAGTCACTGTTACAGATAGTAGTCACTGTTACATATAGTAGTCACTGTTACATATAGTAGTCACTGTTACAGATAGTAGTCACCGTTACATATAGTAGTCACTGTCACTGTGACGACGGACGAAACAAAAAAACTGTCATCGACATGGAATCGTCTATGAAAGGGGCGGTTATCTGCTCCTGCAAGGTTCTCCAACAGCGCAACACCCCGAACAACATCGTTAAAAACGTTCCTACATTACCCACAACGAAAACTTGGAGCATACAACAAAAATAATGAACAGAAACCAGTGATTGATTCAATTACTGTAATGAGATATGAATTTCGCTGCATGTGAGTGACTTGCATTTCAATACATAACATAACTTATCTCACCGGACGATAACCTTTGTTATCATATGACCTGGCGTCAGGATGAAGTTCCTGGGAGGTGCCTGAAATATCAGGGATCGTGGAATGTTAATTGTCACCTGGCTAGTCTTGTGAGACAGTTCCGAGCGGGGTTGTGTATTTGTTGTTGCTTGCTTTCTGTAATGTCGACTAGACAGCCAGCAGTTGGGTCCGATCTGATCAGCTCTATATCTATATAGTCTTGCGTGTTCACATTTATCGCTGTCACTTCGCCTTTATAAACATGTCACGTTTATATCCGGCGCGTATAGACGCCAGGTCTGGACGCTATAACACGTTTATTGACAATATCTAAAGACAAGTGGTCACGTTTACAGACGAGGTGTATAGTTGTCGTGTCACGTTTATAGACAATATCTATATACGTCAGATCACTTTTATAGACATGTATACTTTGTGCCAGGTTATAGACGTCGTGTCACGTTTATAGGCAGTGATGTACTGGCGTCGTGTCACGTTTATAGGAAGTGATGTACTTACGTCGTGTCATGTTTACTAGCAGTGATGTACTGGCGTCGTGTCACGTTTATGGGCAGTGATGTACTTATGTCGTGTCATGTTTACTAGCAGTGACATACTGGCGACGTGTCACGTTTATTGGCAGTGATTTGCAGACGTCGTGTCACGTTTATAGGCAGTTATGTACTGGCGTCGTGTCACGTTTATATGCTGCGGCATGGCAACAGAATGGCTACGACGTGGTTAGCAACGGTATTAGAGAATCACTTTCTGGCCAGGACATTGACAGGGTCGTGGCACTGAGGCGTTAGCCTAAGATTCCAGGCTTCTCTTGTAGCGACCACATCGTGAACGAGAAAGTTCGTCAAATAATGAACAGTAATTTGTATGTCCCGACAAATAACTTGTACTTTTGAGTTCATGTGAAGAAATTATAACTTTGAGTTCACGTGAAGAATTTATAACTTTTGAGTTCACGTACGAGGCATGACTAACGCTGACACACATCAATATATATGACACATGCCTAACATAGACATGCACACACAAAGATATGAGATATGACCAACATAGACATGCACACACAAAGATATGAGATATCACTAACCCAAACATGCACACACAAAGATGTGACACATGACTAACACAGATACACACTAAGATATGAGATATGACTAAACACATACACACATAAAGATATGAGCCATGGCCAGCACACACACACACACACACACACACACACTAGCCATGACTAGCACAGAAACACATCAAGATATGAGCCATGGCTTCACGGAAAAAACACCAAGAAATGAACCATGTCCAGCACAGAAACACATTAAGGTATCCATATGCTTGGGTTTGTTGTTGTCGGCAGACTTTTCTTAACGTGGGAATCATCGACATACGATTCACAGGTTTCGTTCAAACAGTTGTCCGGAGATTTGAGAGTGCATTCTGACCCGTAGAACTTTCCTTTGCATGTACAGTTCCCGGTTAGTCAGCGTTAGTCATGCCTCGTATCGCTGTGTGCATGTCTGTGTTTGTCACACCTCATATCTTTGTGTGTGCATGTCTGTGTTAGTCACCACTAGTGACTCGGGCAGATGGTGTTCGTAAACCTGGGAGGGCCGACCATCTAAGGGCAGAATCCCCCTACAGAAAAGATCATCTGCTGCCTTGCAGGAAGATTGGGGACAATCAAAGGCTAAGGAAAGCAAACCTGAATAAAATGCTGGCTGAAATCGGATTCACTGGGCCACTGGCGCAGAACACAGTGCAACGTTTTAACGGGTGTTCAATCAGAGTGGATCTGGCAGACTCTAATTGTGATGTTCTGTCTGTGGGGGAGATCAGCACACTTAACCTGACAGCTGACTTCATGTGAGAGTCTGGAATCCTACTCTGATTAAGTCCTGATCGCAGACAGAGAGAGAGAGAGAGAGAGAGAGAGAGAGAGAGAGAGAGAGAGTTCACGTGAAGAAATTCTAACTTTTGAGTTCACGTGAAGAATTTCGGACTTTAGGTTTATGCGAAGACATTCTGGCTGGGAAACTCCGAGGTGACAGACACCAAAGATGGATGTGTTTGAGACACTTGGCAAAAATATGCACAAATAACAATCTAAACCAGAACTCAAACTATGTATATCAACACAGCGCCTTACCGCAAGAGGTGCCTGCCAGCAGTTTTCGTTAGCGCAGGCAATTCTGCTACTGCACGTAGACCGGAAACTATGAAAACTTCAAAGGAAGTGACGTTGCATAAATCATGGCTTCACAGTTAGACTAGCAGATAACGAATGTATTTAATTTGTTATCAATTTTTTAAAAAAAATAATAAAAACGGTAATATGAAGAGTAGAGTTAGATTAGAATCTATTAGAGAAAGACAATCTATTTAGTGGTTTTGTATAGCCGCTCTAGAATCTGGAATAACAATTGGAGGTTATAATATAAGGTATGCTGATGATACAGTCTTAATCGTTAAGGGTGAACATGAGTTACAAGAAATGTTGGATATTATTGTGGAAGAACAGCAAAAATAAAGGACGCACCCTTAATAGCAAAAAGACAAGTAATGGTTGCAACAAAGAAAAATATATCACCTCAAAGCACAGATAGACAAAGTGGAAAAATATTAAAACAGGTAAATGAGTTAATTTAAATATCTGGGGACAATGTTAACCTCAGATGGAAGATGTACAACAGAGGTGAGATGCAGAATGGCTCAGGATAAAGCAGCTTTCTAAAAAATGAGGAAGATACTATGCAATCCATTTTTGACAAACACACACACAAACAAAAAAAAAAAAAAAAAAACAAGAACAAGAGTTCTTAAATGTTATGTAAAGCCACTCTTAAAATATGGATGTGAAACATGGACAATAGGACAAAAGACAAAAAAATCACTGAATCTGTAGAAATGTGGTTTTAACAGAAGAATGTTGAGAATACCATGGACAGCTAAGAAAAGTAATGAAAACATTCTGAAAGAGGCCAAAGCAAAAAGAGAGCTAATTTCCAATATTAGGAAGAAACAATCATCATTTGTTTGGCCATATAATGAGAAGAGAACAAGTTGAATATATGGTAACAACTGGAAAAATTGAGGGACGAAGACATAGAGGGAAGCAAAGAGAAAAGATACCAGACAGCTTAAGAGAATGGCTTGACAGAAGGTCAACAACAGAAATGATAAATAACTGTCGACATCGAAAGTTGTGAAGAGATATGATCACCTACACCAGCTGGCATGGCACTTGATGATGATGATGCTAAATCTTGACATAGTTTTTTTAAATACTGCCACAATCAGTAATTTAACAAGTAAATACTGGTATAACCAGCAACTTAACAAGTAAATACTGCCATAACTAGCAACTTAACAAGTAAATACTGCCACAATCAGTATTTAACAAGTAAATATAAAAGCTGTCTAATAGGAACATACAGATACACAATTTATTACCGAGTTGTGTTTGCAACCCTCTGCTATAGTCATGAGTATACGGGTCTAAAAGACAGCGCGTGATAGCAACATTTGTAAGTTGTTTAGCTGGCAGTGCCATATTGCACACTCTCGGATGGTAAGGCGGTGTATCGAGGAGTACGTATTCGAGTCTGCTTCAGGCTCTCTATAACTTTTTGCTTCTCTTTTATTTTTCTGTTGTTGATTATTTGTGTACTTTTTTCCCCGAGTGTTGTAACAGCTCTACGCCTGAAATGATTCGTTGATCTGTCGTGTCGTCAAGTTTCCAATTATTCATTTATTATAATCTATTTTCAAACATAAAAAGTGCCCACGTTCATGTGTCTTCACGTTTCGTGAGGGCGTGCAGGAGGCAATGCAGCATCAGGATGGATCTATGGTCACGTCAGAGCTGCATGAGAAACACAATAACCACACACTGATCAAAAATTGCAACAAAACCATAAATGTCATTTGAGATGGCACAATTAGATCCACAGTTGGACAGGTTCAGGTGTCCCTGTTGCAACAAAACATTGGCAAGTAATGCTGTTAATATTCATTTGTGTTTCCTAGAATTCTAGAACAGGGGTGTGTTTTGATGTCAGTGTTTTTTGTGGATTAGTTTTATTATTTTATTCGTTGGCAGACAAAACGTGTTACTAGTCGAGATTTGTGCCTTGAGATCAAGCTGGTTTGTTGAGTCAGTCGGCACAAGAACAAAGTGTGTTACTAGTCGAGATTTGTGCCTTAAGATCAAGCTGGTTTGTTAAGTCAGTCGGCACCAGAACAAAGTGTGTTGATAGTTGAGATTTGTGTCTTGAGATCAAGCTGGTTTGTTGAGTCAGTCGGCACCAGAACAAATTGTGTTACTAGTCGAGATTTGTGCCTTGAGATCAAGCTGGTTTGTTGAGTCAGTCGGCACCAGAACAAATTGTGTTGCTAGTCGAGATTTGTGCCTTGAGATCAAACTGGTTTGTTGAGTCAGTCGGCACCAGAACAAAGTGTGTTACTAGTCGAGATTTGTGCCTTGAGATCAAGCTGGTTTGTTGAGTCAGTCGGCACAAGAACAAATTGTGTTGCTAGTCGAGATTTGTGCCTTTTGATCAAGCTGGTTTTTTGAGTCAGTCGGCACCAGAACAAATTGTGTTGATAGTTGAGATTTGTGCCTTGAGATCAAGCTGGTTTGTTGAGTCAGTCGGCACCAGAACAAATTGTGTTGCTAGTCGAGATTTGTGCCTTGAGATCAAACTGGTTTGTTGAGTCAGTCGGCACCAGAACAAAGTGTGTTACTAGTCGAGATTTGTGCCTTGAGATCAAGCTGGTTTGTTGAGTCAGTCGGCACCAGAACAAAGTGTGTTGATAGTTGAGATTTGTGCCTTGAGTTCAAGATGGTTTGTTGAGTCAGTCGGCACAAGAACAAATTGTGTTACTAGTCGAGATTTGTGCCTTGAGATCAAGCTGGTTTGTTGAGTCAGTCGACACCAGAACAAATTGTGTTACTAGCCGAGATTTGTGCCTTGAGATCAAGATGGTTTGTTGAGTCAGTCGGCACAAGAACAAATTGTGTTACTAGTCGAGATTTGTGCCTTGAGATCAAGCTGGCTTGTTGAGTCAGTCGACACCAGAACAAATTGTGTTACTAGCCGAGATTTGTGCCTTGAGATCAAGCTGGTTTGTTGAGTCAGTCGGCACAAGAACAAATTGTGTTACTAGTCGAGATTTGTGCCTTGAGATCAAGCTGGCTTGTTGAGAGAGACGGCACCAGAACAAGGGCACCACATTTATGTTTGTTGGTTGAGATCAAGCTGGTTTGTTGAGAGAGACGGCACCAGAACAAGGGCACCACGTTCGTGGTTGTTGGTTGAGATCAAGCTGGTTTGTTGAGTGAGACGGCACCAGAACAAGGGCACCACGTTCGGGGTTGTTGGTTGAGATCAAGCTGGTTTGTTGAGAGAGACGGCACCAGAACAAGGGCACCACGTTCGGGGTTGTTGGTTGAGATCAAGCTGGTTTGTTGAGAGAGACGGCACCAGAACAAGGGCAGCACGCTCGTGGTTGTTGGTTGAGATCAAGCTGGTTTGTTGAGAGAGACGGCACCAGAACAAGTGCACCACATTTGTGGTTGTTGGTTGAGATCAAGCTGGTTTGTTGAGAGAGACGGCACCAGAACAAGGGCACCACATTTGTGGTTGTTGGTTGAGATCAAGCTGGTTTGTTGAGTGAGACGGCACCAGAACAAGGGCACCACATTTGTGGTTGTTGGTTGAGATCAAGCTGGTTTGTTGAGAGAGACGGCACCAGAACAAGGGCACCACATTTGTGGTTGTTGGTTGAGATCAAGCTGGTTTGTTGAGTGAGACGGCACCAGAACAAGGGCAGCACTTTCGTGGTTGTTGGTTGAGATCAAGCTGGTTTGTTGAGAGAGACGGCACCAGAACAAGGGCACCACGTTCGTGGTTGTTGTTGAGATCAAGCTGGTTTGTTGAGAGAGACGGCACCAGAACAAGGGCAGCACGTTCGGGGTTGGGGAAGTCAACCCTAGACATGACTGTTAGTTTTGGTCTCAAAGGTACCGTCAGTTTTAGGGTTAGGGTTGGGGGTTAGGATTGGGGTTTGGGCTAGGGTTGGGGTTTGGGCTAGGGTTGGGGTTTGCACTATGGCTGGTGTTTGAACAAAAGTTGGTGTTTGAACTAGAGTTGGTGTTTGGACTAGGGTTGGTGTTTGGGCTAGGGTTGGTGTTTGGCCTAGGGTTGCTGTTTAGGCTAGGGTTGCTGTTTGGGTTAAGGTTAGGGTTTAGACTAGAGTTGGTGTTTGGACTAGGGTTGGTGTTTGAACTAGGGTTGGTGTTTGGACTAAAATTGGAGTTTGGGCTAGGTTAGGGTTTTGACTAGGGTTGCTGTTTGGGCTAAAATTAGGGTTTGGAATAGGGTTGGTGTTTGGGCTAGGGTTGGTGTTTGGGCTAGGGTTGGTGTTTGGGCTAGGGTTGGTGTTTGGGCTAGGGTTGGTGTTTGGGCTAGGGTTGGTGTTTGAACTAGGGTTGGTGGTTGGGCTAAGGTTAGGGGTTGGACTAGGGTTGGTGTTTGGGCTAGGGTTGGTGTTTGGACTAAAATTGGAGTTTGGGCTAGGTTAGGGTTTTGACTAGGGTTGCTGTTTGGGCTAAAATTAGGGTTTGGAATAGGGTTGGTGTTTGGGCTAGGGTTGGTGTTTGAACTAGGGTTGTTGTTTGGGCTAACGTTAGGGTTTGGACTAGGGTTGGTGTTTGGGCTAAGGTTGGTGTTTTGGACTAGGGTTAGAGTTTGGGCTAAGGTTAGGGTTTGGACTAGGCTTGGAGTTTGGGTTAGGTTTGGGTTTGAACTAGGGTTGGTGTTTCGGCTAAAGTTAGGGTTTGCACAAGGGTTGGAGTTTGGGCTAAGGTTAGGGGTTGGACTAGGGTTGGTGTTTTGGCTATGGTTGGTGTTTTGGCTATGGTTGGTGTTTGGGCTATGGTTGGTGCTTGGGCTAGGGTTGGTGTATGGGTTAGGTTAGGGTTTGGATTAGGGTTGTGTTTGGGCTATGGTTGATGTTTGGGCTAGGGTTGGAGTTTGGGTTAGGTTAGGGTTTGAACTATGGTTGGTGTTTGGACTATGGTTGGTGTTTGGGCTAAACGTAGGGTTTGGACTAGAGTTGGAGTTTGGGCTAAGGTTAGGGGTTGGACTAGGGTTGGTGTTTGGGCTATGGTTGGTGTTTAGGCTAAAGTTAGGGTTTGTACTACTGATGGTCTTTGGGCTAGGGTTGGTGTTTGTACTAGGGTTGATGTTTGGGCTATGGTTGGTGTTTGGGCTAAACTTAGGGTTTGGACTATGGTTGGTCTTTGGGTTAGGTTAGGGTTTGGACTATGGTTGGTGTTTGGACTATGGTTGGTGTTTGGGCTAAACTTAGGGTTTGGACTAGAGTTGGTGTTTGGGCTAAACTTAGGGTTTGGACTAGGGTTGGTGTTTGGGCTAAACTTAGGGTTTGGACTAGAGTTGGTGTTTGGGCTAAACTTAGGGTTTGGACTAGAGTTGGTGTTTGGGCTAAGGTTAGGGGTTGGACTAGGGTTGGTGTTTGAACTAGGGTTGGTTTTTGGGCTAAAGTTAGGGTTTGGACTAGGGTTGGTCTTTGGGCTAGGGTTGGTGTTTGTACTAGGGTTGATGTTTGGGCTAGGGTTGGTGTTTGGGCTAAGGTTGGTGTTTGTACTAGGGTTGATGTTTGGGCTAGGGTTGGTGATTGGGCTAGCGTTGGTGGTTTCACTAGGGTTAGTGTTTGGGCTAGGGTTGGTGTTTGAACTAGGGTTGGTGTTTGGGCTAAGGTTATGGTTTCAACTAGGGTTGGTGTTTGGGCTAGGGTTGGTGTTTGGACTAGGATTGGAGTTTGGGCTAAGGTTAGGGTTTGGACTAGGGTTGGTATTTGGGCTAGGGTTGGTGTTTGGGCTAGGGTTGGTGTTTGGGATAAGGTTAGGTTTTGGACTAGGGTTGGTGTTTGGACTAGGGTTCGTTTTTGGGATAAGGTTAGGATTCGGACTAGGGTTGGAGTTTGGACTAGGATTGGTGTTTGGACTAGGGTTGGTGTTTGGACTAGGGTTGGGGATTGAACTAGGGATGGTGTTTGGGCTAAGGTTAGGATTTGGACTAGGGTTGGTGTTTAGGCTATTGTTGATGTTTGTACTAGGGTTGGTGTTTGGACTAAAGTTAGGGTTTAGACTAGGGTTGGTGTTTGGGCTAGGGTTGTGGTTTGGACTAGGGTTGGTGTTAGGATTAGGGCAGGTGTTTGGGCTAGGGTTGGTGTTTGGGCTAGGGTTGTCTTTTGGGCTAGGGTTGGTGTTTGGGCTAGGGTTGTGGTTTGGACTAGGGTTGGTGTTTGGATTAGGGCAGGTGTTTGGGCTAGGGTTGGTGTTTGGGCTAGGGTTGTCTTTTGGGCTAGGGTTGATGTTTGGGCTAGGGTTGTGGTTTGGGCTAGAGTTGGTGTTTGGGCTCGGATTGGTGTTAGGGCTCGGGTTGGTGTTTGCACTAGGGTTGGTGTTTGGGCTAGGGTTAGTGTTTGGGTTAGGGTTGGTGTTTGGGCTCGGGTTGTAGTTTGGGCTAGGGTTGGTGTTTGGGCTAGGGTTGGTGTTTGAACTAGGGTTGGTATTTGGTCTTGGGTTGGTGTTTAGGTTAGGGTTGGTGTTTTGGGCTAGGGTTGGTGTTTGGACTAGTGTTGATGTTTGAACTAGGGTTGGTGTTTGGGCTTGGGGAAGTGTTTGGGTTAGGGTTGGTGTTTGGGCTAGGGTTGGTGTTTGGGCTAGGGTTGGTGTTTGGGCTAGGGTTGGTTTTGGGCTAAGGTTGGGGTTTGGGCTAAAGTTAGGGTTTGGACTAGGGTTGATGTTTGGGCTAGGGTTGTGGTTTGGGCTAGAGTTGGTGTTTGGGCTCGGATTGGTGTTAGGGCTCGGGTTGGTGTTTGCACTAGGGTTGGTGTTTGGGCTAGGGTTAGTGTTTGGGTTAGGGTTGGTGTTTGGGCTCGGGTTGTAGTTTGGGCTAGGGTTGGTGTTTGGGCTAGGGTTGGTGTTTGAACTAGGGTTGGTATTTGGTCTTGGGTTGGTGTTTAGGTTAGGGTTGGTGTTTGGGCTAGGGTTGGTGTTTGGACTAGTGTTGATGTTTGAACTAGGGTTGGTGTTTGGGCTTGGGAAGTGTTTGGGTTAGGGTTGGTGTTTGGGCTAGGGTTGGTGTTTGGGCTAGGGTTGGTGTTTGGGCTAGGGTTGGTTTTGGGCTAAGGTTGGGGTTTGGGCTAAAGTTAGGGTTTGGACTAGGGTTGATGTTTGGGCTAGGGTTGTGATTTGGGCTAGGGTTGGTGTTTCGGTGGGTTGGTGTTAGGACTCGGATTGGTGTTTGTGCTAGGGTTGGTGTTTGTGCTAGGGTTGGTGTTTGTGCTAAGGTTGATGTTTGGGCTAGGGTTGTGGTTTGGGCTAGGGTTGGTGTTTGGACTAAGGTTATGGTTTGAACTAGGGTTGGTGTTTGGATTAGGGTTGTGGTTTGGGTTAGGTTTGGTGTTTGGGCTAGGGTTGTGGTTTGGGCTAGGGTTGGTGTTTGGGCTAGGGTTGTGGTTTGGGCTAGGGTTGGTGTTTGGACTCGGGTTGGTGTTTGGACTAGGGTTGGTGTTTGGGTTAGGGTTGGTGTTTGGGCTTGGGTTGTGTTTTGGGCTAGGGTTGGTGTTTGGGCTACTGTTGGTGTTTGAACTATTGTTGGTATTTGAACTAGGGTTGGTGTTTGGGTTAGGGTTGGTGTTTGGGCTAGGGTTGGTGTTTGGGCTAGGGTTGGTGTTTGAACTAATGTTGGTGGTTGGGCTAAGGTTAGGGGTTGGACTAGGGTTGGTGTTTGGGCTAGGGTTGGTGTTTGGACTAAAATTGGAGTTTGGGCTAGGTTAGGGTTTTGACTAGGTTTGCTGTTTGGGCTAATATTAGGGTTTGGAATAGGGTTGGTGTTTGGGCTAGGGTTGGTGTTTGAACTAGGGTTGTTGTTTGGGCTAACGTTAGGGTTTGGACTAGGGTTGATGTTTGGGCTAAGGTTGGTGTTTGGACTAGGGTTAGAGTTTGGGCTAAGGTTAGGGTTTGGGCTAGGCTTGGAGTTTGGGTTAGGTTTGGGTTTGAACTAGGGTTGGTGTTTGGGCTAAAGTTAGGGTTTGGACAAGGGTTGGAGTTTGGGCTAAGGTTAGGGTTTGAACTATGGTTGGTGTTTGGACTATGGTTGGTGTTTGGGCTAAACGTAGGGTTTGGACTAGAGTTGGAGTTTGGGTTAAGGTTAGGGGTTGGACTAGGGTTGGTGTTTGGGCTATGGTTGGTGTTTAGGCTAAAGTTAGGGTTTGTACTACTGATGGTCTTTGGGCTAGGGTTGGTGTTTGTACTAGGGTTGATGTTTGGGCTATGGTTGGTGTTTGGGCTAAACTTAGGGTTTGGACTATGGTTGGTCTTTGGGTTAGGTTAGGGTTTGGGCTATGGTTGGTGTTTGGACTATGGTTGGTGTTTGGGCTAAACTTAGGGTTTGGACTAGAGTTGGTGTTTGGGCTAAACTTAGGGTTTGGACTAGGGTTGGTGTTTGGGCTAAACTTAGGGTTTGGACTAGAGTTGGTGTTTGGGCTAAACTTAGGGTTTGGACTAGAGTTGGTGTTTGGGCTAAGGTTAGGGGTTGGACTAGGGTTGGTGTTTGAACTAGGGTTGGTTTTTGGGCTAAAGTTAGGGTTTGGACTAGGGTTGGTCTTTGGGCTAGGGTTGGTGTTTGTACTAGGGTTGATGTTTGGGCTAGGGTTGGTGTTTGGGCTAAGGTTGGTGTTTGTACTAGGGTTGATGTTTGGGCTAGGGTTGGTGATTGGGCTAGCGTTGGTGGTTTCGCTAGGGTTAGTGTTTGGGCTAGGGTTGGTGTTTGAACTAGGGTTGGTGTTTGGGCTAAGGTTATGGTTTCAACTAGGGTTGGTGTTTGGGCTAGGGTTGGTGTTTGGACTAGGATTGGAATTTGGGCTAAGGTTAGGGTTTGGACTAGGGTTGGTATTTGGGCTAGGGTTGGTGTTTGGGCTAGGGTTGGTGTTTGGGATAAGGTTAGGTTTTGGACTAGGGTTGGTGTTTGGACTAGGGTTGGTGTTTGGGATAAGGTTAGGATTCGGACTAGGGTTGGAGTTTGGACTAGGATTGGTGTTTGGACTAGGGTTGGTGTTTGGACTAGGGTTGGGGATTGAACTAGGAATGGTGTTTGGGCTAAGGTTAGGATTTGGACTAGGGTTGGTGTTTAGGCTATTGTTGATGTTTGTACTAGGGTTGGTGTTTGGACTAAAGTTAGGGTTTAGACTAGGGTTGGTGTTTGGGCTAGGGTTGTGGTTTGGACTAGGGTTGGTGTTCGGATTAGGGCAGGTGTTTGGGCTAGGGTTGGTGTTTGGGCTAGGGTTGTCTTTTGGGCTAGGGTTGTGGTTTGGGCTAGAGTTGGTGTTTGGGCTCGGATTGGTGTTAGGGCTCGGGTTGGTGTTTGCACT
The DNA here is from genome assembly GCA_032433765.1 of Megaustenia siamemsis. Lineage (NCBI taxonomy): Eukaryota > Metazoa > Mollusca > Gastropoda > Stylommatophora > Ariophantidae > Megaustenia > Megaustenia siamemsis. The sequence continues at coordinate 2,086,556 of JAVIAB010000145.1, read as the reverse complement.
AGGGTTGGTGTTTGGGCTAGGGTTAGTGTTTGGGTTAGGGTTGGTGTTTGGGCTCGGGTTGTAGTTTGGGCTAGGGTTGGTGTTTGGGCTAGGGTTGGTGTTTGAACTAGGGTTGGTATTTGGTCTTGGGTTGGTGTTTAGGTTAGGGTTGGTGTTTTGGGCTAGGCTTGGTGTTTGGGCTAGTGTTGATGTTTGAACTAGGGTTGGTGTTTGGGCTTGGGGAAGTGTTTGGGTTAGGGTTGGTGTTTGGGCTAGGGTTGGTTTTGGGCTAAGGTTGGGGTTTGGGCTAAAGTTAGGGTTTGGACTAGGGTTGATGTTTGGGCTAGGGTTGTGATTTGGGCTAGGGTTGGTGTTTCGGTGGGTTGGTGTTAGGGCTCGGATTGGTGTTTGTGCTAGGGTTTGTGTTTGTGCTAGGGTTGGTGTTTGTGCTAAGGTTGATGTTTGGGCTAGGGTTGTGGTTTGGCCTAGGGTTGGTGTTTGGACTAAGGTTGTGGTTTGGGCTAGAGTTGGTGTTTGGGCTCGGATTGGTGTTAGGGCTCGGGTTGGTGTTTGCACTAGGGTTGGTGTTTGGGCTAGGGTTAGTGTTTGGGTTAGGGTTGGTGTTTGGGCTCGGGTTGTAGTTTGGGCTAGGGTTGGTGTTTGGGCTAGGGTTGGTGTTTGAACTAGGGTTGGTATTTGGTCTTGGGTTGGTGTTTAGGTTAGGGTTGGTGTTTTGGGCTAGGGTTGGTGTTTGGGCTAGTGTTGATGTTTGAACTAGGGTTGGTGTTTGGGCTTGGGGAAGTGTTTGGGTTAGGGTTGGTGTTTGGGCTAGGGTTGGTTTTGGGCTAAGGTTGGGGTTTGGGCTAAAGTTAGGGTTTGGACTAGGGTTGATGTTTGGGCTAGGGTTGTGATTTGGGCTAGGGTTGGTGTTTCGGTGGGTTGGTGTTAGGACTCGGATTGGTGTTTGTGCTAGGGTTGGTGCTTGTGCTAGGGTTGGTGTTTGTGCTAAGGTTGATGTTTGGGCTAGGGTTGTGGTTTGGGCTAGGGTTGGTGTTTGGACTAAGGTTGTGGTTTGAACTAGGGTTGGTGTTTGGATTAGGGTTGTGGTTTGGGTTAGGTTTGGTGTTTGGGCTAGGGTTGTGGTTTGGGCTAGGGTTGGTGTTTGGGCTAGGGTTGTGGTTTGGGCTAGGGTTGGTGTTTGGGCTTAGGCTGGTGTTTGGGCTAGGGTGGGTGTTTGGGTTAGGGTTGGTGTTTGGACTAGGGTTGGTGTTTGGGCTAGGGTTGGTGTTTGGGCTAGGGTTGTGGTTTGGGCTTAGGCTGGTGTTTGGGTTAGGGTTGGTGTTTGGGTTAGGGTTGGTGTTTGGACTAGGGTTGGTGTTTGGACTAGGGTTGTGGTTTGGGCTACGGTTGGTGTTTGGGCTTAGGCTGGTGTTTGGGCTAGGGTTGGTGTTTGGGTTAGGGTTAGTGTTTGGACTAGGGCTGGTGTTTGGTCTAGGATTGTGGTTTAGGCTAGGGTTGGTGTTTGGGCTAGGGTTGTGGTTTGGGCTAGGGTTGGTGTTTGGGCTTAGGCTGGTGTTTGGGCTAGGGTTGTGGTTTTTGCTCGGGTTGGTGTTTGGACTAGGGTTGGTGTTTGGGCTAGGGTTGGTGTTTGGGTTAGGGTTGGTGTTTGGGTTAGGGTTGGTGTTTGGGCTCGAGTTGTGTTTTGGGCTAGGGTTGGTGTTTGGGCTTAGGCTGGTGTTTGGGCTAGTGTTGGTTAGGTCTAATGTTATTGTTAGGAAGAGGGTTCTTATTTAGTGGTAGCTTATTTTGTGTTTCTGTTTAATTTGATTACGATTACATTGTATTTTTCCAGTTATTGTATGACTATTTGTAATGTTTAACGCAGGTCTATGGTTGGGTTTGTATGTGCTTGATTCATGCATATCGTTATATTTGTATGTGTTTGGTTCGGTTCTATGGTTAGTTTACAAATGGAGATTCAAGTTAATGCCAAGGTGTGGTTGATAATTTCAAGTTGGGCTCATAAAGTATATAGTTGTTATTTGAATTTACTTCTTTGTGCCCTTGTCTGTGCGTCGGTTTCATGTTATTTCTGGTTTTTCTTCAATTTGAAGTTTAAAATATATTTTTAAAAAGGCATTCTGATAAGAGCTCATGGGGAACATAAAAAAAATGTTTGAAGAAAAAAAAATAATGAAATATTGAGAATGTGAAGATAACAAAGAGAATGGAGGCATGTGTTGTTAAGACATAGTTACCACAAGATAGTTGAGCCATTTTCTTCTGCCTGGTATAGTTCAATGTAAATGAGCAAAGCTCGGAACAACCATAAACAAATGGTAAACAAGTGATGCAGTACAAAGTTATGATAATTGTTTCAGTAAACTTCTGTGAAACCTCATCCACTTGTCCTGAGCTTGTGACATTTTTTGTTAAAAACTTAGAAAAAAAAGCAAAACATTGAAAATGTTAAAATGAATCAATTTTACTAAATGGAGCCACACTGGTTTCTGCATTGTCATCGCCGCCACCAGCCGAAAGATTTGTTGACGTGTCAGCTCCCGCCTTCTGACTTATCGTTGAGGTAGAGGCTGACCTTGACCTCTTGAGGCAGCGCAAGGATGAAGGCGATAAGAGCGGAACCTGGGAGACGCATGGGCTGTAGTTCCTGGCTGGACACAGGCAGAGCTTCTTTGGAACTGGGTCGCAGTCAACGAACTGGACGTCCACCGGGCTGCGCGACGTAGGCATGTGGACGTCCCCTGGGCTGCGCGACGTAGGCATGTGGACGTCTCCTGGACTGCGCGACGTAGGCATGTGGACGTCCCATGGGCTGCGCGACGTAGGCATGTGAACGTCCCCTGGGCTGCGTGACGTAGGCATGTGAACGTCCCCTGGGCTGCGTGACGTAGGCATGTTGACGTCCCCTGGGCTGCGTGACGTAGGCATGTGGACGTCACCTGGACTGCGTGACGTAGGCATGTGGACGTCCCCTGGGCTGCGTGACGTAGGCATGTGGACGTCACCTGGGCTGCGTGACGTAGGCATGTGAACGTCACCTGGACTGCGTGACGTGGGCATGTGGACGTCACCTGGACTGCGTGACGTAAGCATGTGAGCTTTCTTGGCCACTTTACTGAGCGACGGAGACAAGCTCTGTGGTCGTTTTGGCTTGCTAGAGGGGGGCGAATATGGGGGACATATTAGAGAGGGTGTCTCTTGTCTGCAATATGGAGACATGGGGGATGGAGATTTTGAAGACGGAGATTTTAGAGAAGGAGATTTTAAACAAGCATATTTTGGAGAAGAGGAGATCAAAGGAGATTTTGGTGACGAAGACTGGCTAGAATTAATGTATCCGTGCTGTGAGAGATATCTGACCCGGTCATCGTCTTGTCCAAACATTGGAGACATACACACTGTTTTTGTTGGTGACGTCAGACATTTGGTCGGAGAGGACTTGTCAAAGTTGGCATCCATAGAGTCAGTGAGCTCGCTCTCCGCTGAGGTAAATTGATCTGAGAATCTAGAATTATCTTCAGCTGACCCGCCTGGGTCACACTTGAGATGTGGGGATGACAAGGATGAGAGCTCTAGATACGACTGTCTTAGAGCCTCCGCCTTCTCACAGCGTCCAGATTTAGCGCCGCATGGCTCGAGTTGTGCAAGTTTGTAGTAATCGCTCTGAAAGTCAAGGTTTGATGAATCCAAGTCAACTGGAGCTGGCTGGAGTTGTTCTGCCTGTGCAGGATTGATGCCTAGGGAGCAGGACGCCGTCGTGACAGCAACCGCCACGCCTTCATCATGTCCTGGGCCGTGTTCTGGCAACAGCTTTGACGGTTTCACGAACATAGACTTGGCCCTTCTATGCTCTAGAGGAGACAGGCAGGAAGGTCGCGGCGATATGTTCCTTAGAAGGAGTGATGACGTACTTCCGTCCAGAGCTTTGTTAGCAGTTCCAGACGTGCTGCATGCAGGTAGGTGTGCCTGAGGAATTGTTACCTGGCAGGTGTGGACAGGTGTGCGTTTATTGAGGTTATTAGCTCCTGGCGAATGTAACATGTTGATGCTGCCGGACCTGTCGTTGCTGCCGGACCTGTCGTTGCTGCTGTCCGACATGGGCGCCCCCCTGTCGCTCTTTACGTTCAGGCTGCTCTGTCGCACGAACGACGGGAAGTAACCGGAGACAGGGCTTTGGCTGAAGTTGACGCGAGGGCTGGCCAGGGGGCTTGGTGTGCCGTACCCTGCTCGTGACGTCTGGAATGGGCTCAAGAACTGATCATTTCTGTGATGGAATCCGTAGCCTTGCCAAGGATCCGGGGCAGGAGACGAGGCTGACTGGAGACTGATTGAGTCACGAGTGTCGTTATCTGTGGACTGGCTGAAGTAGAAGCTGGGAGTCGGGTACATGTTGGGGTTTGGTGAGGGCTGGAGGCTGTGGCTCGACAGGTACATGTTGCTGGGGCACGGGCTCTGGGAAATTAGCCGCAGGAGGCTGTCCACGTTACGGGAGATCGATGAGAGGTCATCATGAAGGTCATCCAATCGCCGTTCGAGCCCGAGGACTGTGTCACGTGTCCCCTCTAGCTCCATCTGGAGCGTGTGAACCATCACCTGCTCCACCGACCTCTCGGAGGTCACTGAAAATTTGAGGAGTTATTGTCATTAGTTTTGTGACATGACAGGTGACTGTAACATGATATTGGCTTGAATGTGACAATAGTGTAACGTCTTTGTGACACTACAGTGTGCTATCACATTATAAAATCATCGTGACATTACATTCTGACATCATCGTGACATAACATTGTGACATCATCGTAACATTACATTGTGACTTTACATTGTAACATCATTGTGGCATTACATTGTAACATCATGGTGACATAACATTGTGACACAATCGTGACATTACATTGTGACTTTACATTGTAACATCATTGTGACATTACATTGTGACATCAACGTGACATAACATTGTGACATTACATTGTGACATTACATTGTGACATCTTTGAGACATTACATTTTGACAGTACATTGTGGCATATAATTGTCACAGGGGGCCTCGGTAGCCGAGTTGGGAAAACCACCCGACTGGACTACCGACGTTCGGACAACCCGTGTTTGATTCCCGCTGGGAGCAGTGTGAGTTCTACTCGTGGTTGGAAAAAAAAACAAAAATACCCCCACGGTCGACCCAGCCGTTGGCAGAAATGGGTACCAGGGTATATTATCCTGGGAAGGTGAGGAATGTCGCTTCGCATCTGAGTTTCGATGCTTGAGGCGACACTATACAGAAATATCCGAACATTTCTGGATAGGCGGCCGAGCACATATGGGTGGAAACTCGCGCGCTAAGACGCCGGTTCAAGTCTCGTACTTGACCTTTACCTTTACCTTTATATAATTGTCACAGCTTTGTGACATTACACTGTGACATTGCTTTGTGATATTACATTATGACAATGCATTGTGACATTATATAGTGGCATTACAGTGTGGCATTACATTAGCACATTGCATTGTGACACTACATTATAACATTAGATTATGACAACACATTGCGCCATTAAATTGTGACATCTTTGTAACATTACACTGTGACATTACATTGTGACATTACATTATGACATTACATTGTGACATTACATTGTTACATTACATTGTGACATCTTTGTAACACTGCACTGTGACATTACACTGTGACATTACATTGTGACATTACATTGTGACATTACATTGTGACATTATACTGTGACATTACATTGTGACATTACATTGTGACATTACAGTGTGACATTATACTGTGACATTACATTGTGACATTATACTGTGACATTACATTGTTACATTACATTGTGACATTACATTGTGACATTATACTGTGACATTACATTGTGACATTACATTGTGACATTACATTGTGACATTATACTGTGACATTACATTGTGACATTACATTGTGACATTATACTGTGACATTACATTGTGACATTACATACAACTAAAACGAAGCCAGTTCACAATGCCTGCATCATTCGTATCCTTTTATATAGCAATAAATTATGGGCAACTTATGCAAAGCAAGAGAGAAGATTAAATGCATTTTATATGCGATGGTCGCACATAACGACTGACGTACAGACAGCGATTTCTCTCGTCCCTCTACTTCACTTCCTGTTCCGGGCTTCACGGGAGATGCACAATTCGAATCCTCGCTCATTAGACCACCATTACCAAGGGATGCTGCTGGATAGTTTCCTTGATGTTGTTGCCTACATCTTACTTTATATCTGCCAGCATCCTACTTTAGGCTTACCTACATCCTACTTTAGACCTGTCTACATCCTACTTTAGGCCTGCCTACATCTTACTTTAGGCCTGCCTACATCTTACTTTAGGCCTACCTACATCCTAGTTTAAGCCTGCTTACATCCTTCTTTAGGCCTGCCTACATCTTACTTTAGGCCTGCCTACATCCTACTTTAGGCCTGCCTACATCCTACTTTAGGCTTGCTTACATCCTACTTTAGACCTGCCTACATCCTACTTTAGACTTGCCTACATCATACTTTAGGCCTGCCTACATCCTACTTTAGACCTGTCTACATCCTACTTTAGGCCTGCCTACATCCTACTTTAGACCTGCCTACATCCTACTTTAGACCTGCCTACATCCTACTTTAGGCCTACCTAAAGCAGAAAAAGGGAAAAACAGGATCTACTTAACACATTTGAGAAGAGATGAGAAATATGAAGGGGCATGACACCTTTCTGACAGTCATCTTGGAAGGTTCATGGTAAATGAGGCAGACCAAGACTAAAGTGGGCTGAAAACATCAAAGGTGGACCTATTATAGCACACAATCAAGATAAGAGACAGTAAAATGACGCTCCATGGTAGCCAAACCTTCGATATGGAGATGGCACCCAATGAATGAATGACGCCCCATGGTAGCCAACCTTCGATGTGGAGATGGCCCCCAATTAATGACGCCCCATGGTAGCCAACCTTCGATATGGAGATGGCACCCAATGAATGAATGACGCCCCATGGTAGCCAACCTTCGATATTGAGACGGCACCCAATAAATGAATGACGCTACATGGTAGCCAACCTTCGATATGGAGACAGTAACCAAAGAATGAATGACGCCCCATGGTAGCCAACCTTCGATATGGAGACAGTAACCAAAGAATGAATGACGCTCCATGGTAGCCAACCTTCGATATGGAGACAGTAACCAAAGAATGAATGACGCTCCATGGTAGCCAACCTTCGATATGGAGATGGCACCCAATGAATGAATGACGCTCCATGGTAGCCAACCTTCGATATGGAGATGGCACCCAATGAATGAATGACGCTCCATTGTAGCCAACCTTCGATATGGAGACGGCACCCAATGAATGAATGACGCTCCATGGTAGCCAACCTTCTATGTGGAGACGGCACCCAATGAATGAATGAATGACGCTCCATGGTAGCCAACATTCGATGTGAAGATGGCACCCAATGAATGAATGACGCTCCATGGTAGCCAACCTTCGATGTGGAGATGGCACCCAATGAATGAATGACGCTCCATGGTAGCCAACCTTCTATGTGGAGACGGCACCCAATGAATGAATGACACCCAATGGTAGCCAACCTTCTATGTGGAGACAGCACCCAATGAATGAATGACGCTCCATGGTAGCCAACCTTCTATGTGGAGGCGGCACCCAATGAATGAATGACACTCCATGGTAGCCAACCTTCTATGTGGAGACGGCACCCAATGAATGAATGACACTCCATGGTAGAAAACCTTCTATGTGGAGACGGCACCCAATGAATGAATGACGCTCCATGGTAGCCAACCTTCTATGTGGAGATGGCACCCAATGAATGAATTACGCTCCATGGTAGCCAACCTTCTATGTGGAGACGGCACCCAATGAATGAATGAGGCTCCATGGTAGCCAACCTTCTATGTGGAGACGGCACCCAATGAATGAATGAGGTTCCATGGTAGCCAACCTTCTATGTGGAGACGGCACCCAATGAATGAATTACGCTCCATGGTAGCCAACCTTCGATGTGGAGATGGCACCCAATGAATGAATGACGCTAAATGGTAGCCAAACTTCGATGTGGAGACGGCACCCATTGAATGAATGAATGACGCTCCATGTTAACCAACCTTCGATGTGCAGACGGCACCCAATGAATGAATGACGCTCCATGGCAGCCAACCTTCTATGTGGAGACAGCACCCTATGAATGAATGACGCTCCATGGTAGCCAACCTTCTATGTGGAGACGGCACCCAATGAATGAATGAATGACGCTCCATGGTAGCCAACCTTCTATGTGGAGACGGCACCCAATGAATGAATGAATGACGCTCCATGGTAGCCAACCTTCGATGTGGAGACGGCACCCAATGAATGAATGACGCTCCATGGTAGCCAACCTTCTATGTGGAGACGGCACCCAATGAATGAATGAATGACGCTCCATGGTAGCCAACCTTCTATGTGGAGACAGCACCCAATGAATGAATGACGCTCCATGGTAGCCAACCTTCTATGTGGAGACGGCACCCAATGAATGAATGAATGACGCTCCATGGTAGCCAACCTTCTATGTGGAGACGGCACCCAATGAATGAATGAATGACGCTCCATGGTAGCCAACCTTCTATGTGCAGACGGCACCCAATGAATGGATGACGCTCCATGGTAGCCAACCTTCTATGTGCAGACGGCACCCAATGAATGAATGAATGACGCTCCATGGTAGCCAACCTTCTATGTGGAGACGGCACCCAATGAATGAATGAATGAATGACGCTCCATGGTAGCCAACCTTCTATGTGCAGACGGCACCCAATGAATGAATGACGCTCCATGGTAGCCAACCTTCTATGTGCAGACGGCACCCAATGAATGAATGACGCTCCATGGTAGCCAACCTTCGATGTGGAGACAGGGCCCAATGAATGATGCTCCATGGTAGCCAACCTTCGATGTGGGGAGAGCACCGAATGAATGACGATCCATGGTAGAAACCTTTGGTGTGGAGACAGCACCCAATGAATGACGCTCCATGGTAGCCAACCTTTGATGTGGAGACAGCACCCAATGAATGACGCTCCATGGTAGCCATCCTTCGATGTGGGGACAGCACCCAATGAATGACGCTCCATGGTAGCCAACCTTCGATGTGGGGACAGCACCCAATGAATGACGCCCCCTGGTAGCCAACCTTCGATGTGGGGACAGCATCCAATGAATGACGCCCCCTGGTAGCCAACCTTCGATGTGGGGACGGCACCCAATGAATAACGCCCCATGGTAGCAAACCTTCGTTCTTGGGACAGCACACAATGAATGACGCTCCATGGTAGCAAACCTTCGATGTGGGGACAGCACCGAATGAATGACGCTCCATGGTAGCCAACCTTCGATGTGGAGACAGCACCCAAATAATGACGCCCCATGGTAGCCAACCTTCGATGTGGAGACAGCACCCAATGAATGACGCTCCATGGTAGCCAACCTTCGATGTGGGGACAGCACCGAATGAATGACGCTCCATGGTAGCCAACCTTCAATGTGGAGACAGCACCCAAATAATGACGCCCCATGGTAGCCAACCTTCGATGTGGAGACAGCACCCAAATAATGACGCCCCATGGTAGCCAACCTTCAATGTGGAGACAGCACCCAAATAATGACGCCCCATGGTAGCCAACCTTCGATGTGGAGACAGCACCCAAATAATGACGCCCCATGGTAGCCAACCTTCGATGTTGAGACAGCACCCAAATAATGACGCCCCATGGTAGCCAACCTTCGATGTGGGGACAGCACCCAATGAATAACGCTCCTTGGTAGCCAACCTTCGATGTGGGGACAGCACCCAATGAATGACGCTCCATGGTAGCCAACCTTCGATGTGGAGACGGCACCCAAATAATGAAAATCATATGAGGAAATCAAAGGTTACCAACTTATACGATTGGGACTGCCATGAGGGCTCCGCTGTTGTATGATCAGCAGGGAAAGGGGGGTAACAGTTTGAGACCCACTGCTGGAGTCCATGGAACCGTCTCATGAGGCAAGCAACCCCCCCCCCCTGTCCCTGATATGACTCGCGCGTTGTTGGACTAACCAGTGATGCATTTCGTTCCTTCGAGGCAAGCCATTTTACTATTGACAGCTCTATCAAGACTAACTCTGAGACTTACATCAACTTCTATCTTCTATTCATGTAATCAGTTTAATTGCAGTCGGGGCGTCTCCATATCCGCTCCACCGTCCGTCCCAGCACTTCTCTAAGCGTATGACTGTTCCTGTCTGGTGTTGATAACAAACACATCTGCTGTCCCCACTAAACAATCCGGATAGATCAGACCTCTTTCCCACCTTACACTCCTCAGTCTCTCTATATATACATCACTGATTTATTTGATTTATCACTGATATATAATATCATAATCGCACTCCGAACATGTCCATAGGTGCTCAGATCCCCTCCTCAGCAATTCCCTCAGTGTCCAGCGACTGACGACTCCAGTTCTATGTTGGTTGATAAGTCTTCTTACACGGCCACTAAGTTTCTCGTTTCTGGCTGAGCCCATCTTAATTCCCATTTCTTTCATCCGAGGGATTGACATGGACTCATGGTTGTCTAAGTCCTGTGTCCTTGCCACATCACGGAGGACATTGTTGACGTCTGCCGATCCATTGGTTGTCCGTCCTCAACAATAGCGCAACTAGCCAACCTGTCCGCTCTTTCATTTCCCCGAACTCCCGAATGTCCAGGGACGTAGACAAAGGTCACACAACTTATTTTTGACTTCAAATCAAACATCAAACATCAAACATGAAACATCAGACATGAAACATCAGACATGAAACATCAGACATGAAACATCAGATATGAAACATCAAACATGAAACATCAAACATGAAACATCAAACATGAAACATCAGACATGAAACAGACATGAAACATCGAACATGAAACATCAGACATGAAACATCAGGCATGAAACATCAAACATGAAACATCATACACGAAACATCAGACATGAAACATCAAACATGAAACATCAAACATGAAACATCAAACATGAAACATCAGACATGAAACATTAGACATGAAACATCAAACATGAAACATCAGACATGAAACATCAGACATGAAACATCAAACATCAAACAAAGACATCATTTCCCCCCCCCCCCCAACCTCCCCCTCTTTTCTCAAGGAGTCAAAACAATCTTGGTTATGTTCTCTTTGTCCAGAGTCAGGCCACACTCAGGGCCAGAGCTGCCAGTGAGCTTATCGACTATTTCATGCCTGTGTAAACCAGCATGCCCTGGACAGTACACCCAGGCTAACGCGCTCACTATAGAACCATCCAAGAGCTGCCAGTGAGCTTATCGACTATTTCATGGCCGTGTACACCAGCATGCCCTGGACAGTACACCCAGGCTAACGCGCTCACTATAGAACCATCCAAGAGCTGCCAGTGAGCTTATCGACTATTTCATGGCCGTGTACACCAGCATGCCCTGGACAGTACACCCAGGCTAACGCGCTCACTATAGAACCATCCAAGCGCTGCCAGTGAGCTTATCGACTATTTCATGGCCGTGTACACCAGCATGCCCTGGACAGTACACCCAGGCTAACGCGCTCACTATAGAACGATCCAAGAGCTGCCAGTGAGCTTATCGACTATTTAATGGCTGTGTACACCAGCATGCCCTGGACAGTACACCCAGGTTAACGCGCTCACTATAGAACCATCTGGAGCTGCATCCACTCCTACATCTATTTAGGTTGAGATCAAATAAATGTAGAAAAGCAACACAAATATGGAAGCGTTGCCATAGATACATACCACTGGTCAATGTTGGCAGGGTTCTACATGTTTTCAGCTTCTCCCTGCAGCGCCTCTGCATGATTCGGGGGCCCGGGGGTGCCGTCCTTCTCATGGCTATGGAAGAGAGAGTGCTTGTTGGTAACTTCGACCTGGGCGGGTTGTGTCCCATCGGTTGGGTAGGCGTGGTGGGCACACTGGAAATTGTGGGCGTGACTGGAGCCATCATGTGTCCATCATCCCTGGCAAATAATATAATAGCCAATCAGCGAATGGGGCATCATAGACACGTCAGTAGAATTAATGTCATTGGCGGGGCAAACAAGCGATTTTGGAACAGTCAACCAATAGGCGAGATGGAACAATCAACCAATAGGCGAGATGGAACATTCAACCAATAGGAGAGATGGAACATTCAACCAATAGGCGAGATGGAACAGTCAACCAATAGGCGAGATGGAATAATCAATCAATAGGCGAGATGGAACAATCACCCAATAGGCGAGATGGAACAATCAACCAATAGGCGAGATGGAATAATCAACCAATAGGCGAGATGGCACATTCAACCAATAGGCAAGATGGAACATTCAACCAATAGGCGAGATGGAACAATCACCCAAAATTCGAGATGGAACATTCAACCAATAGGAGAGATGGAACAATCAATCAATAGGCGAGATGGAACAATCAATTAATAGGCGAGATGGAACAATCAATCAATAGACGAGATGGAACAATCAACCAATAGGCGAGATGGAACATTCAACCAATAGGTGAGATGGAACATTCAACCAAAAGGTCAGATGGAACATTCAACCAATAGGCGAGATGGAACAATCTACCAATTGGCGAGATGGAACAATCTACCAATTGGTGAGATGAAACATTCAACAAATAGGAGACATGGAACATTCAACCAATGGGCGAGATGGAACATTACATCAATAGGCGAGATGGAACATTCAACCAATGGGCGAGATGGAACATTCAACCAATAGGAGACATGGAACATTCAACCAATAGGCGAGATGGAACATTACATCAATAGGCGAGATGGAACATTCAACTAATAGGCGAGATGGAACATTCAACCAATAGGCGAGATGGAACATTCAACCAATAGGCGAGATGGAACATTCAACTAATAGGCGAGATGGAACATTCAACCAATAGGCGAGATGGAACATTCAACCAATAGGCGAGAAGGAACATTCAACCAATAGGCGGGTCGGAACAATCAACCAATAGGCGGGTCGGAACAATCAACCAATGATTACTTGACATTTGTAGATTCATTGGAGATTTAAAAAAAAACATTTAATGAAAGATTAAACTTTTCACAGATCGTTGACAGGTGGCCAACATCGTTGATATGTCGATAACATCGTTGATATGTCGCTAATATCGTTGACAGGTGGCTAACATCGTTGATAGGTGGCTAACATCGTTGATATGTCGCTAAAATCGTTGATATGTCGCTAATATCGTTGACAGGTGGCTAACATCGTTGACAGGTGGCCAACATCGTTGATATGTCGCTAACATCGTTGATATGTCGCTAATATCATTGACAGGTGGCCAACATCGTTGATATGTCGCTACCATCGTTGATAGGTGGCTAACATCGTTGATAGGTGGCTAACATCGTTGATATGTCGCTAATATCGTTGACAGGTGGCTAATATCGTTGACAGGTGGCCAATATCGTTGATATGTCGCTAATATCGTTGACAGGTGGCCAACATCGTTGATATGTCGCTAACATCGTTGATATGTCGCTAATATCGTTGATATGTCACTAACATCGTTGATATGTCGCTAATATCGTTGACAGGTGGCTAACATCGTTGATAGGTGGCTAACATCGTTGATATGTCGCTAATATCGTTGACAGGTGGCCAATATCGTTGATATGTCGCTAATATCGTTGACAGGTGGCCAACATCGTTGATATGTCGCTAACATCGTTGATATGTCGCTAACATCGTTGATAGGTGGCTAACATCGTTGATATGTCGCTAATATCGTTGACAGGTGGCCAACATCGTTGATATGTCGCTAACATCGTTGATATGTCGCTAACATCGTTGATAGGTGGCTAACATCGTTGATATGTCGCTAATATCGTTGACAGGTGGCCAACATCGTTGATATGTCGCTAACATCGTTGATATGTCGCTAATATCGCTGACAGGTGGCTAACATCGTTGATAGGTGGCTAACATCGTTGATATGTCGCTAATATCGTTGACAGGTGGCCAACATCGTTGATATGTCGCTAACATCGTTGATATGTCGCTAATATCGTTGACAGGTGGCTAACATCGTTGATATGTCGCTAATATCGTTGACAGGTGGCCAACTTCGTTGATATGTCGCTAACATCGTTGATATGTCGCTAATATCGTTGACAGGTGGCCAACATCGTAGATATGTCGCTAACATCGTTGATATGTCCCTAACATCGTTGATAGGTGGCTAACATCGTTGACAAGTGGCTAACATCGTTGATATGTCGCTAATATCGTTGATATGTCGCTAACATCGTTGATAGGTGGCTAACATCGTTGACAGGTGGCTAACATCGTTGATATGTCGCTAACATCGTTGATATGTCGCTAACATCGTTGATATGTCGCTATCATCGTTGACAGGTGGCTAACATCGTTGACAGGTGGCTAACATCGTTGATATGTCGCTAACATCGTTGATATGTCGCTAACATCGTTGATATGTCGCTAACATCGTTGACAGGTGGCTAAAGTCGTTGATATGTCGCTAACATCGTTGATATGTCGCTAACATCGTTGATATGTCGCTAACATCGTTGATAGGTGGCTAACATAGTTGATATGTCGCTAACATCGTTGATATGTCGCTAACATCGTTGACAGGTGGCTAACATCGTTGATATGTCGCTAACATCGTTGATATGTCGCTAACATCGTTGATATGTCGCTAACATCCTTGATATGTCGCTAACATCGTTGATAGGTGGCTAACATCGTTGATATGTCGCTAACATCGTTGATATGTCGCTAACATCGTTGATATGTCGCTAACATCGTTGATATGTCGCTAACATCGTTGACAGGTGGCTAACATCGTTGATATGTCGCTAATATCGTTGATATGTCGCTAACATCGTTGATATGTCGCTAACGTCGTTGATATGTAGCTAATATAGGTCACAGGTCACAAAGGTCCCATTATCTTCAGCCATCATCAATTTCGTCCCTCTCTCATAGAAACTAAGAATTCAGAAAGCTGGCAATAACGTCACCCTCAAAAGTACTGGAGAACCTATACTATTACTCTGTTTAGAAAAATACTATGTGGCTCTCTTTACTATTGACACTTGTTGTGTTATTTCCGACACACTCCACGTCATTTTAAATCTCCACCGTACGTGTTTAACGCATTCTACACCGACTCTTCCTCATTGTTCCGAAGCTAAAATAGGGGCCAGTAATTGTTCGTTTATAGAGACACGCATCGTTTACTGAAATAAAATATTAATATAAGAATATAAATAAGAGGGAGCCGCGATAGCTCAGTGGTTAGTTAACTGGACTACAAACGACAAGAGGTAGGGTTCGATTCCAACCGAATGGTTCTGGTTCACCCTGCTTTTAATGGGTACCGGATTTGTTAATGGGAAAGTAAACCGACACGGCGTAATACCGACCACATTACCCCATAAATCATGCTCCGAATATCTGTAAAATGTATGGTCCCTAACACCATATTCCCTGTACGCCACTTGGCGTGACGGGGGTACTTTACTTTTTTTTTTACTTAAATAAATAAGAAGTATAAACATATATATATATATATATATATATATATATAGGTATATACATTTATAAATATATAAGTATATAAATATCATCATCAGGTGCCATGCCGACGGGCGTATGTGATTATTTCAATCCAAAACTCTCGATCTCGGCAGCTATTTATCATTTCTGTTGTTGACCTTCTGCCAAGCCATTCTCTTAAGCTGTCTGGTATCTTTTCTCTTTGCTTCCCTCTATCTCTTCGTCCCACAATATATTCCAGTTGTTCTCTTCTCATTACATGGCCAAAAAATGATGATTGTTTCTTCCTAATA
This sequence comes from Megaustenia siamemsis, assembly GCA_032433765.1. Classification (NCBI taxonomy): domain Eukaryota; kingdom Metazoa; phylum Mollusca; class Gastropoda; order Stylommatophora; family Ariophantidae; genus Megaustenia; species Megaustenia siamemsis. Next base: position 2,070,575 of record JAVIAB010000145.1, on the reverse strand, counting down.
TTGGAAATTAGCTCTCTTTTTGCTTTGTCCTCTTTCAGAACGTTTTCATTACTCTTCTTAGCTGTCCATGGTATTCTCAACATTCTTCTTTAAAACTAAATTTCTACAGACTCCAGTGATTTTCTTGTCTGTTGTCCTATTGTCCATGATTCCCATCCATATGTTAAGATGCTCTACATAATATTTAAGAACTCTTTTTCTTCTTTCTATTGTTCTGAAAATGAATGGATGCTGTAGAAATGTGGTTTTACAGAAGAATGTTGAGAATGCCATGGACAGCTAAGAAGAGCAATGAACATGTTCTGAAAGAGACAAAAGCAAAAAGAGAGCTAATTTCCAATATTAGGAAGAAACAATCATCATTTTCTGGCCATGTAATGAGAAGGAAACAGTTGGAATATATTGTAACAACTGGGAAAATTGAGGGACGAAGAAATAGAGGGAAGCAAAGAGAAAAGATACCAGACAGCTTAAAAGAATGGCTTGGCAGAAAGTCAACAACAGAAATAATAAATAACTGTCGTGATCGTAAGTTGTGGAGAGACATGATCACCTACGCCAGCAGGCCCGGTACTTGATGACAATGTTTGTCAAAAATGGATTGCCACAGTATCTTCCTTATTTTTTGGAAAGCTGTTTTTGCCTGAGCCATCTACATCTCACCTCTGCTGTACATCTACCATCTCACCTCTGCTGTACATCTACCATCTCACCTCTGCTGTACATCTACCATCTCACCTCTGCTGTACATCTACCATCTCACCTCTGCTGTACATCTACCATCTCACCTCTGCTGTACATCTACCATCTGAGGTTAACATTGTTTCCAGATATTGAAATTCCTTTATCTCATTTAATATTGTTCCACTTGTCTTTATTGTGCATTGTGGTGATATGTTTTTCTTTGTTGCTACCATTACTTCTGTCTTTTGTTGTTGTTGCTATTGAGACGCTTTCGCTATGTAGGTTTGCTACAATGCTCGTTGCTATGTGTGGATATGGATTCTAGATGGATAACTGCTATTAGTGTGAGGTTAAAACATCATCCACTTTGTCGCTGAATATAGTAATCTGGACATTTCTCCCATAAATATGTCGATATTTCAACGATTTACAAGTAAACATGTTGATATAACAATGATTGATAAGTAAACATGTTGATATAGCAACGATTGATAAGTAACCATGTTGATATAGCAATGATTGATAAGTAAACATGTTGATATAGCAATGATTGACAAGTAAACATGTTGATATAGCAACGATTGATAAGTAACCATGTTGATATAGCAATGATTGATAAGTAAACATGTTGATATAGCAATGATTGATAAGTAAACATGTTGATATAACAATGATTGACAAGTAAACATGTTGATATAGCAATGATTGATAAGTAACCATGTTGATATAGCAACGATTGACAAGTAAACATGTTGATATAACAATGATTGACAAGTAAACATGTTGATATAGCAACGATTGATAAGTAACCATGTTGATATAGCAACGATTGACAAGTAAACATGTTGATATAGCAACGATTGACAAGTAAACATGTTGATATAGCAATGATTGATAAGTAAACATGTTGATATAGCAATGATTGACAAGTAAACATGTTGATAAGGTAATGATTGACAAGTAAACATGTTGATATAACATTGATTGAGAAGTAAACATGTTGATATAACATTGATTGAGAAGTAAACATGTTGATATAACAATGATTGACAAAGCAAATATCAAGAAATCATACAATAACTTGTGGATCAAAGGTGAATATCAAGAAATAGTGTTGGAATATCAAGATTGTGTGAATACATCAAGAAAAACGTAAATGAATCAATAATTTGTGTTAAAACATCAATCAAAAATACAAATAAATATGAATCAATAATTTGAGCAAACACACAGGAGATGGTGATAGATCAATATTTGGTTCTCAAATAAACCAATGAAAATATTGATCTATCGATTGTAGGTTATTGTCAGTGGTATGTCGGTCATGTTGTCAGTGGTATGTCGGCCATGTTGTCAGTGGTATGTCTGTCATGTTGTCAGTGGTATGTCTGTCATGTTGTCAGTGGTATGTCTGTCATGTTGTCAGTGGTATGTCTGTCATGTTGTCAGTGGTATGTCTGCCATGTTGTCAGTGGTATGTCTGCCACGTTGTCAGTGGTATGTCTGCCATGTTGTCAGTGGTATGTCTGTCATGTTGTCAGTGGTATGTCTGTCATGTTGTCAGTGGTATGTCTGCCATGTTGTCAGTGGTATGTCTGCCATGTTGTCAGTGGTATGTCTGCCATGTTGTCAGTGGTATGTCGGTCATGTTGTCAGTGGTATGTCTGTCATGTTGTCAGTGGTATGTCTGTCATGTTGTCAGTGGTATGTCTGTCATGTTGTCAGTGGTATGTCTGTCATGTTGTCAGTGGTATGTCTGTCATATTGTCAGTGGTATGTCTGTCATGTTGTCAGTGGTTTGTCTGTCATGTTGCCAGTGGTATGTCTGTCATGTTGCCAGTGGTATGTCTGTCATGTTGCCAGTGGTATGTCTGTCATGTTGTCAGTGGCATGTCTGTCATGTTGTCAGTGGTATGTCTGTCATGTTGTCAGTGTATGTCTGTCATGTTGTCAGTGGTATGTCTGTCAGTGTATGTCATGTTGTCAGTATGTCTGTCATATTGTCTGTCATGTTGTCAGTGGTATGTCTGTCATGTTGTCAGTGGCATGTCTGTCATGTTGTCAGTGGCATGTCTGTCATGTTATGCATTTCTGTCATGTTGTCAGTGGCATGTCTGTCATGTTGTCAGTGGCATGTCTGTCATGTTGTCAGTGGCATGTCTGTCATGTTGCCAGTGGTATGTCTGTCATGTTCAGTGGTGACTGTCATGTTGTCAGTGGTATGTCTGTCATGTTGTCAGTGGTATGTCTGGCATGTTGTCAGTGGCATGTCTGTCATGTGGTATGTCTGTCATGTTGTCAGTGGCATGTCTGTCATGTTGTCAGTGGCATGTCTGTCATGTTGCCAGTGGCATGTCTGTCATGTAGCCAGTGTATGTCTGTCATGTTGTGTATGTCTGGCATGTGTCAGTGGCATGTCTGTCATGTTGCCAGTGGCATGTCTGTCATGTGGTGGCATGTCTGTCATGTTGCCAGTGGCATGTCTGTCATGTAGTCAGTGGTATGTCTGTCATGTTGTCAGTGGTATGTCTGTCATGTTGTCAGTATGTCATGTAGCAAGTGGTATGCCTGTCATGTTGTCAGTGGTATGTCTGTCATGTTGTCAGTGGTATGTCTGTCATGTTGCCAGTGGTATGTCTGTCGTGTTGCCAGTGGTATGTCTGTCATGTTGTCAGGTATGTCTGTCATGTTGCCAGTGGTATGTCTGTCATGTTGCCAGTGGTATGTCTGTCATGTTGTCAGTGGTATGTCTGTCATGTCTGTTGTTAGTGGTATGTCTGTCATGTTGTCAGTGGTATGTCTGTCATGTTGTCAGTGGTATGTCTGTCATGTTGTCAGTGGTATGTCTGTCATGTCAGTGGTATGTCTGTCATGTTGTCAGTGGTATGTCTGTCATGTTGTGTCATGTTGTCAGTGGTATGTCTGTCATGTTGTCAGTGGTATGTCTGTCATGTTTTTAGTGGTATGTCTGTCATGTTGTCAGTGGTATGTCTGTCATGTTGTCAGTGGTATGTCTGTCATGTTTTCAGTGGTATGTCTGTCATGTTGTCAGTGGTATGTCTGTCATGTTGTCAGTGGTATGTCTGTCATGTTTTCAGTGGTATGTCTGTCATGTTGTCAGTGGTATGTCTGTCATGTTGTCAGTGGTATGTCTGTCATGTTGTCAGTGGTATGTCTGTCATGTTGTCAGTGGTATGTCTGTCATGTTGTCAGTGGTATGTCTGTCATGTTGCCAGTGGTATGTCTGTCATGTTGCCAGTGGTATGTCTGTCATGTTGTCAGTGGTATGTCTGTCATGTTGCCAGTGGTATGTCTGTCATGTTGTCAGTGGTATGTCTGTCATGTTGTCAGTGGAATGTCTGTCATGTTGTCAGTTGTCATGTCTGTCATGTTGTCAGTGGTATGTCTGTCACGTTGTCAGTGGTATGTCTGTCACGTTGTCAGTGGAATGTCTGTCATGTTGTCAGTGGAATGTCTGTCATGTTGTCAGGTTAGATAGTTTTAATTAAGCAACAAAAAAAAAAAGAAATTATGTTGAACTAGCAAAATAAAAATAGCATCATCATCATCAAGTACCAAGTTGATGGAGTAGGTGATCATGTCTCTCCACAACTTTCGATCTCGACAGTTATTTATGATCTCTGTTGTTGACCTTCTGCCAAACCATTCTCTTAAGCTGGCTGGTATCTTTCCTCTTTGCTTCCCTCTATCTCTTCGTCCCTCAATTTTCCCAGTTGTTACAATATATTCCAGTTGTTCTCTTCTCATTACATGGCCAAAAAATGATGATTGTTTCTTCCTAATATAGGAAATTAGCTCTCTTTTTTCTTTGACCTCTTTCAGAACATCTCCATTACTCTTCTTAGCTGTCCATGATATTCTCAACAATCTTCTGTAAACCACATTTCTGCAGACTCCAGTGATTTTCTTGTTTGTTGTCATATTGTCCATGATTCACGTTTAAATGTTAAAACTGACTCTACATAACATTAAAGAAAAAAAAGCTTAAAATATATGCTTATACCAAAATTGACTTTAATTTGTTAAATAGAAGTATATAAGCACACAGAAACATTCATATATAAACATAGTGTAGACAAAAAATGAAGAAATCACATAGAAACGTAATAAAAAGATAAATGAAGAAACTTGTAAAGAGACATTTGAAACCAAACAGTTGAGTGTTTCTCAGGTCTGGAGTGTCTAGTAGAATTGATGCTAGTGTCCCTGTTTGTAGCTGGCCTGCTGTACTCCTGGCTTACGTGGTCGGCATCATGCCAGGTCGTCCTACAATTTCACAGCACATATCTGGTTTCTATTTTCAGAGATTTCATTTCGTGTCAGAAACAAAAAAATAAAATTGGCACATTTCTGGTAGCTGTTGGCGTCAGAGAAAGTGAAGATCAGAGTCATAATGGTCAAGATGTGAATGTTACAGACTCCTCCTATACTTTCTCTCTTTCCTTTCTCTCTTTCCTTTCTCTCTTTCTTTTCTCTCTTTCTTTTCTCTCTTTCTTTCATTGGTTCCGGACATCTTTTTGGCATGACTTTATTTTTTGCAATTAGGGAGCCGCGTTAGCTCACTGGTTACTGGACTACAATGAACAAGAGGTGGAGTTTGATCCCAACCGACGGCTTCCGGGTTCACCCAGCCTTAAATGGGTACCTGATTTTTTTCTGGGAAAGTAAAGCGGCACGGGCGTAATACCGACCACATTACCCCAAAAATCATGTGCCGAAGGTATGTAAAATTTATGGTCACTAACACCATATTCCTTGCACGCCATTTGGCGTGACGTGTCAATAACACCATATTCCCTATACGCCATTTGGTGTGACGTGTCACTAACACCATATTCCCTATACGCCATTTGGTGTGACGGGTCACTAACACCATATTCCCTATAAGCCACTTGGCGTGACGGGTCACTAACACTATATTCCTAATACGCCACTTGGCGTGACGGATCACTAACACCCTATTCCCTATACGCCACTCGACGTGACAGATCACTAACACCCTATTCCCTATACGCCACTCGACGTGACGGATCACTAACACCATATTCCCTATACGCCATTCGACGTGACAGATCACTAACACCCTATTCCCTATACGCCACTCGACGTGAAGGATCACTAACACCATATTCCCTATACGCCACTTGGCGTGACAGATCACTAACACCATATTCCCTATAAGCCACTTGGCGTGACAGATCACTAACACCATATTCCCTATACGCCACTTGGCGTGACGGGTCACTAACACCATATTCCCTATACGCCACTTGGCGTGACAGATCACTAACACCATATTCCCTATACGCCACTTGGCGTGACGGATCACTAACACCCTATTCCCTATACGCTACTTGGCGTGACAGATCACTAACACCATATTCCCTATACGCCACGTGATGGCGTGCGTGACAGATCACTAACACCATATTCCCTATACGCCACTTGGCGTGACAGATCACTAACACCATATTCCCTATACGCCACTTGGCGTGACGGGTCACTAACACCATATTCCCTATACGCCACTTGGCGTGACAGATCACTAACACCATATTCCCTATACGCCACTTGGCGTGACAGATAACTAACACCATATTCCCTATACGCCACTTGGCGTGACAGATCACTAACACCATATTCCCTAAACGCCACTTGGCGTGACAGATCACTAACACCATATTCCCTATACGCCACTTGGCGTGACAGATCACTAACACCATATTCCCTAAACGCCACTTGGCGTGACAGATCACTAACACCATATTCCCTATACGCCACTTGGCATGACAGATCACTAACACCATATTCCCTATACGCCACTTGGCGTGACAGATCACTAACACCATATTCCCTATACGCCACTTGGCGTGACGGGGGTACTTTACTTTTTATTTTTGCCGTTGCTGCCAAGTCAACATTATCGGGAAACCTGGTCTACCCTAGTCTTCCATGACGTCACTTCCCTTGCTTGCACGTCTTGATCAGCTCTTGGTCGCTGATTTTCTGTAACCGAAATATCCCAGCAAATCTTCCACTCCCTCCCAGTGTGAGCCAAATGCTGACGTTTGAGATTACCCCACCCCTTTTTTGCACAGAACACAGATCCAGGTAGATGTGCTGAGGGGACACAACTCTCCTATATTCTTGGGGAATAGGCAAATAATTGCGATGTTGCTGTGAAGCTGGAAGCAAGGGGCCAGTGGTGGGGAGTGTAGAACACTCCAAGGTATGAAGACAGCTTCACAAGGGAGGAACACAACACAATACTGGCGTTTTGGCCTGAGGCCTTTTTCAGAGTACAAGGACCCTCGCTTCTATTCTCCCGCCTCGGGAGGTCCTTCCTGGAGTCATTCTTTCGTTGGGTTTCCGGCGGATTAACCAGTCGTTTAAGCTAAGTGATTCTGTATTTTATATATACATATATTCTCCTATTCTTTCTATATTCTTATCTTAGCTCTCTCCTTTTTTTCATTTTTTCATCATCCTACTTTTTTCTGTTCTATTCTCTTCTTCTGATCATGTAATTATAGATAATTGTGTTTCACCGTTTGTTTTCGTTGTCCTTGTGCTCTGAAGAAGACCACAGGCGGAACGTCAGTATTGTGTTGTGTTCCTCCCTTGTGAAGCTGTCTTCATACCTTGGAGTATTCTACAGTCCCCACCACTGGCCCCTCTACTATATTCTTCATGTGGCTTCTTTCTTGTAAAGGTTGAGTATACACCTGAGGCAGACATATCGTGCAGGCTGCTGTAGAGTTGATGGAACGTCGACACAATCAATATAAAAATGCTAGCACAACTTCAGCGTTGTCCCTCGTGGCGCTGTCTTCACAAAGCTTTGATTGAAGTCAAGTACACAATTTTGTCATCGTCTAGCACGTGTTTTATGTCTTGTCATACTGACGAATGAGGGTGGTGGGGGGCTGCTGCTCTAGAGGTGCGACGCCTGCCTTAGGACAGGAAGTACTCGGGTTCAAAACCCACTAGAAGCGATGGTGATTTGTCAAAAATAGGAGAAATTTAATCCGTGGTTTGTTTATAACGTTACCGTCCCCTGATCTTTTGGGTAGTGAGATCCGATGTCTAGCCCTCTCGGATAACGGCAATGAACAATAGATCTGGTGTGCACTCGCGCACGTTAAAAACCCCTTGGCATTTAAAATCGAAAGAGTGGGCCATAAATATGTGCCGCTGCCCGGGCAAAATTGTCAACATAGACCTACGCACACGGTAGCTCGTGCTACGGAGCTCGTGCACAGGGGCCAGGGTCTCTTCAGATGTTCTCGAGGGGGGTATCAGATCACCAATGGGTGCGACCGGTGTGCAGTGATGATGGATTCTAACAACAAACAAACTGGCGAAGGCACGTGACCAAATCGTTTATATTTGTTTGTCTTGAGTTCAGTACAGTGGCAACATACATATGTATGTATGTTTGTCCTTGAGTCTATACGGTCTGTAAGAACCGGTCAAATCTATTCTAGTGTTGTTATTTATCCTTGAATCTATACGCTCTGTAAGAACCGGTCAAATCTATTCTAGTGTTTTATTTGTCCTTGAGTCTATACGCTCTGTAAGAACCGGTCAAATCTATTCTAGTGTTGTTATTTATCCTTGAATCTATACGCTCTGTAAGAACCGGTCAAATCTATTCTAGTGCTGTTATTTATCCTTTAATCTATACGCTCTGTAAGAACCGTCAAATCTGTTCTAGTGTTATTTGTCCTTGAGTCTATTTGCTCTGTAAGAACTGTTCCAGTATATTCTAGTGATATTTGTCCTTGAGTCTATACGGTCTGTAAGAACCGGTCAAATCTATTCTAGTGTTATTTGTCCTTGAGTCTATACGGTCTGTAAGAACCGGTCAAATCTATTCTAGTGTTTTATTTGTCCTTGAGTCTATACGGTCTGTAAGAACCGGTCCAGTCTATTCTAGTGTTTTATTTGTCCTTGAGTCTATACGGTCTGTAAGAACCGGTCAAATCTATTCTAGTGTTTTATTTGTCATTGAGTCTATACGCTCTGTAAGAACCGGTCAAATCTATTCTAGTGTTTTATTTGTCCTTGAGTCTATACGCTCTGTAAGAACTGGTCCAATCTATTCTAGTGTTTTATTTGTCCTTGAGTCTATACGGTCTGTAAGAACCGGTCCAGTCTATTCTAGTGTTTTATTAGTCCTTGAGTCTATACGGTCTGTAAGAACCGGTCAAATCTATTCTAGTGTTTTATTTGTCCTTGAGTCTATACGCTCTGTAAGAACTGGTCCAATCTATTCTATTGTATTATTTTTCCTTCAGTCTATACGGTCTGTAAGAACCGGTCCAATCTATTCTAGTGTTTTATTTGTCCTTGAATCTATACGGTCTGTAAGAACTGGTCAAATCTATTCTAGTGTTATTTGTCCTTGAGTCTAAACGCTCTGTAAGAACCGGTCCAATCTATTCTAGTGTTTTATTTGTCCTTGAGTCTACACGCTCTGTAAGAACTGGTCAAATCTATCGTAGTGTTGTCTTTGAGTCTACACGCCCTGTAAGAACCGGTCAAATCTATCCTAGTGTTATTTGTCCTTGAGTCTACACGCTCTGTAAGAATCGGTCAAATCTATTCTAGTGTTATTTGTCCTTGAGTCTATACGCTCTGTAAGAACCGGTCCAATCTATTCTAGTGTTTTATTTGTCCTTGAGTCTATACGGTCTGTAAGAACCGGTCCAATCTATTCTAGTTTTTTATTTGTCCTTGATTCTATACGGTCTGTAAGAACCGGTCAAATCTATCCTAGTGCTTTATTTGTCCTTGAGTCTATACGCTCTGTAAGAACCGGTCAAATCTATTCTAGTGTTTTATTTGTCCTTGAATCTATACGGTCTGTAAGAACTGGTCAAATCTATTCTAGTGTTATTTGTCCTTGAGTCTATACGGTCTGTAAGAACCGGTCCAATCTATTCTAGTGTTTTATTTGTCCTTGAATCTATACGGTCTGTAAGAACCGGTCAAATCTATTCTAGTGTTATTTGTCCTTGAGTCTACACGCTCTGTAAGAACCGGTCAAATCTATCCTAGTGTTATTTGTCCTTGAGTCTACACGCTCTGTAAGAACCGGTGAAATCTATCCGAATGTTATTTGTCCTTGAGTCTACACGCTCTGTAAGAACTGGTCAAATCTATCGTAGTGTTGTCTTTGAGTCTACACGCCCTGTAAGAACCGGTCAAATCTATCCTAGTGTTATTTGTCCTTGAGTCTACACGCTCTGTAAGAATCGGTCAAATCTATTCTAGTGTTATTTGTCCTTGAGTCTACACGCTCTGTAAGAACTGGTCAAATCTATTCTAGTGTTATTTGTCCTTGAGTCTACACGCTCTATAAGAACTGGTCCAATCTATTCTAGTGTTATTTGTCCTTGAGTCTACACGCTCTATAAGAACTGGTCCAATCTATTCTAGTGTTATTTGTCCTTGAGTCTACACGCTCTATAAGAACTGGTCCAATCTATTCTAGTGTTATTTGTCCTTGAGTCTACACGCTCTATAAGAACTGGTCCAATCTATTCTAGTGTTTTTTGTTCTTATGTTGGTAACTTCAACCCACTATTTGGAAATCGATCTTGGAAATTGCCACCTTTTATCGGATCGGAAACCTTCCTCTATACTAATATTCATTGATGATCATTTGTCCCGTCTACACCACAGGAAACTACTATTCGTGCTATTTCGCCCTATAACTGTTTGTCTACAACGCAAGTATTCAGCCCTACCCTATCTGAGAGATACTTGTCGAAATAGGACAATACATATACACAATTTATTTTGTTAGTTGTGATCCTAACCCTATGCTATAGTCATGAGTACACATGTGATCGTAACCCTATTTTATAGTCATGAGTACGCATGCGCGAAAGACATCGCTAATGATAGCTATATTTTTAGGTTGCTTAGTTGGCCGTGTGCTCTAGCGCAGGTTTCTCGTGGCAAGGCGCTGTGTCAAGGAGTACAGGTTCGATCCTGCTGTCCATTTTTCTTTGTTTTTGCTGTTGATTATTTGTGATTTTTGTCCGAGTGTTGTGAACTTACCTCGACCCATGAAATGATTCGCTAGAAAAGTATCACTCAGTGATTGATTGGTCCGCTGTTGCGCGTGCTCTCAATGAAAATATTCATGCACAAACAAAAGCGAAACAAATTATTAACAAATAAAAGCTTTGAGAATACACTCCACGACACAGCAGATTCACATCGTGATTGTATCAGTGTTACTTTATCGTGTACTGAACACACACAACCTGATTGTATCAGTGTTACTTTATCGTGTACTGAACACACACAACCTGATTGTATCAGTGTTACTTTATCGTGTACTGAACACACACAACCTGATTGTATCAGTGTTACTTTATCGCGTGTGCTGAACACACACAATCATACTGTAACCGTGTCGTGCTGAAGTCCTATGTGTTGGGCCGAATGACGCAAATATCACTGTCATACTACAGGGCGTTTCTAAAGTCGCAGTGCAGTGAATTTCTACTCTCGGAAGAAAAACGTCACCAGAAATGCGGTTAACTAATGCGTCACACAAATTGTAAAATATTCAAATATACTTGACTGCTATCGGCGAGCTTATAATGGGTAATGTTGGTATTAACACAATAAAGTTGTGCCTAAAGCATATGTTGAAAATGTCCACCACGGGCCTCAAGACATGTCGTGATTCGTCTTTCCATATTTGCGAAAACCTTCAGAATAATGTCTGGTGATATTTGTTTAATCTTGTCTACTATTTCAGTCTTTAGGTCATTAATTGTCTGCGGATTATTTTCATAAACTTTCCCCTTCAATGCCCCCCACAGATAATAATCTGGGGGTGTTAGATCTGGTGAACGAGCAGGCCAGATTCCACGTGAAATAATGCGATTTGCAAATATGCTTTCTAAATAATTGAGTGTTGTTGTGGCTGTGTGTGCTGTTGCCCCATCCTGCTGAAACCAGGATTCCATAATTTCCCGTTCTGTAAGGTGTGCTATGAACGGTTCCAGAATTAAAGTACGGTAACGTTCTGCATTTATTGTTTCATTAAAAAATATAGGTCCTATTATCCGCATACGACTTATAGCGCACCACACTCCGACTTTTTGATCGTAAAGCGGCACTTGATGAAATTCATGGGGTTTTCACTGCTCCACAGCCGATTGTTCTGACTGTTCACATAACCGGATAAATGAAACCAGGCCTCATCAGTGAAAAAAGTGACGTTAAGGATGGCAGCGCCATGTTCATAAATACAATTCTGAAACCACATGCAGTAGTTTAAACGGGATTCTAATCTCTTTCTTGGAGTTGAGACACTTCAGTTAATTTGTATGGACGATAGTGTAGTTCACTTCTTAAAACCTTGTGAACAGAACTCTTAGATATTTGCACCTGTTGAGACAAGTGGTTTAAAGATGCATTTGGACTCATTGTAATTCTGTCTTGGAGTTCCATAATTTGGTCTTGTGAAATTGAAGGTCTTCCAGATCGGTGGGTGTTTTTTTAATGACTGTGCATTATTTGAAAATCTAGTTGTTCCAATGTATTTACGTAAATCACGCATCATGTACTGCTGTAGCTTGTTCCTTTTTCGGTAAAGTTAAACATATAACATCACTATTCACAAAAGGTATTCGAAATATTCACCACGTTTTAGTTGGCAAATATTGATACGTTTTTTCATATTGTCAAAACCTTACGCAGTATGGGCTGTGTAACATTATTAATGTTGTTGGCGATTGAAACCTGCAGCTCATCGAGTGTGTGGGGATTGTTTCCGTACACTTTTCCTTTCAGTTCACCCCAGAGATAGTAGTCCATGGGAGTAAGATCAGGAGACCGTGCAGGCCAAATTCCGCGAGAGATTATACGATTAGCAAAAATTTCATATAAAAATTCCAGTGATTTTACAGCAGTGTGAGCAGTTGCGCCATCTTGTTGAAACCAAGCTTTTTCAATTTCTGGCTCAGAAAGTTGGGTTACGAATCGCTCCAGTATGTTAATCCTGTATCTTTCTGAATTTATTGTGTCATAGAAGAAAATTGGGCCGATTATCCGCTGACGACTCATTGCACACCACACTCCTACTTTCTGATCGTGGAGAGGCACTGGGTGCAATGCATGTGGATTTTCATCACTCCAAAGACGATCATTCTGCCTATTCACGTACCCAGACAAATGGAACCATGCTTCATCTGTGAAGAAAGTGAAATCAAGGATTTCCTCACCTTCTTGGGCTAGAAAATTCTCAAACCACATACAATAATTATTTCTGGATTGGTGATCTAATTCTTTTAATTGAGGAACGACGGAAAATTTGTACGGATGTAACTTTAATTTTTTTTTCAGAACTCTATGAACAGTACTGCTTGATTTGTGTACTTGTTGAGCCAGCTATCTTATTGATTTGCCAGGACTCATTAGAATGCTGTCCTGGATGTTGAGAGATGTTACTTCAAGAACAGATGGTTTACCAGGACGGCTAACATCATGTACACTACCGGTGTTTTGAAATTTGATTATTAAATTACTCACAGTATTTCGATGAGGCACTGGTGTATCAGGAAATCTATTCACAAATTGTTCAACAACCCCATTCGAATACTTGCCGCCGTTACGGGACACATGCTCCACTATAAATACTCTTTCTTCAATCGTTAACACCATTGTAAGCCAGATCTATCATGTAGCAGTGATGTTTAAATGAACACGTAAATGGTGCTTGAACTATTACGTCATACATAGATACAATTTAGGTGCGTAATTATTTCAACAACAAAAAATGCACAGTCATTAAAGAGACACCCTATACAAACCACAGCACAACGCCCAACTTAACGTCCATTTAAGGGCGGATGACGAAGAGGTGTATTTCTTTAGTCATCGGGCGAATACATGCAATAGTTGTAACCGTGTTAATTTACCGCGTGGATTGGAGCACACACAACGTGATTGTAACCGTGTTAATTTACCGCGTAGACTGGAGCACACACAACGTGATTGTAACCGTGTTAATTTATCGCGTGGACTGGAGCACATCTGTAAAGTTGCTTTATTCAAGAATGTTAACAACTTTAAATACATTAAATGTCATTTTCACGGACCGCCTGTTAACCCCCCCCCCTCTCCCCCTCCCACCAGCACGGAGTTCATTGTTGTGAATTTGTCCTTCAGTCGATGCCGAATAAGGACATCCCATCAACTATGCTTAACTCATAGCAAACAAGAAACAATAAGTGTTACAAAATGTGTCAAATATGAGAGGAAGGTGAGAGAGAATAATGTTAGGTTCAGAGAGAACATCAACAAATAATAATGAGAGAAGCCAGGTATACAAATGTGAGGTGCCAAATATACAAATTAGAGGAATCAAATATAACAATGAGAGTAACAAATATAACAATGAGAGGAATTATTAAAATAATGAGAATAGCCAAATATAATATGAGAGGATCCAAAAATTAAAAAAAGAGAGGTATAAATATAAAAATGAAAGGTGTCATATGTAAAAATTAGTTGAGCCAAGTATAACAATGAGAGGAGCCAAATATAAAAATGCGAGTAGCCAAATATAAAAAAAGGAGCCAAATATAAAAATGAGAAGAGCCACATTGTATAATTGGTAACAAGAGATAGCGAAGGATGTTTTGTGAAATAAGCCATTGCTACCTCCTGCTGGCGCGGGCGATCCACTGCTTTAACTTAATCTGGTGTCGGGCCAAGCGGATGCTTGTGGGAACAAGAATCACGTGTTAAGTAAAGGCAGTCCTCCAGCAAACAAGAGAGACAAGCCACAATCAGTAGCAAGGCAGAGAACTTCAAACAGCAAACTATTTGACTAGCATTGTAGCTTATATCATTGCCTATTGCAGCTTATATAATTGCCCATTGTAGCTTATATCATTGTCCATTGTAGCTTATATAATTGCCCATTGTAGCTTATATCATTGCCTATTGCAGCTTATATAATTGCCCATTGTAGCTTACATCATTGCCTATTGCAGTTTATATAATTGCCCGTTGTAGCTTATATAATTGCCCATTGCAGCTTATATAATTGCCCATTGTAGCTTATATCAGTGCCCATTGTAGCTTATATAATTGCCCATTGTAGCTTATATCATTGCCCATTGTAGCTTATATCATTGCCCATTGTAGCTTATATAATTGCCCATTGTAGCTTATATCATTGCCCATTGTAGCTTATATAATTACCCTTAATTTCGTTAAAATTGTTCCTCATGTAGCTGTGATAATGTTGTCCATAATAGCACTAAGATTGTTCCTCATGTAGCTGTGATAATGTTGTCCATAATAGCTCTAAGATTACTTCTCATGTAGCTGTGATAATGTTGTCCATAATAGCTCTAAGATTGTTTCTCATGTAGCTGTGATAATGTTGCTCACTATAACTCTAAGATTGTTTCTCATGTAGTTGTGATAATGTTGTCCATTATAGATCTGATAATGTTGCCCACTATAGCTCCAAGAATGTTGCCCACAGACAATATTGCTGACGTAAGCCACAAAAACCAAGTTGCCCCTCCTGCTGACCAACTTGAATGTCCCGCCATCACAGGGGGTCCACTTTACTGGACCGTCACCTATGACACTCTCAGATGTGTCATCTCAGCTGCGTTATTTCACCTTGAGCCTATGGCCATTCATAAAATCGTCCTGTTCTTGTTGGCTGAGGCTGTAGGTAACTTTACTCTCGTCTTGTTCCTGTGCACTGAGGCTGTAGTTCCCTTTACTCTCGTCTTGTTCCTGTGCACTGAGGCTGTAGTTCCCTTTACTCTCGTCTTGTTCCTGTGCACTGAGGCTGTAGTTCCCTTTACTCTCGTCTTGTTCCTGTGCACTGAGGCTGTAGTTCCCTTTACTCTCGTCTTGTTCCTGTACACTGGGTCTGTAGTTCCCTTTACTCTTGTCTTGTTCCTGTACACTGAAGCTGTAGTTCCCTTTACTCTCGTCTTGTTCCTGTAGGCTGAGGCTGTAGTTCCCTTTACTCTCGTCTTGTTCCTGTAGGCTGAGGCTGTAGGTAACTTTACTCTCGTCGTGTTCCTGTGCACTGAGGCTGTAGTTCACTTTACTCTCGTCGTGTTCCTGTGCACTGAGGCTGTAGTTCACTTTACTCTCGTCTTGTTCCTGTGCACTGAGGCTGTAGTTCACTTTACTCTCGTCTTGTTCCTGTGCACTGAGGCTGTAGTTCACTTTACTCTCGTCTTGTTCCTGTACACTGAGGCTGTAGTTCACTTCACTCTCGTCTTGTTCCTGTACACTGAGGCTGTAGTTCACTTCACTCTTGTCTTGTTCCTGTACACTGAGGCTGTAGTTCACTTTACTCTCGTCTTGTTCCTAGGCTGAGGCTGTAGTTCACTTCACTCTTGTCTTGTTCCTGTACACTGAGGCTGTAGTTCACTTCACTCTTGTCTTGTTCCTGTACACTGAGGCTGTAGTTCACTTCACTCTTGTCTTGTTCCTGTACACTGAGGCTGTAGGTAACTTTACTCTCGTCTTGTTCCTGTAGGCTGAGGCTGTAGTTCACTTTACTCTCGTCTTGTTCCTGTGCACTGAGGCTGTAGTTCACTTTACTCTCGTCTTGTTCCTGTGCACTGAGGCTGTAGTTCACTTTACTCTCGTCTTGTTCCTGTGCACTGAGGCTGCAGTTCACTTTACTCTCGTCTTGTTCCTGTTCACTGAGGCTGTAGTTCACTTTACTCTCGTCTTGTTCCTGTGCACTGAGGCTGTAGTTCACTTTACTCTCGTCTTGTTCCTGTGCACTGAGGCTGTAGTTCACTTTACTCTCGTCTTGTTCCTGTAGGCTGAGGCTGTAGTTCACTTCACTCTTGTCTTGTTCCTGTACACTGAGGCTGTAGTTCACTTCACTCTTGTCTTGTTCCTGTACACTGAGGCTGTAGTTCACTTCGCTCTTGTCTTGTTCCTGTACACTGAGGCTGTAGTTCACTTTACTCTCGTCTTGTTCCTGTACACTGAGGCTGTAGTTCACATTACCCTTGTCCTGTCCCTGTAGGCTGAGGCTGTAGTTCACTTTACTCTCGTTCTGTTACTGCAGACTGAGGCTGTAGTTCACTGTACTCTCGTCTTGTTCCTGTAGGCTGAGGCTGTAGCTCACTTTACTCTCATCTTGTTTCTGTAGGCTGAGGCTGTAGTTCACTTTACTCTCGTCTTGCTCCTGTACACTGAGGCTGTAGTTCACTTTATTCTCGTTTTGTTACTGCAGGCTGAGGCTGTAGTTCACTTTATTCTCATCTTGTTTCAATAGGCTGAGGCTGTAGTTCACTTTTCTCTCGTCTTGTTCTTGTAGGCTGAGGCTGTAGTTCACATTACCCTTGTCCTGTTCCTGTAGGCTGAGGCTGTAGTTCACTTTACTCTCGTCCTGTTACTGCAGACTGAGGCTGTAGTTCACTTTACTGTTGTCTTGTTCCTGTAGGCTGAGGCTGTAGTTCACATTACCCTTGTCTTGTTCCTGTAGGCTGAGGTTGTAGTTCACTTTCTCGTCTTGTTACTGCAGGCTGAGGCTGTAGTTCACTTTACTTTCGTCTTGTTTCTATAGGCTGAGGCTGTAGTTCACATTACCCTTGTCTTGTTCCTGTAGGCTGAGGTTGTAGTTCACTTTCTCGTCTTGTTACTGCAGGCTGAGGCTGTAGTTCACTTTACTTTCGTCTTGTTTCTATAGGCTGAGGCTGTAGTTCACTTGACTTTCGTCTTGTTTCTATAGGCTGAGGCTGTACTTCACTTGACTTTCGTCTTGTTTCTATAGGCTGAGGCTGTACTTCACTTGACTTTCGTCTTGTTTCTATAGGCTGAGGCTGTACTTCACTTTACTTTCGTCTTGTTTCTATAGGCTGAGGCTGTAGTTCACTTTACTCTCGTCTTGTCTTTATTGAATTTCATGTTCAACACCTATGAAAGACAATGAAGTGAAGGCAAGCACCAGTTCTACCAGTGAATGAAGTGAAGGCGAAAACAGGTTAATACAGTGAGTGAAGTGAAGGTAAACACCTGTTCTGACAGTGAATAAAGTTAATGCGAACACTAGTTCTGACAGTGGGTGAAGTGAAGGCAAACATTGGTTCTGGCAGTGGGTGAAGTGAAGGCAAACATTGGTTCTGGCAATGAGTGAAGTTAAGGCAAACACGGGTTCTGACAATGAGTGAAGTGAAGGCAAACACTGGTTCTGACAGCGGGTGAAGTGAAGGCAAACACTGGTTCTGACAGTGGGTGAAGTAAAGGCAAACACCTATTCTGACAATGGGTGAAGTGAAAGAAAATACCTCTTCATAGATATCTAATGCTGCCACGATAAGTGAACTCAAAGTGGTCAAGACCATCCATGATTTCTTCGCGGTGGAAACAGAAGGGAAGAAATAGGGAACGATGAAAAGAGACAATGTCAGTAATTCTATCAAGGAGACAATGTCAGTAATTCTATCATAGAGACAATGTCAGTAATTCTATCAAGGAGACAATGTCAGTAATTCTATCATAGAGACAATGTCAGTAATTCTATCAAGGAGACAATGTCAGTAATTCTATCAAGGAGACAATGTCAGTAATTCTATCATAGAGACAATGTCAGTAATTCTATCAAGGAGACAATGTCAGTAATTCTATCAAGGAGACAATGTCAGTAATTCTATCATAGAGACAATGTCAGTAATTCTATCAAGGAGACAATGTCAGTAATTCTATCATAGAGACAATGTCAGTAATTCTATCAAGGAGACAATGTCAGTAATTCTATCACAGAGACAACGTCAGTAATTCTATCACAGAGACAATGTCAGTAATTCTATCAAGGAGACAATGTCAGTAATTCTATCATAGAGACAATGTCAGTAATTCTATCAAGGAGACAATGTCAGTAATTCTATAAAGGAAGTACAGCAAATACAGGAGATAATGTAAGTACTTCAATAAAAGAGATAATGTAAGTACTTCAATAAAAGAGATAATGTAAGTACTTCAATAAAGGAGATAATGGAAGTACTTCAATAAAGGAGATAATGGAAGTACTTCAATAAAAGAGATAATGTAAGTTATTCAATAAAGGAGATAATGGAAGTACTTCAATAAAAGAGATAATGTAAGTACTTCAATAAAGGAGATAATGTAAGTACTTCAATAAAGGAGATAATGCAAGTACTTCAATAAAGGAGATAATGTAAGTACTTCAATAAAGGAGATAATGCAAGTACTTCAATAAAGGAGATAATGGAAGTACTTCAATAAAGGAGATAATGTAAGTACTTCAATAAAGGAGATAATGGAAGTACTTCAATAAAGGAGATAATGTAAGTACTTCAATAAAGGAGATAATGTAAGTACTTCAATAAAGGAGATAATGTAAGTACTTCAATAAAGGAGATAATGGAAGTACTTCAATAAAGGAGATAATGGAAGTACTTCAATAAAGGAGATAATGTAAGTACTTCAATAAAGGAGATAATGGAAGTACTTCAATAAAGGAGATAATGGAAGTACTTCAATAAAGGAGATAATGTAAGTACTTCAATAAAGGAGATAATGGAAGTTGACGATTTTGCTATAAACCATCATGACTATAGACACAATTTTGTCAAATATCAAAATACGCCTATTTAAATATATGATTACTTCCCTTTGACTAATCAACTTCTCAAGTTTTCAAATTCATTGAAATCCATTGTCTCGGAAAACACCGAAAAAAAAACAGGAGATCCCGTGTGCTGTTTGCACACGTTAAAGAACCAATGGTAGATGGAAATCTAAAAGAATAAACCAGAAATGGTCCCTGTCCGGGCAAATTAATAAAAAAGATCTACCCGACATGATAACACCCTCGACAATAACAAAATATTAGAGTACCTCTGAAGAATGAGGATATCTGCCTGTATGGCTGGGGACACTTGAACCGATGTGAACAATACGAAAACGTGATATTCACGCGAAATTTAGTTTTTCGGGACTTCACTAGAGATGTAAAGCTGGCGAAAGTAATTAAACATAGAAATAGAAACATCAAATAGGGAGAGATTTGCAATCCACAAGCTGTCAATCACAACTTTGTTTCCGGACAATAATATTCAATATTATACATAATCTTTTACGACGTGTTATTGTTGAACAAGAAATCAACCAATCAGAATAACTGTTGCTCACAATGGGCGTTACCTAAGACTGTTTCCAATATGTCCATTGGGCATACGTCCGCGAGCAGACAGCCAATCAGCGCTGTTCCCGTGGACATTTTCCCGACTGAGGTGGGACAGAAGGGGGGACATTGGGGTACTGCCCTTTCCATCGCCGACGTCATCATCAAAATCATCTTGCTTGGATTTTGTCTTGGATGTTATCTCCCCATCGTTGATGACGTCTTCATTCTCCTCCTCATCTTCAGAGATGGAAGGTAGCGTGATGACAGGCGCTGCTGATGACGACTCGTCCTGCCAACATACAATTAGCATTTGTAGGTAGACACAATAATGCCCTTTATCATTTGTTGAACTTATTTGTTGAACTTATTTGTTGAACTTATTTGTTGAACTTATTTGTTGAACATATTTGTTGAACTTATTTGTTGAACTCATTTATTGAACTTATTTGTTGAACTTATTTGTTGAACATATTTGTTTAACTTATTTGTTGAACTCATTTATTGAACTTATTTGTTGAACTTATTTGTTGAACTTATTTGTTGAACTTATTTGTTGAACTTATTTGTTGAACATATTTGTTAAACTTATTTGTTGAAAATGTGAACTGCTTTAGTGATGACGTTTTAGTACCGTGTTTGATGCCTACAACCTGACGTGTTTGATGCCTGCAACCTGACGTGTTTGATGTCGCTACAACCTGACGTGTTTGACGTCGCTACAGTCAGACTTGTTTTATGACGCTACAGTCAGACTTGTTTGATGTCGCTACAGTGTGACTTGTTTGATGTCGCTACAGTCTGACGTGTTTGATGTCGCTACAGTCAGACTTGTTTGATGACACTACAGTGTGACGTGTTTGATGTCGCTACAGTAGACTTGTTTGATGTCGCTACAACCTGACGTATTTGATGTCGCTACAGTCAGACTTGTTTGATGTCACTACAGTGTGACGTGTTTGATGTCGCTACAACCTGACGTATTTGATGTCGCTACAGTCAGACTTGTTTGATGTCACTACAGTGTGACGTGTTTGATGTCGCTACAACCTGACGTGTTTGATGTCGCTACAACCTGTCGTGTTTGATGTCGCTGCAGTCAGACTTATTTGACGTCGCTACAGTGTGACGTGTTTGATGTCGCTGCAACTTGAGGTGTTTGATGTCGCTACAGTCTGACTTGTTTGACGTCGCTGCAGTGTGACTTGTTTGATGTCGCTACAATGTGACGTGTTTGATGTTGCTACAGTGTGACGTGTTTGATGTCACTACAGTGTGACGTGTTTGATGTCACTACAGTGTGACTTGTTTGATGTTGCTACAGTGTGACGTGTTTGATATCGCTACAGTCAGACTTGTTTGATGACACTACAGTGTGACGTGTTTGATGTCGCTACAACCTGACGTGTTTGATGTCGCTACAACCTGTCGTGTTTGATGTCGCTGCAGTCAGACTTATTTGACGTCGCTACAGTGTGACGTGTTTGATGTCGCTGCAACTTGAGGTGTTTGATGTCGCTACAGTCAGACTTGTTTGATGTCGCTACAGTGTGACGTGTTTGATGTCGCTACAGTGTGACTTGTTTGATGTCGCTACAGTGTGACTTGTTTGATGTCGCTACAGTGTGACTTGTTTGATGTCGCTACAGTGTGACTTGTTTGATGTCGCTACAGTGTGACTTGTTTGATGTCGCTACAGTGTGACTTGTTTGATGTCGCTACAGTGTGACTTGTTTGATGTCGCTACAGTGTGACTTGCTTGACGTCGCTACAGTGTGACTTGCTTGATGTCGCTGCAGTGTGACTTGTTTGATGTCGCTGCAGTGTGACTTGTTTGATGTCGCTACAGTGTGACTTGCTTGATGTCGCTGCAGTGTGACTTGTTTGATGTCGCTACAGTGTGACTTGTTTGATGTCGCTACAGTGTGACTTGTTTGATGTCGCTGCAGTGTGACTTGTTTGACGTCGCTACAGTGTGACTTGTTTGATGTCGCTGCAGTGTGACTTGTTTGATGTCGCTGCAGTGTGACTTGTTTGATGTCGCTGCAGTGTGACTTGTTTGACGTCGCTACAGTGTGACTTGTTTGATGTCGCTACAGTGTGACTTGCTTGACGTCGCTACAGTGTGACTTGCTTGATGTCGTGCAGTGTGACTTGCTTGATGTCGTGCAGTGTGACTTGTTTGATGTCGCTACAGTGTGACTTGCTTGACGTCGCTACAGTGTGACTTGCTTGATGTCGTGCAGTGTGACTTGCTTGATGTCGCTACAGTGTGACTTGTTTGATGTCGCTACAGTGTGACTTGTTTGATGTCGCTGCAGTGTGACTTGTTTGATGTCGCTACAGTGTGACTTGTTTGATGTCGCTGCAGTGTGACTTGTTTGATGTCGCTACAGTGTGACTTGTTTGATGTCGCTACAGTGTGACTTGTTTGATGTCGCTACAGTGTGACTTGTTTGATGTCGCTGCAGTGTGACTTGTTTGATGTCGCTGCAGTGTGACTTGTTTGATGTCGCTACAGTGTGACTTGTTTGACGTCGCTACAGTGTGACTTGTTTGATGTCGCTACAGTGTGACTTGCTTGATGTCGTGCAGTGTGACTTGTTTGATGTCGCTGCAGTTAGACTTGTTTGATGTTTCCAAAAACAGTAGCTATCAAACCACAACGTTGATCTAGACAGCAACATTTGTGAAGACACTGATAGCCATCGTGCATGGACAGATAGCAAGAGCCAGGGCAGACTAGCAAGAATACAGGCAGGCAGACACACATACACACACAGATGGGCAGGAATACAGACAGGGAATCAGACAGGATAAACAGGTACACTAACAACAGGCAGACAGAAAAGAAACAGAAAATCAGACAGAAAGGCAGACAAAACATGGACTCCGAGGTGGAGCTATGTTCTCACATCGCTGTGGTCTTCGTGTCCCTCTCTGACATTGTAGGTGAGATCGTTGGGTAGCTCTGTGTTGAACGTGTCTGCAAAGTCTGGGTACAGGAGCAGGGCGTCCACAAGCCCTTTCACCTGCAACAGAACAGGTCAGGGTCTGTTCAGTTCGTGTCTCACAGTTCCCTCTCTCCCTATCTTTCTCTCTCTGTTTTTTTTTCTCTCTCTCTCTCTGTTTTTCTCTCTCTCCCTGTCTCTCTCTCTCCCTCTCCCAGTCTTTCATCACTGCTACCTATATTTAACGTTAAGCTATGCCTTTCCTCACCCATGGACCAAGAAATCAATCAATCAGACAATCAATCAGACAATCAATCAGACAATCAATCAGCAAGATCAATAATCAAATAATCAATCTTACAATCAATAAAAAAATCAATCAAACATATCAATCATGCAAATAATAACAAAAATCAAATAATCATTAGAACAATCAATCATTCAAAGATCTATCAGCCAAATAATCAAACAATCAAATAAACAATCAAGCATTTAATAAATCAATCAAACAAAAAAATTAATGAATCAATTAATCAAGCAATAAATCAAACAATCAATAAATCAAACAACCAGTAAATCAAACAACCAGTAATTTAATCAAACAAACAATCAATCAATGAAGCAAACAATCAACTAATCACTTAATGAATCAAATAATAATTAATGCAGTTGGCAATAACCAAATAAAACTAGGAGAAATACCTCTTCTAGACGTACAATCTTACATATATCTGGGCAGTAATATAGATAAAGAGGGAGGAACAGAAAATGATACCAAAATAAGGATATTAAAAGCAAGAGGAGCTTTCATTGCACTGGGAAACATATGGAAATCCAAAGAAATTAGGCTAAATACAAAAATAAAAATTGTCAACTCAAATGTTAAGTCGGTCCTATTATATGACTGTGAAACATGGAGAACAACAAAATTGACAATCAAGAAGATACAGACTTTCATTAATTGATGCTTACGCAGAATAAAAGGATGGAAATGGCAGGACAAAATCACTAACGTGGAATTATGGAAATGTACCAGTCAAACACCAGTGGATAAAGAGATACAGCGAAGACGATGGCGCTGGATAGGGCACACACTGCGGAAGCCAACTGATAGTATTACACAACAGACCCTTTTTGGAATCCCCAGGGGAAAGGACAAAGAGGAAGACCAAGGAATTCTTGGAGAAGACAGATAGAAGCAGAGATGAAAATGATGGGGAAGACATGGAATGATATTAAAAGAATGGCAAGAAACAGAGCGACTTGGAAAGTGTTTGTTGAAGACCTATGCTCCACAGGGAGCTGAAAGTGTTTGTTGAAGACCTATGCTCCAAAGGGAGCTGAAAGTGTTTGTTGAAGACCTATGCTCCACAGAGAGCTGAAAGTGTTTGTTGAAGACCTATGCTCCACAGGGAGCTGAAAGTGTTTGTTGAAGACCTATGCTCCACAGGGAGCTGAAAGTGTTTGTTGAAGACCTATGCTACACAGAGAGTTGAAAGTGTTTGTTGAAGACCTACGCTCCACAGGGAGTTGAAAGTGTTTGTTGAAGACCTATGCTACACAGAGAGTTGAAAGTGTTTGTTGAAGACCTATGCTACACAGAGAGTTGAAAGTGTTTGTTGAAGACCTATGCTACACAGAGAGTTGAAAGTGTTTGTTGAAGACCTATGCTACACAGAGAGTTGAAAGTGTTTGTTGAAGACCTATGCTACACAGAGAGTTGAAAGTGTTTGTTGAAGACCTATGCTACACAGAGAGTTGAAAGTGTTTGTTGAAGACCTATGCTCCACTGGGAGCTGAAAGTGTTTGTTGAAGACCTATGCTCCACAGAGAGTTGAAAGTGTTTGTTGAAGACCTATGCTACACAGAGAGTTGAAAGTGTTTGTTGAAGACCTGTGCTACACAGAGAGTTGAAAGTGTTTGTTGAAGACCTATGCTACACAGAGAGTTGAAAGTGTTTGTTGAAGACCTATGCTCCACAGAGAGTTGAAAGTGTTTGTTGAAGACCTATGCTCCACAGAGAGTTGAAAGTGTTTGTTGAAGACCTATGCTCCACAGGGAGCTGAAAGTGTTTGTTGAAGACCTATGCTCCACAGGGAGCTGAAAGTGTTTGTTGAAGACCTATGCTCCACAGGGAGCTGAAAGTGTTTGTTGAAGACCTATGCTCCACGGGGAGCTGAAAGTGTTTGTTGAAGACCTATGCTCCACGGGGAGCTGAAAGTGTTTGTTGAAGACCTATGCTCCACGGGGAGCTGAAAGTGTTTGTTGAAGACCTATGCTGCACGGGGAGCTGAAAGTGTTTGATGAAGACCTATGCTCCACGGGGAGCTGAAAGTGTTTGTTGAAGACCTATGCTCTACGGGGAGCTGAAAGTGCTTGTTGAAGACCTATGCTGCACGGGGAGCTGAAAGTGTTTGTTGAAGACCTATGCTCTACATTGAGCTGAAAGTGTTTGTTGAAGACCTATGCTCTACATTGAGCTGAAAGTGTTTGTTGAAGACCTATGCTCTACATTGAGCTGAAAGTGTTTGTTTGAAGACCTATGCTCCACGGGGAGCTGAAAGTGTTTGTTGAAGACCTATGCTCTACATTGAGCTGAAAGTGTTTGTTTGAAGACCTATGCTCTACGGGGAGCTGAAAGTGTTTGTTGAAGACCTATGCTCTACATTGAGCTGAAAGTGTTTGTTGAAGACCTATGCTCTACATTGAGCTGAAAGTGTTTGTTTGAAGACCTATGCTCCACGGGGAGCTGAAAGTGTTTGTTGAAGACCTATGCTCCACTGGGAGCTCAAAGGTAGAAGAAGAAGAATCAAATAATACATGAATTAAACAAACAATGAAATACTCAATCAATGAAACAAATAATCAATGAAACAAATACTCAATCACTGAAACAAATAACCAAACAATGAATCAAACTTTAAATCGAGCAGTCATTTAATAAAACAAACAATAAATTAATCAAACACAAAATGTATCAATCAGTCAAGCAATCTATACATCCGTCACAATCTGTCCATAAGTTTCACAATCTTTCTAGCCATCAATGCATCCGTCTGTCTATCTTTCTGTTCTATTCATTTCCGCTTCTTTATCTCATTTTTTTATATTTGTCACCATATCTTCTATATTATTGTATGTTATTTACATAAACGAGTTACTTTTTTTTATAAAACCGACTCACCTGTACACACACCTGACTCACCTGTACACACACCTGACTCACCTGTACACACACCTGACTCACTAGTATACACACCTGACTCACCTGTACACACACTTGACTCACCTGTACACACACCTGACTCACTAGTATACACACCTGACTCACCTGTACACACACTTGACTCACCTGTATAAACATCTGACACACCTGTACACAAACATGACTCACCTGTATACACATCTGACACACCTGTACACACACATGACTCACCTGTACACACACCTGACTCACCTGTACACACACTTGACTCACCAGTATACACATCTGAGACACCTGTACACACACCTGACTCACCTGTACACACACTTGACTCACAGTATACACATCTGAGACACCTGTACACACACCTGACTCACCTGTACACACACATGACTCACCTGTATACACAAGAACTCACAGTAGGCCAGAGACCTGACGTCACACCCACTGACACTGACTGGGTCGTCATAGTCCAGGTCTGTGCCAAAGATGTCACCCTTGCCTGCACGGCGGTTTGACAAGGATACATTAGTAAGTATGTAAAAGCATACCAGCTCACATTAACATATCAAACCGTTACAGTAGTCCACATTGAATGAAGGAGATCAAAGTTCAACACTGGTGTCTGTATCAACATTATCAACATCGGTATCAACATTATCAACATCGGTATCATGAAGTGTTGAACAGTTGCACTGACACGTGACCAGACTTCCAACTTTTCTTTTTCAAGATATTTACTGGGACTAGAGCGTCACTGATGACAGAGACACGGATACTATGTACATTCACATGTACACTCCCATGTTCACGTAACGTACACTCACATGTACACTCCCATGTTCACGTAACGTACACTCACATGTACACTCCCATGTTCACGTAACGTACACTCACATGTACACTCCCATGTTCACGTAACGTACACTCACATGTACACTCCCATGTTCACGTAACGTACACTCACATGTACACTCCCATGTTCACGTAACGTACACTCACATGTACACTCCCATGTTCACGTAACGTACACTCACATGTACACTCATATGTATACGTCGTGTACACTCACACGTCAGGTACACTCACATGTACACGTCAGGTACACTCACATGTACACGTCACGTACACTCACATGTACACGTCAGGTACACTCACATGTACACGTCACGTACTCATATGTACACGTCATGTACACTCCCATGTACACGTCACGTACACTCACATGTACATGTCGTGTACACTGTCCCTCCCCCACCCGCAATGAATATATTATAACATGATGATCATCATCAAGTGCCATGCTTGCTGCCGTAGGTGATCATGTCTCTCCACAACTTTCAATCTCAACAGCTATTTATCATTTCTATTGTTGACCTTCTGCCAAGCCATTCTCTTAAGCTGTCTGGTATCTTTTCTCTTTGCTTCCTCTATCTCTTCGTCCCTCAATTTTCCCAGTTGTTACAATATATTCCAGTTGTTCTCTTCTCATTACATGGCCAAACAATGATGATTGTTTCTTCCTAATTTTGGAAATTTCTCTTTTTACTTTGGGCTCTTTCAGAACATCTTCATTACTCTTCTTAGCTGTCCTTGGTATTCTCAACGCTCTTCTGTAAAACCACAATTCTACAGCATTATGCGATTTTACAGCCTGTTGTCCCATTCTCCATGGTTCACATCCATATGTTAAGACTGGCTCTACATACCATTTCAGAACTCTTGTTTCTAGTTTCTATTGTCAAAAATGGATTCCACAGTATCTTCCTCATTTTTTTTAAAGCTGCTTTTGCCTGAGTCATTCAGCATCTCACCTCGGTTGTACATCTTCCATCTGAGGCTAACATTGTTCCCAGATATTTAAATTCATTTCCCTGTTTTAATATTGTTCCACTTGTCTTTATTGTGCATTGTGTGGTACCTCCACATTGTCATACATACAGAACAATAATTAATGTATGCACATTATGTGGTCAAATAGTCGGAGCAAGAACTTAACAGATGAGCTCTGGACATAGATAGCACACAGACAACACGTAGACAGCACACAGTTTATGCACGAAGATTTCACATTCACAGCACTCCCAGCTGATTGACTCAGCAGAGATGGTGCACGGACAGTACCAGTCAAAACACAAAATCCGTGAGGACAGCACACAGACACCACACATAGTGCACTCGGACTGCACACATATACCACACATAGTGCACTCGGACTGCACACATATACCACACATAGTGCACTCGGACTGCACACATATACCACACATAGTGCACTCGGACTGCACACATATACCACACATAAAGCACTCGGACTGCACACATATACCACACATAATGCACTCGGACTGCACACATATACCACACATAGTGCACTCGGACTGCACACATATACCACACATAATGCACTCGGACTGCACACATATACCACACATAATGCACTCGGACTGCACACATATACCACACATAATGCACTCGGACTGCACACATATACCACACATAATGCACTCGGACTGCACACATATACCACACATAATGCACTCGGACTGCACACATATACCACACATAATGCACTCGGACTGCACACTGAAATAAAAAGCACCACAAGAAAAGAGCACAAACAGGGCGCAGATAATACGGAGCCAACAAATAAAAAGAACATACATTACACACATAAATAGTACATACACATACCGCAGTAGTATCATACACATACCGCAGTAGTATCATACACATACCGCAGAAGTATCAGGAGCGGGTGTAAAGCTGGTTGAGATCCTAAGCTGGTTAAACTAAATGAATCTTTGAAACCATAAGCTGGTTAAACTAAATGAATCTTTGAAACCATAAACTGGTTAAACTAAAGGAATCTTTGAAAACATATGCTGGTTAAACTAAATGAATCTTTGAAACAATAAGCTGGTTAAACTAAATGAATCTTTGAAACCATATGCTGGTTAAACTAAATGAATCTTTGAAACCATACGCTGGTTAAATTAGATGAATCTTTGAGACAATAAGCTGGTTAAATTAGATGAATCTTTGAGACAATAAGCTGGTTAAACTAAATGAATCTTTGAAACAATAAGCTGGTTAAACTAAAGGAATCTTTGAAACCATAAGCTAGTTAAACTGAATGAATCTTTGAGACTATAATCTGGTTAAACTGAATGAATCTTTGAGACCATAATATGGTTAAACTAAATGATCTTTGAGACTATAATCTGGTTAAACTAAATGAATCTTTGAGACCATGAGCTGGTTAAACTAAATGAATCTTTGAGACAATAAGCTAGTTAAACTGAATGAATCTTTGAAAGCATAATCTGGTTAAACTAAATGAATCTTTGAGACAATAAGCTGGTTAAACTAAATGAATCTTTGAGACAATAAGCTAGTTAAATTGAATGAATCTTTGAGACCATGAGCTGGTTAAACTAAATGAATCTTTTAAACTAAAAGCTGGTTAAACTAAATGAATCTTTGAGACCATGAGATGGTTAAACTAAATGAATCTTTGAAACCATGAGCTGGTTAAACTAAATGAATCTACCAAGTTGTAGCTTATCTAGTTTATGACTAAATCAGGTCTTGGGGAATTCACAGAGAGAACATGGACAACACAGAGATATTACACAGACAGCACATGACGAGAAGATGGACAACACAGAGATATTACACAGACAGCACATGACGAGAAGATGGACAACACAGAGACATTACACAGACAGCACATGACGAGAAGATGGACAACACAGAGACATTACACAGACAGCACATGACGAGAACATGGATAACACAGAAACATTACACAGACAGCACATGACGAGAAGATGGACAACACAGAAACATTACACAGACAGCACATGACGAGAAGATGGACAACACAGAGACATTACACAGACAGCACATGACGAGAACATGGACAACATAGACACATTACACAGACAGCATAATACGAGAACACGGACAACATAGACACATTACACAGACAGCACATAAAAGGAACACCGACATGAAAGAGATAACCGAACGATATCAAACATTTCGAACCCGCCCTGACAGAGACAAGTACCTAAAATGGCCACCACCTGATCATCTTTGAGCACCTCAAGGCTTCCACTACACACGTAGTACAGGTAGTTGACGGCGTCGCCCTAGCAGAAGAAAGAACACATTTCTCAACACAGACCTCACTCTTGGACCATCATTGGTCATATTCAATCAGATTGATCATCAACTAAGCTGCCTGCTGGCATGGGCGGTCATGTTTCTGCACAACTTTCTGTTCTCTTTCAGTCTTCATCTGTTCTGTTGTTGACTTCCTACAGCATCTGTTCTGTTGTTGACTTCCTACAGACCTTCCCAAGCCTGTTGCTACTTTCGCTTTCCGAAGCAGATGTAGAGAAGGATAGCGCTCTTCTATACAATGAACGTCTGTAAAACGTATAGCACTCTTCTATACAATGAACGTCTGTAAAACGTATAGCACTCTTCTATACAATGAACGTCTGTAAAACGTATAGCACTCTTCTATACAATGAACGTCTGTAAAACGTATAGCACTCTTCTATACAATGAACGTCTGTAAAACGTATAGCACTCTTCTATACAATGAACGTCTGTAAAACGTATATCACTCTTCTATACAATGAACGTCTGTAAAACGTATAGCACTCTTCTATACAATGAACGTCTGTAAAACGTATAGCACACTTTTATACAATGAACGTCTGTAAAACGTATAGCACACTTTTATACAACGAACGTCTGTAAAACGTATAGCACACTTTTATACAATGAACGTCTGTAAAACGTATAGCACACTTTTATACAATGAACGTCTGTAAAACGTATAGCACACTTTTATACAATGAACGTCTGTAAAACGTATAGCACACTTTTATACAATGAACGTCTGTAAAACGTATAGCACACTTTTATACAATGAACGTCTGTAAAACGTATAGCACACTTTTATACAATGAACGTCTGTAAAACGTATAGCACACTTTTATACAATGAACGTCTGTAAAACGTATAGCACACTTTTATACAATGAACGTCTGTAAAACGTATAGCACTCTTCTATACAATGAACGTCTGTAAAACGTATAGCACTCTTCAATACAATGAACGTCTGTAAAACGTATAGCACTCTTCAATACAATGAACGTCTGTAAAACGTATAGCACTCTTCTGTACAATGAACGTCTGTAAAACGTATAGCACTCTTCTGTACAATGAACGTCTGTAAAACGTATAGCACTCTTCTGTGCAATGAACTTCTGTAAAACGTAAAGAATTATTCGATATGCACATCATTTAGCAACATCCGGAGAGAACGTTGATGGGTAACTAACGGCAAGGTGCTGCACCGGACTGAGCGTTACTGAGAAGTTAATGTGTTAGACTGTCCTGCATCTTCTAGCTTTATTCTAATCTATCTTATTTTTTCATAAATTCGTCCTGTAATCACAAAATTCCAGCTGTTCCCTTCACTTTCTTTTCGCTTCAGCCCTTTCTAGAGTCTCTTTGTCACTATTCTTAGCTGACCCTGGCACTCCCAACATTGTTCTAGATAAAGCTGGAAAAAAACATCGCAAACAACAGACAAGACAAAGCAATCGATAGAGCGCTTTGTATCAGGCAAGCGTGTACAATAACATGAGGCAAATCAGTAGTATTGCTACAGTGACGTCATTGATCGGTCACTCACAGTGCGTCTTTGATGTTGCCCTCGTGTGTGTCTCGGGCGACCTGAGGTGATTCACCAGACCTCATTGTTTAACCTTATCTCACTAGAGACAACCTTCAGGAAATGTAACTCTTTATCAATGCAAACACTCATTATTAATGTTCTAGACTAACAAACTCTAATTTCACCTTACACATGATATCACCACACACCAACAAAACTCTAATCTCACCTTACACAAGATATCACTACAGACCAAAAAAACTCTAATCTCACCTTACACAAGATATCACCACACACCAACAAAACTCTAATCTCACCTTACACAAGATATCACAACACACCAACAAAACTCTAATCTCACCTTACACAAGATATCACCACAGACCAGCAAAACTCTAATCTCACCTTACACATGATATCACCACACACCAACAAAACTCTAATCTCACCTTACACAAGATATCACCACACACCAACAAAACTCTAATCTCACCTTACACAAGATATCACAACACACCAACAAAACTCTAATCTCACCTTACACAAGAGATCCCCACAGACCAACAAAACTCTAATCTCACCTTACACATGATATCACAACAGACCAACAAAACTCTAATCTCACCTTACACATGATATCACCACACACCAACAAAACTCTAATCTCACCTTACACAAGATATCACCACAGACCAACAAAACTCTAATCCCACCTTATACAAGATATCACCACAGACCAACAAAACTCTAATCTCACCTTACACAAGATATCACCACAGACCAACAAAAATCTAATCTCACCTTACACATGATATCACCACAGACCAACAAAACTCTAATCTCACCTTACACATGATATCACCACATACCAACACAACACTAATCTTACCATACACAAGATATCACAACAGACCAACAAAACTCTAATCTCACCTTACACAAGATAACACAACAGACCAACAACACTCTAACCTCACATCACATAAGATATCACCACAAACCAACAAACTCTAATCTCATCTTACACATGATATCACCACATACCATCAAACTCTAATCTCACATCACACATATCACTACAGACCATCAAAACTCTAATCTCACATCACACATATCACCACATACCATCTAAACTCTAATCTCACATCACATATATCATTGCAGACCATTAAAAACTCTAATCTCACATATCATTAAAATTCTAATCTCACATCACATATATCACCACATAACATCAAAACTCTAATATCACATCACACATATCACTACAGACCATCAAAACTCTAATCTCGTATCACACATATCACACACATACCATCAAAACTCTAATCTCACATCATTACAGACCATCAAAACTCTAATCTCACATCACACATATCACTACAGACCATCAACACTCTAATCTCACATCAGACATATCACTACAGACCATCAACACTCTAATCTCACATCACACATATCACTACAGACCATCAAAACTCTAATCTCACATCACACATATCACTACAGACCATAAGCACTCTAATCTCACATCAGACATATCACTACAGACCATCAACACTCTAATCTCACATCACACATATCACTACAGACCATCAACACTCTAATCTCACATCACACATATCACTACAGACCATCAACACTCTAATCTCACATCACACATATCACTACAGACCATCAACACTCTAATCTCACATCACACATATCACTACAGACCATCAACACTCTAATCTCACATCACACATATCACTACAGACCATCAACACTCTAATCTCACATCACACATATCACTACAGACCATCAACACTCTAATCTCACATCACACATATCACTACAGACCATCAACACTCTAATCTCACATCACACATATCACTACAGACCATCAGCACTCTAATCTCACATCACACATATCACTACAGACCATCAGCACTCTAATCTCACATCACACATATCACTACAGACCATCAACACTCTAATCTCACATCACACATATCACTACAGACCATCAACACTCTAATCTCACATCACACATATCACTACAGACCATCAACACTCTAATCTCACCTTGCGCATGATGAATTCCCCTGGCCCACACACAAACCGCTCCGTCCTCAGAGACACAGACTTAAGACAGCCAGCAGGAGCCATCTGGAAGAGGGGCAGAGACAGGATCTCTCTGTGAAGGTGAAGGCCAATCTCTCCACGCATGTCCTCTGGGAAGTCCTTCAAATCTGAAAGTGGGTCAGTCAGTTCAAGGATAATTAACTCTTTGTTACTGAGGCTTGTGTACAACACTTAATGTACAGGAAACTCGTTGTTAATGAGGCTTGTGTACAACACTTAATGTACAGGAAATTCGTTGTTAATTAGGCTCGTGTACAGCACCCAATGTACAGGTAACTCGTTGTTAATGAGCCAGGGTACAACAATCAGTGTACAGGTAACTCGTTGTTAATGAGCCAGGGTACAACAATCAGTGTACAGGTAACTCGTTGTTAATTAGGCTCGTGTACAACACTCAATGTACAGGTAACTCGTTGGTAGTGAGGATCGTGTACAACAACCACAAATATGTAATCAGGTGCCCGACCCTTCACTTTCTGATTCCTTTAGCGCACAAACCTGAGGCGGCGACCATGTATTAGCAAAACATTTCGTGACCACTGCCTTAGCTACCACCACAACTATTCACCACCACTACCATTCACCACCACAACTATTCACCACCACAACTATTCACCACCACAACTATTCACCACCACTACCATTCACCACCACTACCATTCACCACCACAACTATTCACCACCACAACTATTCACCACCACAACTATTCACCACCACAACTATTCACCACCACTACCATTCACCACAACTATTCACCACCACTACCATTCACCACCACTAGTTGTCACCGCTGCTTGCTCTAAATTTTAGAAATAAATATAATACAGTCTCTCCCCCCCCCCCCAAACAAGAAATAATAACAAGTGACGTTATGAAAGCAAACGCACTACTTCTCATATCCTAAATGTAAAGACAATACCTCTACATCCATCCTAACAATAAATACCTTCTCATCCTATCATAAACATCAAGAACATACCACCTCACCATACTCTAAAATCAAGGGGATATCTCCTCACCTTACTCTAAAATCAAGATATCGCCTCACCATACTCTAAAATCAAGGGATATCACCTCACCTTACTCTAAAATCAAGATATCACATCACCTTACTCTAAAATCAAGATACCATCTCACCCTACTCTAAAATCAAGATACCATCTCATCTTACTCTAAAATCAAGATATCACCTCACCATACTCTAAAATCAAGATACCACCTCACCCTACTCTAAAATCAAGATACCATCTCACCCTAATCTAAAATCAAGATACCATCTCACCCTACTCTAAAATCAAGATACCCTCTCACCCTACTCTAAAATCAAGATATCACCTCACCCTACTCTAAAATCAAGATACCCTCTCACCCTACTCTAAAATCAAGATACCACCTCACCCTACTCTAAAATCAAGATACCCCCTCACCCTACTCTAAAATCAAGATACCCCCTCACCCTACTCTAAAATCAAGATACCCCTTCACCCTACTCTAAAATCAAGATACCCCCTCACCCTACTCTAAAATCAAGATACCCCATCACCATACTCTAAAATCAAGATACCCCCTTACCCTGATCTAAAATCAAGATATCCCGTCACCCTACTCTAAAATCAAGATACCCCCTCACCATACTCTAAAATCAAGATATCCCCTTACCCTAATCTAAAATCAAGATACCCCCTCACCATACTCTAAAATCAAGATATCCCCTTACCCTAATCTAAAATCAAGATACCCCCTCACCATACTCTAAAATCAAGATATCCCCTTACCCTATTCTAAAATCAAGATACCCCCTCACCATACTCTAAAATCAAGATATCCCCTTACCCTAATCTAAAATCAAGATACCCCCTCACCATACTCTAAAATCAAGATATCCCCTTACCCTAATCTAAAATCAAGATACCCCCTCACCATACTCTAAAATCAAGATATCCCCTTACCCTACTCTAAAATCAAGATACCCCCGCAAGCTACTCTAAAATCAAGATACCCCCGCAAGCTACTCTAAAATCAAGATACCCCCGCAAGCTACTCTAAAATCAAGATACCCCCGCAAGCTACTCTAAAATCAAGATACCCCCGCAAGCTACTCTAAAATCAAGATACCCCTCACCCTACTCTAAAATCAAGATACCCCCTCACCCTACTCTAAAATCAAGATACCCCCTCACCCTACTCTAAAATCAAGATACCCCCGCAAGCTACTCTAAAATGAAGAAGGTACCTCCTTGAAGTCGATGCCGTTGTTGATGGACCACATGGCCTGGAAGTAGTCCCGGATCCTGTGCTTGAGCTCTTTGGGGAAGTGGTGGATGCGGAAGAAGTCTTTGAGGTCCTTGGACTTGGAGTGGAAGATGGCCTTCCTGGCGTACATGCGCTGGATGATAGTGGTGACGTTGCCGAACACAACGGCGTGCATGATTGCTGCAGGAGGTGGGGGGGGGACAATGAAATACATGCGTGGAAGTGACAGAGATGGGGAGTGGTTAACAGAAGAGGGGGCGGAGCTGGGGCGGATAATAAAGGGGAGAAATTTAGTTTGAGGGAGATGGGGAGATATATAAAGGAGGAGATTTAGAGAGGGGGTTGGGGAGAAAAGTAAAGGAGGAGATTTAGAGAGGGAGATAGGGAGATGAGGGGATGCGTAAAGGAAGAGATTTAGAGAGGGAGATGGAAAGATGGGGAGATGAGTAAACGAGGAGATTTAGAGAGGGAGATGGAGAGATGAGTAAAGGAGGAAATTTATAGAGGGAGATGGGGGGGGTGAGTAAAGGAAGAGATTTAGAGAGAGAAATGGAGAGATGAGTAAAGGAAGAGATTTAGAGAGAGAAATTGGGAGATGAGTTAAGGAGGAGATTTATAGAGAGAAATGGAGAGATGAGTAAAGGAGGAGATTTATAGAGGGAGATGGATAGATGAGTAATGGAAAAGATTTATAGAGGGAGAGGGAGAGATGAGTAAAGGAGGAAATTTAGAGAGAGACTCGGAGAGATGATTAAAGGAGGAGATTTAGAGAGGGAGATGAGTAAAGGAGGCGATTTAGAGAGGGAGATGGGAGATGAGTAAAGGAGGCGATTTAGATAGGGAGATGGAGAGATGAGTAAAGGAGGAGATTTAGAGAGGGAGATGAGTAAAGGAGGCGATTTAGAGAGGGAGATGGGGAGATGAGTAAAGGAGGCGATTTAGATAGGGAGATGGTGAGATGAGTAAAGGAGGAGATTTAGAGAGGGAGATGAGTAAAGGAGGCGATTTAGAGAGGGAGATGGGGAGATGAGTAAAGGAGACGATTTAGATAGGGAGATGGGGAGATAAGTAAAGGAGGAGATTTATAAAAGAACATGGGGAGATGAGTAAAGGAGGAAATTTATAGAGGGAGATGGAGAGATGAGTAAAGGAGGCGATTTAGAGCGAGGGAGATGGGGAGATGAGTAAAGGAGGCGATTTAGAGCGAGGGAGATGGGGAGATGAGTAAAGGAGGCGATTTAGAGCGAGGGAGATGGGGAGATGAGTAAAGGAGGCGATTTAGATAGGGAGA